>JAEIFJ010001080.1:0-263895 GCA_018903435.1 Leucophenga varia
TATTCGAGGAAAAGCTATATCAGAGCTCCTAATATTAATGGAACTAATCAATTTCCAAATCCCCCATTATAATTGGTATAACTATAAAAAAAAAAATTATAACAAAAGCATGAGCAGTTACAATTACATTATAAATTTGGTCATCACCAATTAAAGCACCAGGGTGTCCTAATTCAGCTCGAATTAAAATTCTTAATGAAATACCAACTATTCCGGCTCATGCTCCAAAAATAGAATATAAAGTTCCAATATCTTTATGATTAGTGAAAATAATCATTGTCGCGATTAAGTGGCTGAAGTTTAGGCGATAGATTGTAAATTTATTTATAAGAAATATTCTTCTTAATCAATAGGCTTTATAGTCATAATAATGATATTAAACTGCAATTTTGAAGGAGTACTTCATTACTAAGGCTTAAAGGATTCCTATATTTACAGCTTTGAAGGCTATTAGTTTTTTTAAGCTGATAGAACTCAGCTAAGTATCATGATAGGCTCTTAACAAGTCACTGCTGACATAGAAAACACCTACATGTAATGGGTGTAGAAAGCTCTCAGCTGAAGGTCGCTCAACAAGAGGGCAAATCGTGTCTGTCTTCTATCGATAAGTCAAAATCTACCTGTACAGGTAAAAAAAACGCCACAAAAAAAATATAACCACTTAACATGCAATTTGTCTGCTTGACTCATATATACCTGTTAAAGGGCCTGTCATGTAATGTATACGTGCCAAGTTTTTATGGAGTAAATTAGCCCGACCTAACTCAAATCTGTACCAGAAGTGTTTTGTTTTAATTTGATGTGAATATATTCATAAATAATTATTTTTATACAATATAGGTTTTCACAAATGTCTGTTTAGAGAAGCGATTTTACGCTTTTTTGATCAAAGTGGGAGTGACCAGCGATAAGCAAAAGTTTAAAAATTTGCAAAACTATCAGAAGATCGTAAGAACTGAAAAATTGCGATAGTTTGCAAAAATTTAAAAAAATCAGGATCATTTGTTTTTGTTTTTATAGTCGCATCAAATAGTATATTTTTTGCACAAATTGAAAATAATTTTATCAGGGTTGATCGCTTTTGTTGATTTTTATTTAGTAGATTTTGTTATATCCGTTACACATAGTGTAAACGGGTATGTTCAGTTTGTCCAAAAGTTTGTAAACATTTCTTTTGTCATCCAGGGTCAAAAAACAAGATGCCACGCCCATTTTTACGTATAGCCCCAATACAAATCTACCGCCCATTTTACAATTTTTTTATGAAAATATTTATTTTTTATTTGAATACCTACAACAATGGAGTGAATATATTCATATGTTAAACAATAACCATTTTCATATAATAACTAGTTTGTATGGGGGATATATGCTATATTGACCCGATCTTAATAAAACCTATATGGTATACATATGTGGAAACTAGAAGTCTTTTCACCTAATTTGGAGTGAATATATTTATAAATAATAACTATTTTTTTACAAAAACTCGACGGACAGACATACGGGCATGGCTGATCGACTCGCCTCATCGAGCTAATCAAGAATATATATACTTTATGTGGTCTACTTCGTCTGCTTTAGTACGTTACAAGCTTTTCGACAAACTGAATATAACAACAACACTATGTGTAACGGGTATAATTACATGCACACTTTACCATAAAATGGTCAAATAAACCATAAAAAAGAAATTTTTCCGGTCCCATTTATATTATGGGGTATCTGGTCCGCAACTTTGTAGGATTGAGAGATAAATAGGTGTTATTTCTCTTTAAATTTTCCTGCCCTAACCACGATGATATGAACGAATTTATTCGTTCCACAACCCAACCAAACCATATCAACAATTTCGATCAGCTCAAATTATAAATTTAGTTATAGTTTATTGATTTTCATCCAAACTTCTCCTTCGTAATGTAAAATATTTCATTTTAACATATTTAAATTCATAACAATTACAATTAAGTTGAATATAAGTTTTAGTGCTCTTAAGTATAGATAATTGAACCTTTTTATTAATTTCTTGGAAGTTATAGCACATTGAGCGATATAGATAGTTTATTGTCACCTTACTAATAAAGGAGACAACGAAATCAAGAAAGAATCGGAATCAATAATAATATAAAATTTAAATAATATACTTTCGGTAACTTGGGATTTTTTTTTTTTTAAATATTCTTACGTTAATACTCCTCGTCGCTGGCGCAAACCCCGAAGTCGTAGAACGTAGATTGAGGCTTTGTTAAATTTGGAATATAAGTAGACTGTTTACTTTAGAAATGTATTGCTGTTAAAAAGAGAAAAACATTGTTAGTGATTCCTTACATTTCTCCTGCCAAGTTATATAGTCATTAGAATACAATTTATGATTATTAAGTAATTATTAAATAGAAATTAAGTATTTAGTGAGTAAATTAGTTTGGAGCAAACTAAAAGCGTTTGAGCGAGACTTGGTAGTTGCTGTAGAAATAGCCCGAGTAGAAAATGTTTCACCAGTACC
The DNA here is from genome assembly GCA_018903435.1 of Leucophenga varia. NCBI lineage: Eukaryota > Metazoa > Arthropoda > Insecta > Diptera > Drosophilidae > Leucophenga > Leucophenga varia. The sequence continues at coordinate 2,504 of JAEIFJ010001080.1, forward strand.
GCATATAAAGCAAGCGAGATAAAAAAATTATAGTTATAATAGAGGTGTTTGTTATCTACGGTGTAACACGATGCCAACGAATGCGCAGTTGTATAATGCAGGAGATGCTTCGTAACACGTTGAAGCCTCAAAGATGACCTTGCCTTGCAAGCTTGTCGTGATTAAAACATCCGCCTAACGCTTCCTTGCAACTATTAAATATCTTAACGTCCTAAAGAAATCAATTGAATTTGCTGAAAATTGTGTCAGTGTTTTCGAATTATACTAATGGTATTGTACATGTTGTATTGTGGAACACGCTTCAGCGACACCAAGCTCCTACTTTCGCTACCCACGCCGGAGCTTTGCCAATGTACATGTACATCAATGCGGACGAAGATAATTAAAACACTTATCTAACAATCAAGAATTAGATAAGAGCACCAAAATTACCTATCCTAAACACATTCGTGTGCAGAAATACTAATTGTGGCACTTTGCTTTTTGGTCGCCTTCGCAAGTCTCTTACAAAACGTGCGGCAATTTACCTTTGAATGTTTGAAACGCAGAGGCCCGGCGCGAATTGAACGTGCTTTACTACACGAGGCTCGTGCACACAAAAAATAGTTTATTTTTCTTTGATTTGGATGCACGTGGGTCTTTCTGAACCCTTCGACATCTAAAGCGGAGTACGCCAAGGCTGCATCCTCTCACCCATTCTGTTTCTAACAGTAATAGGAGATATTTTGCTCTCGGCGCTGCAACCACTCCCGAACACCGGAATTCGATGGTCGATGACTGTCAACCTCCAGCAGCTCGACTACGCTGACTATATTTGCCTTCTAGCGCATACCATGCCGGATTTATCCCGAATTGACACAGCGCTTGAGAGGACATCTTCTTCCGCTGTGCTAAAAATTAAAACGCGGAAAACACAAGCCCTTAGCATCAGTCTAACGGGACCGACCACGAGTAGAGTTGTAATCGATGGACGACAAATCGAGATGGTTGAGAACTACACATACCTGGGCAGCATTCTTGCAGAAGAACTAAGCTGGATGTTTGCAACCGGATCAGCAAAGCCAGAGCTGTTTACGGTATGATGTCTCCCATCTCGTGAAACAACGATTTGAGTACAACTCTCTAGGTCAGACTGTTCAAATCTATCGTGCTTTCTGTGCTACTCTACGGATGTTGTACTTGAAGGTAACCACAACCATCACCAACAAACTTCAGGTGTTTGTTAACCGCTGCTTGAGAAGCATTCTCCGAATTCATTGGAGGGATAGAATTCCCAATGAGGGTGTACCGCAGGGCTAACATCAAGTCGCTCAGCAGAAGGATCATGCATCAGAAGTGGAGATGGATTGGGCATACACTTCGAAAGCCCGTGGGCAACATCGCACGAAAAGCCATGCAATGGAATCCTCTTGATGGTGGAGGTCGAACAAGAGGACGTCCCCGAGAAACATGAAGGAGAACAGTGTCAAGGGAGCGACGGAGTCAACTTGCAGCCCTTGCAGAGAACAGGACGAGGTGGAGAGCAGCTATTGACGCCCAATGACCCATTAGGGTTTCTGGAATCGAAGAAATATATATATATATATATATATATATATATATATATAAATATATATATACATGTGTATATACATATATTGTATATGGGGATTTCCATAAATAAAAAAAGATTTCCTGTACGGCATACCTCAGAAATCGATGAAATTTGGTGGAGAGAAAGGCTACTACGCGAAAGGCTCAAATCCAGAATTTGAGCTTAATCGGAGCTTTTTTTGTGAACTTTGTGAGCCTTTGGAAAAAAAAAATTGGGACCCCCATAATATCTCGAAAACGGCTTGAGATAAAATCTTGAAAATTTTCATGAATATAGAGGGCAAAAAGACCTTTCAAAAAAGAATTTTGAAAAAAAAATTTTAACAAAAATTTAAAAAAAACAGCGTTTTTCTCAGAAATCTTCGAATAACAAAAAAGACCCATATTTGAATAATTATGAAAAAAAAATATATGTTAAAACTGCATCTTTTACTCGTATTTTGTGCCTTTGGTCAAAATGATCGGATAAGTGGAACCGAAGATATAGCCACTTTTGTGAGATAACCTCAAAAATTCTTAGTAAGAAAATTTTCATTTTGTATACCCGTTACACGAAGTGTAAACGGGTATATTCAGTTTGACCGAAAGTTTGCAACGCATTGAAGGAGACATCGGAGACCCCATAAAGTATATATATTATTGATCAGCTCGATGAGACGAATCGATTTAGCCATGTCCGTCTGTCTGTCCATCTGTCCGTCTGTTTATCTGTTTTAAAGATATTGACCTGAAATTTGAAACTTAAGCTTTTTGTGCTCCTAGTTAGTTTGTATGTCAGAACCAAGGTGCCACGCCCATTTTTAGATATAGCCCCATACAAACTTACTACTTTTTTTCGATTTTTTGTATGAAAATAGTTATTATTTATGAATGCTTTTACTACAATGTAGGGTAAAAATACTTCTTATGGCATCCAATATCAAAAGAGTGTTGCCACGCCCATTTTCAGATATAGCCCCCATACAAACTTACCACTTTCCATGCAAATTTGATCAAGCACCTGGTGAACATATAAACTATTAAAAGTGTTGTGTAACGGGTATTTCAGCTTCGGTTCCACCGAAGTTAACTTTTTTCCTTGTTTTAAATATTATTTTTTCATGCTTAAAAGCCATGAGCATACCACTAAAAAATAATTCGATTTCATATTTTATGACTTTTAAAAAAAATTTGTTTTTCAGTTAAGTTGTGTATTAACAATAAATGCATTTAACGTTTTATTTTCACAATTTTAAAATCCAAACTATTTTAAGAGTTTTTTAACTTTAAGAGAATTCTCGTCAAATACACTAATGTTGTGGATTTTAATCGTGCCTTGTATAGTTCAAGAGTTTTCAAATCTAGGGCTTATATATTGAGTGGCATCGTCATAATCTTTTGATGAGCAGAAGAAAACATTGTTGTTCTACAAGGGGTGTTTCGCCCAGTCAAACAACTGTTCTGGTGTAAGAATTTCGTTTCTTATGCCTTTTTGTAGACAAAACCGTCTCGCAATGCGCTTCAAAGTACCACCCACACCTTCACACGCTACTTTTTCATGCTCTGTTGCATAAAAATTCCATTCCGCTGGTACATCGAAATCTTTGTTGTGGCTCAGCAGAAAAATAAAGTTTTTTTTATTTTTATATTGCTGCGGTGCCCCATCAGAAAAGTACCTTATGAGCTTGATCGATTTAAATTTTTGTTTTAACAACTCTATAAGATTTTTTGAAACATAAAAAATTAAACAGTGTCATGTTGTAAACAATATATGTTTAAGCGAAACACATGCAAAAAAAATTATATTTTAAGAAAAATTACAATTTTCTTACTAAGTATTTTTGAGGTTATCTGACAAATCATTTTGACCAAAGTTGCAAATTACGTGTAAAGATACAGCTTTAACATATATCTTTTCGTGAATATTGAAATATGGGTCTTTCTTGTTACTCGAAGATTTCTGAGAAAGAACGCTGTTTTTTTTAATATTTGTTCCAACATTTATTTTCAAAATTCTTTTTTGAAAGGTCTTTTTGCCCTCTATATTCATGTAAATTTTCAAGATTTTATCTCAAGCCGTTTTCGAGATATGGTGGTCCCACTTTTTTCAAAGGCTCATAAAGTCCACAAAAAAAGCTCCGATTAGGCTCAAATTTTGGATTTGAGCCTTTCGCATAGTAGGCATTCTTTCCACCAAATTTCATCGAACTCTGAGGTATGTCGTACTGGAAATTTTTTTTTTTGATTCATGGAAATCCCTATATATAAAGGGTGGTTAAATTTCAAGGGCCGATGTTGATTTTGAATAAAACACGAAATATTTAGGAAATTATTGACATTTCTTTTTATTATGATATATTGGTATGACTCAATTATGTATGGAACAAAATATCGGCCAAATTGCTGTCACGGCTTCGGCGGCACACGTCCATCCGTCCACACGTCTAAATTTTCGATGACGCTGAGGCATAATTGAGGTTCAATGTCGTTAATGTGCCGAATTGTCCCATCCTTTAGCTCTTGAATTGTTGTTGGCTAATTGGCGTACACCTTTTCTTTCAAATAACCCCAAAGAAAGAAGTCCAACGGTGTCAAATCACATGATCTTGGCGGCCAGTTGACATCGCCGCGACGTGAGATTATTCGGCCATCAAATTTTTCGCGCAAAAGAGTCATTGTTTCATTAGCTGTGTGGCAAGTGGCACCGTCCTGTTGAAACCACATATCGTCTACATCCATATCTTCCAATTCAGGCCACAAAAGTTTGTTATCACGATAGCGAACACCATCCACAGTAATTGCCTGGCCAGCCTCATATTCGAAGAAGTACGGCCCTATGATGCCGCCAGCCCATAAACCGCACCAAACAGTCACTCTTTGTGGATGCATTGGTTTTTCGACAATCACTCTTGGATTCTCATTCGCCCAAATGCGGCAATTCTGCTTATTGACGAATCCACTGAGGTGAAAATGTGCCTCATCACTGAAGATGATTTCCTTCGAAGTGCACGATATGCATTTTGATTTGAACGCCCATTTCATAATAGGCCTGAATAACTTTAACGCGTTGCTCGATTGTGTATCTTTCCATGGTTCTAATTGAGTTAGTCTGAAGTTGAGAAATGTCAAAAGAAATGCGGGAAAAAACTTGACGTTTAGGTGTGGTTCACATTCAACATCGGCCCTTGAAATTTAACCACCCCTTTATACAGGGTCCGCCATCTAACATTTTTTTTTTTTTGAACTAGTGGTTATTTCGAGTGTGGCAACACTAATGTCACATCTGATTGGACAGAAAGTTAGTTTTATCCTTCCGCTGAACGAAAATGGTTGTGTATACGATTGAGGAACGCGTTAAAATAGTGCAGTTTTACTTTGAAAATTATGGTAATGTTGCAGAATGTGTGCGAAAATTACGCACGGAAATGAGCCGAACAGAAGCACCGTCCGCTCCGTATGTGCGCTTTCTTTTGAAAAAATTGAGAGAAACCGGCACAATTATTGATAAACCAACGCGTGAGAAACCAAAAACAGTGCGTACTGCCGATAATATCGCTGCTGTAGCCGAGAGTGTGCGTGAGGCGCCCGGAACATCAGTGAAGCGTCGCTCTCAACAATTGGACATTTCCACGACGTCCCTTAGGCGAATTTTGAAAAAAGACCTTGGTATGACACCGTACAAAGTTCAATTGGTTCAAGAATTGAAGCCACGAGACCATCCGATGCGGTTTGCCTTTGCCGAATGGGCAGATGAGCGCTTGGCCGAAGACCCGGAATTTTACCAAAAAATCATCTTTTCCGACGAAGCTCATTTCCATCTTGGCGGCTACGTCAATAAGCAAAATTGTCGTATTTGGGGGACGGAAAACCCGCACGTGATCGAAGAGAAGCCAATGCATCCTCAGAGAGTTACTGTTTGGTGCGGTTTATGGGCTGGCGGCATCATTGGCCCATTTTTCTTTGAAAATGCGGCAGGAGCAGCCGTTACGGTCAATGGCGAACGCTACCGCGCCATGTTAACGGATTGGTTCTTCCCGGAAATCGAAGACGAGGACTTGGACAACATTTGGTTCCAGCAAGACGGCGCACCGTGTCATACAGCCAACGTTACGATCGATCTTGTGCGCACTGTTTTCGGAGACCGAATTATCAGCCGAAATTCTGATGTCGTTTGGCCGTCTCGGAGCTGTGATTTGACACCGTTGGATTATTATTTGTGGGGCGCCGTCAAAGACAAGTGTTATGTGGACAAGCCAGCGACAATTCAAGCTTTGAAGGACAACATTCGCGTCGCCATTGCCGAAATACGGCCGCAAACAATCGGAAATGTCCTCAAAAATTGGGTCGACCGAATGGCGTACTGCAAGGCCAGCCGAGGCAGCCATTTGAACGAACTTATATTCCATAAGTAACCGGAAGGATTGTACTTTAATAAGAAAAAATAAATTTGATGATCGGATGAACCGTTTTGTTTTTATTGCATTTAAAAAAAAAAAAAAAAGTTACGTGGCGGACCCTGTATATATATATATATATATATATATATATATATATATATACATGTGTATATACATATATATGTCGTAGATTCAAGAAATATTATAAGTTTTAAATGTCAATTGTAAAATCTCAATAATAAAGACAGCTATGTTATATAGTCGTCTCGGTCTGTTTTGATAGGATTGAGTCTGCCGAGCATGGCCAGGGGTGTTGTTCAGAAATCAGAGTTGATCAAAAAGTGTTGAACAAGAGTAAAGTCATTCACTTTTCCGGTGATAGTCAAAGAAGGCAGACGTGCTGGCATATTGTAAAAAAAAAAGAAAGAGAAGAAAAGAAAAAAAAAAAGTGAGCAACTGCCTCATCGGGGCTTATAAAAAAAAAAAAAAAAAAAAAAATTAATCCGTCTCCGACATCAGAAGTGGGATCGCCACGTCCACTGGAGCATCGTTATGACGTGTTACTGGCGCTCTTGGAATCGCAAAACCTAAAATTCATCCAATTGCTGAAAGCAATGGAGATTCCGGCAGCAACAGCAACAAGACGTGAAATCTCTGTGTCGCGGCCTTTATTCGATCCAGAAGCCGCCGGTGCCGACGCCGCTGCATGGTGCAAGACGGTGGACTTGATTTTGACTGAGCGTCAACTCGGAGGAAGTCCACTTGTAATGGCCCTGTGCAAATCACTAACTGGAACTGCATCCCAGTGGTTAGCGCAAATTTGCTTTCCCGGAATAACTTGGCCGCAATTTCAAGAATTTTTCATGCACCGAAATGAGGCTGGGGGTGGGACGCCGGCCGCCATATTGTTCAAGATACTGAATGGACGGCCAAATAATAATGAATGCCTTTCTGTGTATATCAGCCTCCTATATACCACAGCAATAAAGACGAGCAGCGAAATGCAGCAACAGCTTAAGGCGTACGAAATTGCTAAGCGGACTAAACATTCTGGACCAGACTGTGGCCCAGATAGAAAGAAACAAAAGATGCAAGGTCCAACTAAATGCCATTATTGTGGTAAACTCGGGCATAAAATGGTGGAATGCCGTAAGCGACAAGCAGACGACAGACGTGAGCCAAAGGTAAATCCATCTTATGGCAAACCTACAGCTGGTCGAGCGGAAGTGAAGTGCTACAGGTGCGGCAATCTTGGTCACATTGCTTCTTCTTGCAAGATTGGTGCAACACCAGCAAATGGTAACAACGAGAAGCTTGTAGATTTGTGTGCAGTAAAGGAGCCCAAAGGAACAATGTACCAAAATGGTGAGCTGTAATAATTCTTTTTTGATTCTGGTGCCGAATGCTCACTGATTAAGGAAAAGTTATGCAATAAGATAGCTGGTAAAATATTTTACAACACCGTAGTGCTAAGAGGAATAGGGAGAAAATATTGTGAAAAGTAGTTTACGTATATTGTCTAGAATTCAGATATCACAATTTAATTTAGAAGTACTTTTCCATGTAGTAATGGATAATCGTTTAAAACATGATATAATGATTGGTCGCGACATACCTCAACTTGGGTTTGGCATTACAATAGATTCAGATAATTTAGATATCTTTAAAACCAAATATGTGAATGTGGTACATGATGAGTCTGCCACAAACATAATGATGAAAACTATTGATGATAGTAAAGACCTCAAAGTATCATTCTTATGAGTTGGAAACTCTGGCTGTGTACAATGCCTTGAAACATTTCCGCAATTACCAGCATAGCCAAAAATTTGTGGTATATACAGATTGCAATTCATTGAAGGCGAGGAGAACAAAAATCGAGCTAACTGCATCGTTGGTGGGCTAATTTACAATCGTTTGATTTCGATGTAGAGTATCGAAAGGGAAGCCAGATGGCACATGTAATCAATAACAAGTAAAAGAATGTACAAGTATGCGCATGAGAGTTTGCGAGAAATGCCAAATAAGAACATTGTCTCAGATTTTATTGAAGAAGATGGTCACGGTGAAAAAGACTTTGATCATCGGGTTACCTCTGCCACCTATGGTGCAGGGAACATTACACATGGGAGCTAGATCCAAAGAGCAATAGTCATGCCAGCTAAGGGTGATATTGTCTGTCGCGGATAGTTCATCTGGTGATAGATCAAGGCACTACAGGTGCATAGCGTCGCAGAGAGGCGGCAAGAGTCCGACAGCCATATGGTGATAAAACTGAAAGCCAAATGGGCGAGTTTCTGTAAAAAAACTGACATTTGAAGAAAGTCTGAGAAATAGTGTGAACTAAATTCAATTCTAATTAACTAAGCAAGATACGATGCTAAACCAAACGTTGTAATTGAAAACACAAAATACAAACGAGGACGTGTGCTAGTCATTAAGGCCGTGTCATAGATTCAAGAAATATTATTAGTTTTAAATGTCAATTGTAAAATCTCAATAATAAAGATAATAATAAAGAATAATAAAGATAGCATGCCGATCAGAGTTGATCAAAAAGTGTTGAGCAGTCAGTGTCGAACAGAGGCGAGAAAGATGACAGGAGTAAAGTCATTCACTTTTCCGGTGATAGTCAAAGAAGGCAGACGTGGTGGCATATCGTAAAAAAAAGAGAAAAGAAAACGAGAAAAAACGTTAACTTCGGTGGAACCGAAGCATAAATACCCGCCACACGAATCTTTGAATAGTTTATGTGTGATCATCAGTGGCTTATATACACTTATAAATATATAGACGAAAAAATGGATTTTTCATACAAAAGTTAAAAAAATCGGTGAGTTTGTATGGGGGCTATACATAAAAATGGGCGTGGCATCTTGGTTTTGGAATTGGATGATAAAAAGAAGATAGAAGAAGAAGAAATTATACCTATTTTCATACAAAAATTCGAAAATGTGCGGTAAATTTGTATGGGGGCTATACCTAGGAATGGGCGTGGCACCTTGGATTCGACTTTGGATGACATTAGAAGAGTTTTTACCCAATTTGGAGTGGATACATGCATAAAAAGTACCTATTTTAATTCAAAAATTCGAAAATTTTTGGTAAATTTGTATGGAGGCTACACCTAAAAATGGGCGTGGCAACTTGGTTTTAACATACATAGTAGTCGTTGCCGAGAAAAGCTTAAGTTCCAAATTTCGGCGTAATATCTATATATCTTCATCAAAAAAAATGCGAAGAAATAAACAGACAGACAGACGGACAGACGGACAGACAGACAGACATACGGACAGACAGACAGACAGACAGACATGGCTAAATCGATTCGTCTCATCGAGCTGATCAAGAATATATATACTTTGTGGGGTCTACGACTTTTACCAAATTTAATTGAATCCTCACTATGGGGGTAAAAAAAATCATTCAGAAATAATAAATGTTTTCATAACAAAAACTCGAAAATGGGCGGTAAGTTTGATAATGGAGGTTTTTCATATAAAAACTCTAAAATGGGCGTGGCGCCTTAGATTTGGCATTAAATGACGAAAGAAATGTTCTTACCCTATTTGGATTGAATATGTTTATAAATAATACGAATTTTCATAAAAAAATCTAAAAAGTGGTAAGTTTGTATGGGGCTATATCTAAAAATGGGCCTGGCACCTTGGTTATGACATACAAACTAACTAGGAGCACAAAAACTTAAGTTTCAAATTTCAGGTCAATATCTTTATAACTTTCCGAGTAAAACGCATCGCAACAGACAGACAGACGGACAGACAGACGGACATGGCTACATCGATTCGTCTCGCTAGATCGAGCTGATAAAGAATATATATACTTTATGGGGTCTCCGATGTCTCCTTCAATGCGTTGCAAACTTTCGGACAAAAATAAAAATAAACAAAAATGAATTGGTCTCCGACATATATATATATATATTTAATTTATATATATTTATATTGCATAATATTTATATATATATATATATATAATATATATATATATATATATATATATATAATATATTATATATATAAATGTGGTGAGCGGGCAGTCAAAAATAATACCACAGCAGGCTCAGCTTGACGTAAGAGCCGTCTAAAGAGCGCCTCCTTGATGTGAGGTTGGTCGGTGTAATGGTTAGCAACGACGTAAAACAAAATAGCCCGTGAAATACACACACAGAATAAAGGTGTACCAAATGCAATGATGGCTAGTCTTAGACAAAAGTACTCCAGGTGGCAGACACATTTGTGTTAATCCACCCGTTGATAACTCCGCGGCAGGGGTAAGGGACCTTGAGGCCCCAACTACCGTTAGACCAAAGAAATATGACGACCCCCGAAAACGATATAAGAATCACGACATACGGATGTACATGCGGAACGTTCGAACCATTTACAGGGATGGTACAATAGAAGAACTCATTACCACTCTTAACATCTTCAGAGCAGACATTACTGCTATACATGAATGCGATGGACTGGTCACGGTTGCATTAACTAAGCAGCCTGCGAAATCTATTACAGTGGCCATGAGTGGCAACACATATTGGGATGTGGCTTCGTGGTTGGAAATACAGGTTTACAGCTGTAGATGAACGTCTCGCCTCGATACGCATCAGGGCTAAATTTTTCATCATTAGCCTTATAAATGTACACGCCCCGACAAATTTTGAAGATGAGGTGGAGAAAGACGAATTTTATGAGCGATTCGAAAGCCTTTACGATCGCTGGCCCAAGCATGACATCAAAACTGTTATCGGTGATTTTAACGCACAATTTGGGTGAGAAAAATCCTTTGCCCTACCACCGGAAAATTTTGCCTACATGACACACTCAGCAGTAATGGAGAAAGGCTAATCGACTTTGCTGCGGGAAAAAACATGATCATAAGTTGAACCAGAGTACAAAGAACTTCTGCTTTGAGGCTATAGAAAACTTCATCTTTTTGCGCTCATATGCAAACATCGACAACAGCATCAGTCAGGATATTAAACAAAAGAGTCACTCTTGCCAACCGTAGCTATTTTGATTTCGGTTGGCAAATGCGAAGTACAGTACTGTCCAGAAATTTAAAAATTAAACTCTACAAGACGCTGATAATGCCTGTCCTGGATGTATGGCTCAGAAGCATGGGTCATGACAGAACGGGATAAGTCGGCGTTCGGCGTATTTGAGAGGAAGAAACTTCGGAGAATCTTTGGTCCAGTTAGAGTGGAAAATATCATCCGTAAGCGCACAAACGATGAGCTGTACGAGCTATATGCCGACATCGATATAGTCAGGAACATTCAATACAAAAAGGCTGTTCTGGGCTGGTCACCTGTGTCGGATGGACACATAAGTTCCGGCAAGAGAAGCTTACAAGTGTGGTTTCAGGCCGAAGAAGTCGACCATTGACCCGATAATCAAAATACGAAAGATTCTAGAGAAGACCAATAAAATCAAATTGACACATAAAATATTTTTTGACTTCAAATTCGCTTTTGACACACCAATTAAATTCAAAGTTCTTCTGACTGAACTTGGTATCCCTGCAGAGATTGTTCGCCTCCTTGTAATGACGCTAACAACCAGAAAAAAATTAACGACATCAACAACACCATTCAGGAAATTAAACGAATAATAACTCTGGCTATTCGTTGATATTTTGGTCTCGGTAAGCAAGTGCGAGGTATATGTAAATACAGCAAAGGGTATATTTAAAATATAACGACAATTGTTGCCTAGTTCGAAAATTTAAGGAAATTCTCTTTTGTGGTTTTTTTAAGCCCTCGTTTGCCAATGTAGTAAACTATGTCAATTTAAAATCCTCTTTTTTAAATGGCGTATACAAGAGTATAAAAGCCCAAAAAAATTGTAGAGTCATTCTCTTTTTATTGCCATCGTCACCGACTTTATATAAAGATACAATTAATATCTAAATATATAAAAAAAAAAAAAATAATTTAAAAAAAAATATTATAATATATTTTTATACCCGTTACACAAAGTGTAAACGGGTATATTCGCTTGTCCGAAAGTTTGCAACGCATTGAAGGAGACTTCGGAGACCCCATAAAGTATATATATTATTGATCAGCTCGATCTAGCGAGACGAATCGATGTAGCCATGTCCGTCTGTCTGTCCATCTGTCCGTCTGTTTGTCTGTTGCGATGAGTGTTACTCGGAAAGTTTTAAAGATATTGACCTGAAATTTGAAACTTAAGCTTTTTGTGCTCCTAGTTACTTTGTATACCAGAACCAAGGTGCCACGCCCATTTTCAGATATAGCCCCCATACAAACTTACCACTTTTTTCGATATTTTGTATGAAAATACGTATTATTTATGAATATATCTAATGCAAATAGGGTAAGAACACTTTTTATGTCATCCAATGTCAAATTGCGCCACGCCCATTTTTATGTATAGCATCCATACAAACTTACCGCCCATTTTCGAGTTTTTATATGAAAACATTTATTATTTCTGAATGAATTCAATTAAATTTGGTAAAATCAATTCCAATGTCCACCTAAGTGAACACTTTCGATATGGTAAGGATCGGGCAAATATAACATAAAGCCTCCATACAAATTTGACCAAATTCAAAGTGTTGTGTAACGGGTATTTCAGCTTCGGTTCCACCGAAGTTAACGTTTTTTTCCTTGTTTTATTAAGATTGGTTAAATCGTTTTATATTTTTGCATCATCGAATTGTAAGTATTTAAAAAGAAACAAGGAAAATGTTAACTTCAGTAGAACCGAAGCTCAAATACCCGCCACACAAAACTTTAATTAGTTCATGTATGATATACAATTTTTAGGTTTAAATGAAGATATAACCATACTTTTCTTGAAAAAATAAAAAATATTTAAGTTATGTTTGTATGGGGTCTGTATGTTATAGTGACGCGATCCTTGTCATATGGGTAGTATATACATAGGATGACAGTAGACGTGATTTTACAAAAATTGGAGTACATATATTCAAAAATAAGAACTATTTTCATACAAATACACAAAATGGGCGGTACATTTGCATGGGGACTATACCTTGAAATGGGCGTGATATTGGATGACAAAAGAAGTCTTTTCACCTAATTTTTAAGTGAATACATTCATAAGTAATAAGTTTTTTCATACAAAAATTTATAAAAAATGTAAGTTTGTATGGGAGCTTATACCTAAAAATGGGCGTGGCAACTTGGTTTTAACATACAAAGTAGTCGTTGCCGAGAAAACCTTCCAATTTTCAGCTGAATATCTTCATATCTTCACTTAAAAAAATGAGTAGAAATAAAACAGACAGACAGACGGACAGACATGCGGACAGACAGACGGATAGACGGACATGGCTAGATCGATTCGTTTTATCGAGCTGATCAAGAATATATATACTTTACGACGTCTCCTTCAATGCGTTACAAACTTTTCGACAAACTTATAATACCCTTTACACTATGTGTGGCGAGTATAAAAAAAATCAAAACAATTTTAGTTTTTACAACATAAATTGTCTCTTAATTTTAAAATTCAATTACAAGTTGCAAAAAGAGATCAATTTTTCAAAAAAAAAAAACATAATTCAATAAAATGTAAATTAATTTTAAAAAAATTTTCTCAATCAATTATCATGCGGAATTAGTTTTTCTTATTTTAGTTTATTCTTTTCATATTATTTATATTACAATGGTATTATGTTTAGTCTATTGATTTAATAGAAATTAATAGTGTGCTTGAACGTTCTGGTGTGTTGTCCTTTTCGCGCCTCGTCTTTCTTCTTTCACATTCGGAATTCGATTGACTGGTTCGTCCGTCGTATTGCCTCAGGCAATTTGCAATTGTCGTCAAGAGACCGATCATCGATTGATGTTTTCGGTCTGTCGATTACAGAAATCGGTCTATTAGCGATCTCTACTTAAAAACTAACTGAACTTAAAGTAAGTCAAATGCATCGTTTAAATTTTTAAATTATAATCTAAATACAACCCAACAGCTCAGCCATTCTGAACTATTGATCGACCCGATCAATGTTTTTTTCTTACATTACTTAAGATACTACATAAATTTAATAAAAAATATACATCAATACAGCTAAATAAACAACTTAAGTTGTATCTAAATTGACACTTTCATCGGAACCATCATTGGTTTGGTTTCGCCAATCTGCAGATTTTCTTATTCGACAAGATTCTATTATTTCTTCCTAAGGAATCTGTGTGACATGATGATTTTCAATGTTTGTCATAACGAGTCCATCAAGACACAATTTTTTTTGATAATATAAGGGCACTTGTATTTTGCAATTCATTTTTTATTTGTACCAATACTCGTATCGACATTCCGCACTACAACGTATTCACCAACGGAAAATTTTTCGTGTGGTTTGTGGGTTGATTCGTATTTAGCGCTCGTTTCTTGAGTTTTCTTAATGTTCTCGGAAGCTTTCTGTCGGACTGCACTTAATTTCGCATTGAGTCACTGCATAATTTTTCTTCTAAATACTCTGTAAGAGAGTCCACTTCAAATCCTCTCTGATGCACACCAAACAACAACACTGAAGGGGCTTGCTTCGTACTTGCTTGTACCGAATTATTAATCGCGTACTCTACCTTAGTCAATAACTTATACCAATCGGAATGCTAATAGGATTTTCGAACATCGTCTTCTTGGCCTTTAACATCGTGCGTTCAATTTAACTCAATGTTGCTGCAGCAAAAACAACTAAATTCCACTGAAGTAAAACGTGCCTTATCGCTTATAATCCTTCTCGGTCCACTATAATATTCAAAATATCTTCTTAAACATGCATTAACTTCTTTCGTACTCGTAGAATTGACGGAATATAACTTAACTAGCTTCGTAAATGCATCCACTATTACCAAAATATGTTTTTTCTCCGAAGCTATACACGGAAGAGGCCCAAAATGGTCAATATGCACTGTATCAAACGGAACGGCTTTTTTTCTTTTTACAATAATGTTCTGTATTTATTATAAAGGGTGGTTAAATTTCAAGGGCCGATGTTGATTTTGAATAAAACACGAATTATTTTGGAAATTATTGACATTTCTTTTTATTATGATATATTGGAATGACTCAATTATGTATGGAACAAAATATCGGCCAAATGGCCGCCACGGCTTCGGCGGCACACGTCCATCCGTCCACACGTCTAAATTTTCGATGACGCTGAGGCATAATTGAGGTTCAATGTCGTTAATGTGCCGAATTATCTCATCCTTTAGCTCTTGAATTGTTGTTGGCTTATTGGCGTACACCTTTTCTTTCAAATAACCCCAAAGAAAAGAAGTCCAACGGTGTTAAATCACATGATCTTGGCGGCCAGTTGACATCGCCGCGACGTGAGATTATTCGGCCATCAAATTTTTCGCGCAAAAGAGCCATTGTTTCGTTAGCTGTGTGGCAAGTGGCACCGTCCTGTTGACACCACATATCGTCCACATCCATATCTTCCAATTCAGGCCACAACAAATTTTGTTATCTTCTCACGATAGCGAACACCATCCACAGTAATTGCCTGGCCAGCCTCATTTTCGAAGAAGTACGGCCCTATGATGCCGCCAGCCCATAAACCGCACCAAACAGTCACTCTTTGTGGATGCATTGGTTTTTCGACAATCACTCTTGGATTCTCATTCGCCCAAACGCGGCAACTCTGCTTATTGACGAATCCATTGAGGTGAAAATGTGCCTCATCACTGAAGATGATTTACTTCGAAAATTGATCACGAAGTGCACGATATGCCATTTTTGACAATTTGACCATGGACGTCCATTTTCATAATAGGCTTTGGTCAATTGAATAACTTTAACGCGTTACTCGTAATTTGTGTATCTTATCCATGAGAGGTTCAATGTTGAGTTAGTCTAAAGTTGAGGTGAAAGGCTCTTAAGCACACTATCGCAGGAACACAAAACTTTTGCGTACGTTTTAGAGCAAGCACTTGTGTTTTCACATTCCAACATGGCCCTTGGCTCAAATTTAACCACGACCTTTACATTGTTCGATGCACATTTGCATGATTAAATTGACCGAAGAATCACGAAGTTCACGTTATACATTTTGATTTAAACGCTCTTTATGTAAATCTGTTCCTTGGTTCAAATTGGTTAGTTGCAGTTGAGAAATGTACCAAGTAATGTCTGGAAAACTTGATTTTTCATTCAACATCGGCCCTTGAACCCATTTAACCATAGTTTTTCATGCGATCGTATTACGTTCCTTTCCATTTCAGATGGAACGTATGCAGAAGTGAGTCTCTTGTTTTTCTTTAAACAACTCCATCGTCAAGCACGTAATTTTCTAGGGAAGTTGCTTCCAATTTATTCCAATTTTGAAATCAGTTCGTCTCTATTTTGGGTTATCTGAAACTAAAGATTTACACTATCATCGTCAACAAGCGACACTAATTGCTCACACTTTTTTCCTGAATGTTAACGGACGCCGAACGCAATTCTGAAAATTTACCTGAAGTTGGAAAGACTATCGTAGACGGATGATTTATACGGAATAGTTGTCTCAAGCGGAAGTTTTATTGTATTCGGAAGAGTTGTCGGAAGCGGAAGGTTTATCGTATACGGAATAATTGTCGGAAGTGGAAGTTTTATTGTTTTCGGAAGAGTTGTCGGAAGCGGAAGAGTTTATTATACGGAAGAATTATCGCTTATTAGCGGAAGGTTTGTTTAAACGGAAGATCTACTTAGCGTATACAAAACTTGATTTATCATATTGGTACCACTGACGGATGCTGAAAGTTATATAGTATACGTAATTTTCCAACTCTAACTCCCATCGAGCGGAAGAATTTGGCGGAGGCTTTCGTTACTACTTTTCGGAAGCGGAAAGTTTATCATATACGGAAGAATCGTCAAGTGAAGTTTAGCGAATCCGGAATAATTTTAAATGGTTTGCCCCTCAAGATAAATTTTAAACTTACGCAACGAGTTTATAATTGCCAATGTCTCTAACTCAAAGCTATGGTATCTAGATTCTGCAGGAGTTGTCGTTTGGGGAAAAGTATCTAATGGGGTGAAACTTGTTATCCCCCTGCTTTTGAAGTAGAACACCACCAAACCCACTTGTACTGGCGTCACAATGCAATTCGGTTTCTTTGTCGGGATGATACAAAGCTAACACCGGAGCGGAAGACAATATTTCACGAAAATTTTTAAAAAATTCTCATGCACTCGTCAGTAAACTCAAACGGAGTTCCAGGTTTCGTAAGCCTTTGCAATGGATTTGCCAAACTTGAAAACGATGGTATAAAACGGCGGAAGTACGAAACCAAACCTAGACACTTTTTAACTTCTCTAGCGCTTTTCGGAATCGGAAGATGACGTATGGCTTCTGTATGCTGGTTTTGGGCCGTATACCATCTTTATTTATGTTGTATCGTAAAAATTTAATTTCCGGAAAACAAAACTGACTTTCAAGGTGATTAATGAGAATTAGGTTTTAAATTTAAATTGTTTTTGGAGTCACACACTAATTTATTTTTTCTTTTGGACTTGGTACCAAGGTTGGGTGGGAAGCATTCTACCGCAATTACATCTGCATGTAGCATTTCTTTTCTGTATTTTGTAACCTGTCCCTTTGTAGATTTTTTTCTTTTGGTTTTTTTATTTTTTTTATTTTATTGCGTGCAACAATAATATTTATGAAATAAATATAGAAGCACCACAACATCTTTATAAACTCAATTATGAAATAAAGAACCCATCCCGATTGCCGACGAGCAGAGCTGAATAGAGTGCACCATAATTTTGAATTTGCAATAACACCAGCTACATTGTATTAATTGTACCGTATATGTTACAATTATATATAATATAAATATGAAGATAAAAAAAAATATTTTTTATGTTGGCAGAACTATTAGGTTAGTGTCAGATGTTTAAATTATTTATTGAATATTTAACTTGTTTTTGTTTTTTTCTCTTTCCAATTTTGTCTCTTTAGAAAATAGCGTTTTGAAACAGTTCAAACCCGGTTTTTATTTTCCACTGGTACTGGCATTAAGTACGTCTAGCTTTACTATCTGGCTTTCCGTTTAGTGAAAGATATTTCCGAAGCTGATTTAATTTTGAAAGTAAAAGTATCAAGCATAGTTATTTGTATTAAGTGATTTCTATACCTTAGATGTTTAAATCTTTTACGCTAATTTTCTTATATTCTCAGAAGATTTAATATTATTTGCAGGAGACTTAGATTATTTTTTTTTTTAAATACTAATCCTCTGTTTATTATACCTTTATGTACAAACTCTAATCTTTGTTACAAAATCATTAAAATAAATTATAATTTAATGTAACTACTTAATTCAAGTCATGATCCTGAAATCGGGCTAAATCTCATTTTTATCATTTGCTTGATAATTAACTTTGCTTTATTGTTTTATTATTACTTTTGGTTTATCGATTAATTTTTTTTTTTTTTTTTTTGATTTTTTTATATACTATATACAATTTTTTGTGTATTTATTTCGAATATTTATTTTATTTTCACAACTTTTTTTTTAGTTTAGTGGATTTTTTTTTTTTATTATTTCATCATACCGTTAGGATGTTTCTCATGAAGATCTTTACTGTAGTATCTGTAGCAATGTTATTGCATCACAAGCACAGAGACTTAAAACGGTATGTGATCATTATTTTCATCGAACATGTTTTTATATGTCCGATCAGAATCACAGGAATTGTCCAGTTTGTGGTATAATCTTCCAAACTGGAACCTCTTTACCTAGCTCAGCACCTTCTACACCAGGCGCTTAGATTTCTATAAGGACTCATCAAACCCGGCTACAAACAAAGAAAAGGCAAAATGTGACTAATTTAGAGACTAGATATGATCAAAGTAATGTAGATCAAACCACTGCTTCAAATGTAAGTCTAAGTCAAGCCAATAATAGACAAGTTCCCACTGTTAGTAAAGATACTACCGCAGCTAATCAGCAACAAATCATTTCCAGTGCAATTGCAAGCACTGTGCAGTGCTCAATGGAAACATTTTTATCTAATTTGAACACATTAGAAAATGTTCTGAGTTCGCAACAGGCTCAAATTAGTTATATATCGGAAAGATTGTTGCCTGTTTCCCAAAGTAATAGACAGTCACCCAAACCTCATGGCAGTAACCATCCATTAGCACCTTCCGCCAACAATATGCGTACCTTACCAGCTGTAGAGAACCAAACTTTGGAACAACTTTTAGGGTTACCAGAAGGGAGGCGTTCTTTAGATGGTGGTATAAGTAGTGAACCCAGAGAAGCTATACATTCTCAGGTTGGGTCCCATAGTCAATAGTATCTCCGTTGATAACTTTATTTATCGTGTTCAAACTTTAACTGAACAAGTATTTGGCGGAGATTTTCAGTTGCTGTGTAATTTTGCAAACATTTTGTTTGAGAAAAAAACGAAGGAATGGTTTTGGCGAAAGTAAAATGAACTTTTGACTTATTCCTTGAAGTTATCTCAGAGCTAACAGACAAATTGGAAGCACCACTTGATTAAAAGTCACTCGTGAAAATTCTCCGTAGAAATTTAATACCAGAAATTCAGCATGAACTTTTAAATATAGAAGTCACTTCAGTTGAACAATTGAGAGAGATTGTGCGTTAGCGTGAAGATTTTATGCTTAGCATCCGAAAAGGTAGTTTACCTTCTAGACCTGCTTTCGTTCGTCGACAAATTACGGAAATCGCAGAGGAAAGCGATATAGAAGATGACGAGATAGCCGCAATCGCCCTCGTTTGTTGGAATTGCGGAGTCACTGGACATCGATATTAGGAATGTGTCACTGACAGGCATATGTTTTGTTTTGGATGCGGAGCCCTGGACACCTATAAGCCGGAATTGTTTCGGAGGAAAAAACTTGCAAAGGCGTGCACAACCTCAAAGTGCACGCAAATAGACCAGATCAGCAGGCACAATGACAGACTAGAGAAATTGTCAGATGATGCCTCGGATAAACCAACTTTACCTGTAATGACTTCTTTCTTGTTTCAACATCTGATTCTGATGCGTTAGAATTTTGTGATGAAAAGACAAATCAAAATTTTCACAAAAATATGACCGCTTCATTTTCTCGAAAAGCTTTGATATCCAAAGCAAGTCGAAACTCATTTCTTCAGATGATTAAAACCGAAAAATCAAAAATTTCGAAATCACAAGCGTAAGCCAGGCAAAGATAGGTTATGTCTTGACAGCAGAAAACTGAATGAAGTTACGATCAAGGATGCTTATGCGCGATTAGAGGCGCAGTTGTCATTGTCCCTATTTCAGTCTCTGAGACTGTCACGTCCGTTCCAAGGACATTTAACAACACTCATGTCATTCAGGTAGTTTTGAAACGCAGTCTCTCACAAATGATAAAGAGCATTCCTGTTCTTTGCATGAAAATATAATTGAGAGCAACAGGAAAAAGTTCGACACATTGGAGGAACGAGAGCTTTGGGATACAATTAAATGTTTTGAGCTCACGGAAATTATGCGTCAATGTGAAGACTTAAGTTTTGCAGTTGCACTTAACAATATAGCTGGTGGCAAAATTACTGAAAATGACATTCAGTAATTAAAGCAAAGAATTATCCAAATGAATGCGTTTCCACGGTATGCAATTCATTTATTTTATTTAAATGCTCTAGCTAGTCAGTACAACTCTTTAAAGCTGTCACAGAAAAATGAAGAGGAATTTGTATCCACCGCAAAGGATACAATTAAAGCGGCAATTTATCTGAAAAGGGCAATCAACAAAATTTGGAAGCTGTGAAAGAGTTTAAGACTCCCGAAACTCAAGGGTTGTGCTACAGACTTCAGCTGAAAAAATCGTCAAAATATATGGTGACCGTAAACATCGATACTAACGATGGTTTGGTCAATGGCGCAACTGGCGAGCTTTTGCACATTGAGCAAAAGAGTGCATAGATTGCAACATGTCATAAGCACGCTATGGGTAAAATTTTCGGAGTCCTCAGTAAGAGTAATAGCTAGGTCAAAAAAAAGTCATATAGATGGTATATTGAGCTGGCTTCCGAAAGCTGAATATATATCTAGCCTAGACTTGAAAGATGCATTCTGGCAAATACCGCTAGATGTTGCTTCACGTGACAAAACAGCATTCACGGTATCCGGTAGGCCTTTGAACCATTATAAAGTAATGCCATTTGGGTTTTGCAATGCCCCGCAGACAATATCGCGATTAATGCATAAGATTGTGCCACCCCATTTGCGTAATGAAGTGTTCGTGTACCTTGACGACCTTCTAATTGTATCTGATTCGTTCACTCAGCATATCGAAGTATTAGCTAAAGTTGCTGATCACATAAGGCATGGAGGGCTCTATATTAATGTTGGAGAAAAGCAAATTTTGCCTTAAAGAGGTAAAATACCTGGGACATATAGTAGGTAACGTTACAGTAGGTACAGACCCAGAAAAAATCTCTGCTATAACCGAATTTTCACGTCCTAAATCGCACAAAGAATTAAGGAGATTCCTCGGAATGACAGAATGGTATAATAAATTTATACGCAATTATGCCTCGCTGAAATTAAAGTGCTTGATACCAAAAAAATCGATGTGATACGATGGAATTGATGCGTCAACCATAAAAGCGCTTCCAGTAAAAGTCATTTTGTTACTTGTTCACATCTTTAATGTATGTTTCAGGCTTAGCTATTTTCCAAGGCATTGGAAATGCGCAGATATTATACTTATCTCTAAGCCTGGCAAACCTGAAAATGAGCTGTCTTCATATCGACCTATTAGTCTGCTGGGAATATTCTCGAAAAAATTTGAAAGAATTTTCGCTCGAAGAATGCTTCCACTTCTTGATGGTTTCATTCTTCCAAATCATCAATTTGGCTTTCAACGAAAGCATGGTACGCCTGAACAAATACATCGGATTGTAACTGAAATACTTGAAGCCTTTGAAAACAAACAATTCTGCGCAGTAGTATTTTTAGACGTTAAGCAGGCCTTCGATCGTGTTTGGCACAAGGGTCTACTTTATAAAATAAAGCAGTCGTCACCATCTCCCCAGTATCATTTTCTACGATCTTACCTGGAAGATAGACATTTTTATGTACGATGCGAAGATACGCGTTCTGCAATCAAGGATATACATGCAGGTGTACCTCAAGGCAGTGTACTGGCACCTTTGCTTTATACGCTTTATACAGCCGATATGCCTGGCAGAAACTGTAGTCAAGTCACGATAGCTACATATGCAGACGATACAGCGATAATTTCCAGAGCAAATTCTGTCTCAGAAGCTACGCGTATACTACAGCACCAACTGCATCTTGTTGGGACATGGATGCAAAAACAGAACATAGCAGTTAATACGGAAAAATCAGCTCATATACTCTTCTCACTCAGAAAAGGCACAAATCTCCAAACGTTTTTCAATAATGTATTAATGCCCATGTGCGATGCTGTTAAATATTTGGGCGTAATACTAGACAAAAGACTAACATGGAGAAATCATATTGTTGCAAAAGAGAACAGCTTAAACTTAAAACACGGCGCATGCACTGGTTGCTTGGGTGTAAATCTAAACTCAGCCTAGAAAATAAAATAAGGCTATATAAAGCTATCCTTAAGCCTGTGTGGACTTTTAGAATACAGCTGTGGGGAACTGCAGCTCGATCTAGTATCAATATCTTACAAAGGTATCAAAACATTACACTTCGTAAGATAACTGGAGCTCCATGGTATGTTCGAAATGAAAACATACATAAAGACCTAAGACTACCAACGGTTGTAGAGGAGGATTGCACGTCACAGCAAAAATAATTTCGGAAAACTTAATATACATCCAAATATTTTGGCAAGAAACCTTCTTAACCTAAATACGCAGCGTTGACTAAAACGAACTCATCCCTCGGATCTTCCAAACCGTCAATCGTTATGAGGTACTGGTACTGGGTCTGTTCAGTATTAATTTGAATATCTCCCTAGCCATACCGCATCCTTAATAAACTATATAAAATTTGATTGAAGTCCAAAATTGGACTGATTTCAAATATATTAAACAATTAAAAAAAATAAAAATAAAAAAAAAACTTTAAGATAAGTTATCTAGAACTTTTAGTGACTATGTATCAGCTATAGACAGTCAATTTCTGGAGACTAATGCCAAATGTTTCGAAAAATTCTGAATATCTGGATATGCTAAAGAAAGTGAAAAATAATTTCAATAGGATGTTAGATCTAAAAATTGTGAATGGTAGGTTGTACAGGCGAACCGAACATGTCACTGTTTGGAAACCTTGGGTTTCTCAAAATTTAATAAATGAAGCTCTTAAACTAGCGCTCGATGATTCTTTATCTGCACACTGTGGGATAAACAAAACGCAAGCAAATATTCGACGTCTTTATTTTTGGCCTAACATGGTTAGCGATGTTCGCAGTTATATTAATAATTGCGAAGTGTGCAAGCGTACAAAGTATCCCAACCAAACGCTTAGACCCCTAATGGGCAAAACTACGGAAACATATCGAGTATTTCAAAAGATATATATTGACTTTATTGGTCCCTATCCGCGCTCTAGAAATGGTAATACTGGTATTTTTTTGTCGTATTAGAACATTTTACAAAATTTCTGTTTTTAAAGGCAGTAAAAAACAAGAAAGAACGCTGAAGTCGAGTATGCTCGACTGCAAGATACCCTGTACCCAATCTATATGTACCTTTCGTTAGGTTCTATTTGACTACCATACCTCATTGAATTGGATTTTCATAGAAAAACTTAAAAAATCGGGTATATCTTTGAATGAGGTTATACCTAAAATTTGGTTGGGCCTACCCTTATTGGTCTATTTCATTGGGATTGTCATAGACATAATTTATACTAAATTTAAATTTTCTAGAATAAAAAACAATGACGTTTTTTTATGTAAAAACCCAAAATTTTGGAGTAAATTTGTATGGGGGCTATACCTAAATTTTTTTTGGTCCTACCCATATTGGCATATTTTATTGGGACTATCATAGACATAATTTATACTAAATTTAAATTTTCTAGAATAAAAAACAATGACGTTTTTATGTAAAAAACCCAAAATTTTTTAGTAAATTTGTATGGGGGCTATACCTAAAATTTTTTGGTCCTACCCATATTGGGATATTTTATTGGGACTGTCATAGACATAATATATACTAAATTTAAATTTTCTAGAATAAAAAGCAATGACGTTTTTATATAAAAACCCAATATTTTAGGGTAAATTTGTATGGGGGCTATACCTTAAATTTTGTTGGTCCTTCCCATGTTGGGATATTTTATTGGGACTATCATAGACATAATTTATACTAAATTTGAACTTCAAAATTTTGGGGTAGATTTGTATGGGGGGTACTCCTTAAAATGGGTCCAGAGAAAAACCGTTTGTAAGTGCACACTTGACGGCCTAGGAGAGTCTAAGTTTCGATTTTGAAAGCTCAACCTCTTATAGTCTCCGAAATAATCCGAAAGGGTTAATAGATCAGCAATAGCTGGTATCAAATCGTATATTAATGACCAGTCAACTTGGGATGAAAACTTAAGAAGTATATGTTGTGCTTTACGTTCTAGCCTTCACACTGCAGTAATTATGAATCCGTACTATTTAATGTTTGGCCAACATATGGTTTTAAATGGCACCACTTACAGTTTACTAAAAGATCTAAACATGTTAGAAAATAAAACTGTTCAGTTTGATAGGAATGACTCGCTCCAAGTTGTTAGAAATATTGCTATTCAGAATGTCAAAAAACAGCAGTTACGCAACAAAAAGACGTATAATTTACGATCTCGTGAAGTTACTTATTCTGTTCGTCAGGAAGTGTATCGACGAAATTTTGCACAAACAACTTTGTTAAAGGCTTCAATGCTTAACTGGCCCCTACATTTTTGAAGGCTCGCATTAGGCATAAATTATGCGGTTCCTATTCCAAACTAGAAGACCTGTAAGGCAAGGCTGTAGGTAAATATCACTCCAAAGATATCAAACAGTGATAAATACTCTTTCTTGTTTTATTTATTTATTTACATTTCGGGTTTCGCTCCAGGGGAATCAACTTTGTTGACCACACATAGTGTGAAGAGTTTATTCAGTTTGTCTGAAAGTTTGACGTCGTAGACCCCATAAAGTATAAATATTCTTGATCAGCTCGACGAGACGAATCGATCTAGCCATGTCCGTCTGTCTGTCCGTCTGTATATTTCTAAGCATCTTTTTCGTTGAAAATATAAAGATATTAAGCTGAAATGTGGAACTTAAGCTTTTTTTCGGCACCGACTATGTTAAGTTCGAGAATGAGAGAGCCACGCCCATTTTTAGGTATGGCCCCAATACAAACTTACGGTTTTTTTTCCGATTTTTTGTTTAAAAATAGTAATTATTTATGAATGTACTCGCTCCCAATTGGGTAAAAACATTTCTTTTGTCATCCAGTGTCAAAACCAATTTGCCACGCCCAGTTTAAGGTATAGCCCCATATAAACTTATCGCCCATTTTCGAATTTTTGTATGAAAATAGGCATTGTTTTTCAACGTATTCACTCCAAATTGGGTGAAAACACTTATAATGTCATCCAGTGTCAAAACAAAGGTGCCACGCCCATTTTTAAGTATAGCCCCCATACAAAATTACCGCCCATTTTCGAAATTTTGTATGAAAATGGTTATTATTTGTGAATGTACTACTACAAATTTGCTAAAAACACTTCTTATGGCATCCAATGTCAAACCAAATGTGCCACGCCCATTTTTAGATATATCCCCATACAAACCTACCGAATTTTTGCATGAATATGGTTATTATTTAGGAATTTATTCAGCCCGAATTACCTAAAAAACATCTTATATCATCCAATATCAAAAGCAAGGTGCCACGCCCATTTTTAGCTAAAGTCCCCATACAAACTTACCGCCCATTTTCGAATTTTTGCATGAAAACGGTTATTTTTTAGTAATGTATTGACTCCAAATTGGGAAAAAACTTTTAATATCATCCAATATCAAATCCAATGTGCCACTCCAATTTTTTGGCATAGGCCCTACAAAACGTGAGTTGTATCAGATGACCCTGTCCTATCCCATCCCGAAGTTCTATGAAAGGCACTGATGATAAAACATTAACAATTTAAAAACAAGAAAAAAAGTTAACTTCGGTTGGACAGAAGCTTATGTGCAGCATTTGTATTAAATTTTATTTCAAAATACTAAACAAATTAAAATATACTCCTAAAAATTTAGGAATTCGCGGTCCGATTTGGACCAATTTTAAACTGAAGATTTGGCATGGTATAAGAAACATTTTAACCATATTTGAAGCCATTCGCTTTATAAATACATTTATTTCATATAAGAACTTGAAAAAATGTTGTACTTTTGTATGGGAGCTATACCTAAAAGTGGGCGTGGCACATTGATTTTAACATAGAAACTACACAGGACCTAGAAAAGCTTAAGTTTAAAATTTCAGCAAAAAATCTTTTAAAACTGAGCGAATAAATCGCGCAGCAACACACAGACAGACGGACAGACAGACGGACATGGCTAAATAGATTCGTCTCGTCGAGGTGATCAAGAATATATATACTTTATAGGGTCTACGATGCCTCCTTTAATGCGTTACAAACTTTCCGACAAAATGAATATACCTGTTTACACTAGTGTAACAGGTATAATGCGTGTGTCGGGTATATAAGCTTCGGTTCCACCGAAGTTACCGTTTTCCTTGTTTTTACTACGATCCACAAAGTATGATTTTGTCGGGGGGAATTTGTAGTGGTCCCCTTCCGCTTACACAAAATATCATTTATTTTTGATTTGTCATTTTAAAACAAGAAAAAAAGTTGTCTTCGGTTGGACCGAAGCATATACATATACCTGTTACACATCATTTGACGTTGACAGACCTTCGTGTGCAGCATTTGTATTAAATTTAATTTTAAAATACTAAACAAATTAAAAAATATTTTTAAAAATTTTTAAATTCGCTGTCCGATTTGAACCAATTTTTAAACTGAAGATTTGGCATGGTATACGAAGCACTTGTACCATATTTGAAGCCATTCGCTTTATAAAAGAACTTGACAAAATGTTGTACTTTTGATTTTAACATTGATTTTAACATAGAAAGTACCCAGGACCTAGAAAATCTTAAGTTTAAAATTTCAGCCCAATATCTTTAAAACTGGGCAAATAAATCGCGCAGCACCAAACAGACGGACAGACGGACAGACAGACGGACATGGCTAAATAGATTCGCCTTGTCGAGGTGATCAAGAATATATATACTTTATGGGGTCTCCGATGACTCCTTTAATGCGTTACAAACTTTCCGACAAACTGAAAATACCTGTTTAAACTATGTGTAACAGGTATAAAAAGAAAATTTATTTGTATCTTTCTTTTTAATATACAGCAAAGTGTATATTTAAAAATATAACTACATTTATTGCCTAGTTCGAAAAGGGTGTAGCCGGGTTTTCATGTAAAAAGTGCCCCCAACGATATTGAATATCCTTAAATGAGGTTCGATAGCACTTGATTTGCGAAATATTTCTGTATACTTAGTTTTCCGATATCGGCGATATTAAGGAAGATATAGCGACAAACATGTTTTTACTTTTTTTTTTCTGCTCACTGAGTTGAAAAAAATTTGATGAAAAATCTTTTATTTTCTTAAAATTCATATCTTTAAAAATTTGTAAACAATTTTTTGAGTCAAAATTCTATAAAAATTTTTTTTTTTAAAGATTTTAATTAATGCTTTTATCATGATACTTTAAAGTTACACCTCTAAATTATCATGTAAGATATTCCTTTGTTTGTCCACTTTTGACACATAAAATTTTTAAAGTTCTAGCTGTGGTCGAACATATTTTAAAAAATTAAAATCAAAAACTTAGTCGTTTTCCTATGATATATTACTCATGCTAGCTTTGCCAGCACTCAAAATGCACAGAAAGGCTTAGCGATTTGAATCTGTAAAAATTTAGAGTGTTATATGTATTATATATTATTGTAAAATATATAAAATATAGTACATTCATATTAAAATATATATTAGATTAAACAAATAATTAAATATGTCAAAATATGTATTTCTTTTATTAGCCAGCAAGCAAGTACCATACATACGCGTTGCGCCCCCCCCTTCTTGCTTTTTTACCCCGCGGATTGTACTTTAGAGAAACAACAAGGATTCATTGAGAATATATATTAGAAGAATGGTCTTCTTATCTATTTTGCCACCCTTTGGATTAGAAAAATCATCTTCCCCGCGCCGTTCTGTGCATACATACATTTTTGAGTGCTGGCAATGCTAGCTGTGTAATATATCATAGGACACCAATGTTTTTATTTTTAAACGCCTTTATTTAAAATATGGTCCCTTGTTTTCTTACAAACAAAGGAATATATTACATGATAATTTAGGAGGTGTAACTCTAAAGTATCATAGTAAAAGCATCAATTAAAATCTTAAAAAAAATGTTTGATAGAATTTTTTACCGAAAAAATTGTTTACAATTTTTTAAAGATATTTGTAGTTAAGAATTTTATGAAAATAAAAGATTTTTCATCAAAACTATTTTTTTTAAACTCAGTGAGCAGAAAAAAATAATACTAATAAAATGTTTGTCGCAATATATTCCTTAATATCGCCGATATCGGACGCTCAAACCCCCCCCCATTGAAACTTTAATCATTTTCTGAAAAAGAAAGAGTTTGTGTGGAGTTTATATGTTATAGTGGCTCGATCTTTGTCATATCGGTAGCAAATAGGATAGCAGTAGAAGTGATTTAACACAGATTGGAGTGAGTATATCCATAAATAAGTCACACAAAATCTGAAAAATGGGCGCTAGGTTTGTATGGGGGCTTTATATATAAAAATGGGCGTGGCACCTTTCTTTTGATATTGGATGCCATTGGAAGTGTAGAATCGATTCGTCTCGTCGAGCTGATCAATAATATATATACTATATGGGGTCTCCGATGCCTCCTTTAATGCGTTACAAACTTTCCAACAAACTGATAATATCCTTCACACTATGTGTGACGGGTATAAATTTCTCAAATCAAGGGCTATCGAACCTCATTTAAGTTGGGGGCACTTTTTAGCGGAAAACCCGGCTACACCTTTATCGCATTTTTTTTATTGTATTTTTTTAATTAAACCAATGAAAATGTTTATTTATTTCCCCGACAAACAACTCAGGGTTGCATTACAACTGCTAAATGCATTATTGTACATACACAGATCAATAACATATTATATTTAGTGCATAAATATTCAAATGTACATATATGTATCCCCAGTTCAGCGAATCTGTATCTTAAGCCCCACTTGAAGACAGTCGTTATGATTAAAGTGCTGACCAAGCTATCGCACGCTTACATAGCGCGCTATATACATTATGTATATAGCGTCATGCACATATCTACACATACCTATTATTGGTTCAATTTGTACTTTGTAACATAAAACTTCTAAACATATTAATGTGAATTTTATTAATACATGGCGACCGTGACTGCTCGTGGGACATAAGGAACTAAGGATGGGAAAAACTTTAAAAAAAAAGTTTTATAAAGAACTAACTAGTGGGAAGAGTAATTTTTTGTGTAAAAATATAATGTGTGATGCCCTTATCGTGTATCGTCAGAGGCAAATTCAAGCCTCTGAACCAATACAGGAACCAAAAATTAAGAAGCTCCACTCAAAATGTGGTGGCTTCTATACAAAAATTAAGAAAAGAATAGCCAAACTTAAGCTCCTTTTTATGGCAAACCAAAGCCTTTAGCTAGGGAAGTAGACAACAAAGTTGACAATAGAGCTTGACAAGTTAAAAAGAACTTATAACTAAAAATTGTTTGTATCATTTTTTAGTTATAAATTTTTTTTAACTTATCAAGCTCTGTACAATAACGTACACAGTTGAATTCTGCTATAGACCTCCAAAAGAAATGTTAATATATATAATGGCAATATAGCATTATATACTAACATCTAAGATTAATGTTTTCTAATCTCACTTGGAGAGAACAAACATGTTTGAGTAGTTGTAAGGTACTAATTTTATTTATGAAAATTACATGCTTATATACAATTTCTATTTCTATTACAAAGTGGACTGTATGTGTAAAATTATATTATGTGTATGTTTACAATGAATATGAATATAAAAATAGCTTATCTTTTTTAAGCGTAGAGTTAATCATTTGTGCAGGAGTCAAGAGTCATCGCATTGCTACTTAAGTGCTGAGCATCACTTAGCACGATAGTAAAATATTATGACTTTAAAAATATTGTCACTGCGGGATATCTTGTCTATTCTTATCGCGTATTGAATATGGTAATCCACAAGCAGCACATGTTCATATTTGAACATTCTCCCGGGGCCCATAAATGATATGTCTTTACCACTATTACGAGTATCAGCGATAAATGTCCATTGATAGTGTAAAGGTCTCACTATGTGTACTTTATGTTTTTGAGGTCGCTGAATCCGAATCCGAGGTCCATTTAACCCCATCAGTTCAGAGTTTTGATATAACCCCAGAAAACCAATATGGCGGACACTTTTTGGAAAAATTCATCGGATTCGCTTGAAACTTGTTACTCGGGGGTTTTCGGGGTCGCTAATTACTTCTTTTTGAAAAATCGATGAAAAGTCGCCAATCTGTTGCTTTGTAGTAATTTTTTTTCATTTCATTCATCAGTCCATTGATATCAGTACATACAAATACAAGATCATCATCTTTAGAAAAGTATTTTCGAAATTCTGATTCTCGACTTCGATATATGGAAACCCTTGTCTTTGGTTCTAGGAAATCATGCTGCTTCATAAATGAAGCCAAAAACTCCGCCTTATCTTTTGGCAAACCTAAGTCACGTATGAGATCATTTAATTTAGGTTGTGAAATTAGCTTTGGGACTGATTTTTTAGTGTCTTCAGAATAGTCAGAGTCGCTATCGTCATGGTCGCTTTCAGGCTCGTATTCATCAACATTCATCAATTCATCATCTCACTGCGTTAATGCTCTCAAAATCAGTTTTTTTCTTCTTTGTTGTTGGGTAAAATTGGAGCCTTTACTGATGTTACTGTTTTATAAACGATGTTGTGTTTATTTTTAGAAGTGTAAACCTGATTTACTTTATTTGAGCAAAAAAAGCAATCTTTTTTACAAAGAGGTTTCTTCCATTCTGCTGGACTGGAAAATTTGAT
This sequence comes from Leucophenga varia, assembly GCA_018903435.1. NCBI lineage: Eukaryota > Metazoa > Arthropoda > Insecta > Diptera > Drosophilidae > Leucophenga > Leucophenga varia. The sequence continues at coordinate 33,714 of JAEIFJ010001080.1, forward strand.
TGCTTTTTTGTCTTTCTTCCAATGGTTAAGCATTAATTTACAACAATTGCAAATTACATTGGGAGCCCATGCATTCTCATCAATTTCTGAATCAAAAATCACCTTGTATGTGACTTTGACGTCATCATTAATTTGTTTTCGCAATGAACTGATTTCGTACTTGCAGCAAATATAACAAAACACATCACGATTACTATCGCAGTCGTGACATAGATTGTTACTTTGTCTTGTCGCAGTATACTCTACATTAGCCAAGTTTCCCACCAATGAAGAGCTGCAGTTGTTGGATGACGACGCCTGAGAGCCTGCTTTCTCACCCTCAACCGCCGATACTGGGGTTCCGAGTCCCTGCATCTTAACACGTTTCTTACGTGGGTCTGCCATGACGGCATCAAAGCCGTTATTCAGGGACTTAGCAGGATAGCGGACAATCTCCGTTGCCCACCGTCACCACGTGGAGGTGCCCTGGATGCAGACACACGCAAGATCCAATTACTCTGAATGGAACTTAAGCTTCAAATTCTTTAAGAGTTTTTATGTTGAAATAGAATTTAATATCGATATTTTCCTTAATATCCCGTGTAGAAATTGACATATTTTAGTCATAATATGGAAACTTCTACACGGGATGGAGTAAAGCATACCTCCATCAGGAGTGGGTTTGATCCAAACCGTTAAAATAATTTTGTCCCTTCTTTTGAATTTTTGAAAACTGACATCAAATTGGGATTCAGCGACCCCTAAAACCGCTGAGTAACGATTTTCAAACGAATCAGAAGAGTTTTACAAAAGTATCCGCCATATTGGATCCGTCATTTTGAATTTTCGAAAACTGACATCAAATTCGTAATCGGTGACTCCCAAAACCCCTGAGTAACGATTTTCAAGCGAATCCGATGAATTTTACAAAAATGTGTCCTCCATATTGGATCCGCCATTTTGTATTTTGAAAAAATAATATCATATTCGTAATTAGCGAGCCCGAAAACCCCCGAGTAACGAGATTCAAGCGAATCCAATGAATTTTTCCAAAAAGTGTCCGCCACATTGGTTTTCTGGGGTTATATCAAAACTCTGAACTGATGGGGTTAAATGGACCTCGGATTCGGATTCAGCGACCTCAAAAACATAAAGTACACATAGTGAGACCTTTGGGTCAAAACACAAATTTTATTTTGTGTGGCTGTGTTATTATAGATCCGTTCTATATTTACATCTCTTACAAAATGAATACGATACTGGGTGCCGAATTTTGATTGAGCCGTCTGATACGCTTTTAACATTTTCTTTTTATACCCTGTACCCAAAGGGTAAAAGGGTATATTAAGTTTGTGCGAATGTATGTAACAGACAGAAGGAGGCAAGATAGACCCTATAAAGTATATATATTCTTGATCAGCATTGGAAGGGGAGTCGAACTAGCTTTGTCTGTCTTTCCGTCCGTCCGTCTGTCCGTCTGTCATGCTGTCTGCCGTATGAAAACGATTATTTCGGAGACTATAAGAGGTAGAGCTTTCAAAATTGAAACTTAGACTCTCCAAGGCCGTCAAGTGTGCACTTACAAACGGTTTTCTCTAGACCCATTTTAAGGGGTACCCCCCATACAAAAATACCCCAAAATTTTGGGTTTTTGCATAAAAACGTCATTGTTTTTTATTCTAGGAAGTTCAAATTTAGTATAAATTATGTCTATGATAGTCCCAATAAAATATCTAAACATGGATAGGACCAACAAAATTTTGGGTATAGCCCCATACAAATTTACCCCAAAATATTGGGTTTTTACATAAAAACGTCATTGCTTTTTATTCTAGAAAATTTAAATTTAGTATTAATTATGTCTATGGTAGTCCCAATGAAATAGACCAATATGGGTAGGCCCAACAAAATTTTAGGTATAAACCAAATCAAAGATATACCCGATTTTTTAAGTTTTTCTATGAAAATCCAATTCAATGATGTATGGTAGTCAAATAGAACCTAACTTAAGGTACATATAGATTGGGTACAGGGTATCTTGCAGTCGAGCATACTCGACTTCAGCGTTCTTTCTTGTTTAAAATTGTTTTGCTGTATCTTTCTTTCAACATTGCTTGATAAGTTTGAGATTCTTTTACTGAGAAGACGCCTCTCAACACTCCAATATCACGATGTCGATGATTGTTTGAATTAATATGTAGGCAACAACGACATTGTGATGTTCCTCACTGGCGACATGGTCTATGTCCACCCAATTTAGGATCCCAATCACCTTGCCCAAATTTTGTGTTATGACGATGTTGTTCATCAGTTTCACTTCTACTCGTGAGATGTCTGCTTTAATGCGTTACAAACTTTCCGACGAACTGATAATACCATTCACATTATGTGTGGCGGGTATAAAAACCACCAAATTTTTGGAAATATTGATGAATTTTCAACAAAAATGTGGTCGAGCTGTCGCACTGTGGGGCAAAAAAGTAGCCGTGGACAAATTGATTTCGAGACCGCGATTCTTAACCGATTTTTGAATTTTTGATTATTTTGATGATTTTGATTCAAGGGAGAGTATATCAACAACTTCCAGGTATTTTGGATTAATTTCAAGTATTATCTCAAAAACTTGAAGCATTTAAACACAAAAACTTTTTTTTCCATTTTTCAAGATTAATAAAAAAGTTTAACTTTTATTTAAAAAACCCCGATAGCTGTAAAAAATTAAAAATGGGCGGTAAATTTTTATGGGGGCTATACTTAGAGTGGGCGTGGCATTTTAATTTTAACATACAAACTACCTAGCTTAAGTTTAAAATTTCATTTCAATATTTTTAAAACTTTCTGAGTAAAACGCGTCGCACCAGACATTCGGCCATGGCTAGATCGACTCGACTCATCGAGCTGATCAAGAATATAGTTATATTCTGATATTCTCCACCACGTTACTTCTGCTATTCTTCTATTTAACTTATACACATTGTATTAATAGCACAGCCACACAAAAAAAGTCATGTCATGTGTGGCGAACCTGAGAGGTCATTTTATATGTTTTTTGGGTCGCTGAATCCGAATCTGTCAAAGTTACTTGGCGTTTTTATTCTAACCTCTTTTTTTGATACACACCCACTTAAACAAATTTATGACTTTTACGGTAGACCAGGGTGTTCTTTTTTAATTTTTTCCAACTTCTTGTGTCTTGTGCGGTGGACTAGAGTTGTCATTTCTAATGTATTTTGGATCGCTGAATCCAAATCTCAAAATCAGAATTCAAAAGTTGGTTCTCGTTTTCTTTATAACTTCAAACAACTGACCTTTTTGAAATTTAAAAACAATAATAAACAAGAAAGAACGCTGAAGTCGAGTATGCTCGACTGCAAGATACCCTGTACCCAATCCATATGTACCTTAAGTTAGGTTCTATTTTACTACCATAACTCATTGAATTTGATTTTCATAGAAAAAACTTAAAAAATCGGGTAAATCTTTGATTGGGTTTATACCTTAAATTTTGTTGGGCCTACCCATAATGGTCTATTTCATTGGGACTATCATAGACATATTTTATACTAAATTCAAATTTTCTAGAATAAAAAACAATGACGTTTTTATGTAAAAACCCAAAATTTTGGGGTATTTTTGTATGGGGGGTACTCCTTAAAATGGGTCTAGAGAAAAACCGTTTGTAAGTGCACACTTGACGGCCTAGGAGAGTCTAAGTTTCAATTTTGAAAGCTCTACCTCTTATAGTCTCCGAAATAATCGTTTTCATACGGCAGACAGCATGACAGACGGACAGACGGACGGACGGACGGACAGACATAGCTAGTTCGACTCCCCTTCCAATGCTGATCAAGAATATATATACTTTATAGGGTCTATCTTGCCTCCTTCTGTCTGTTACATACATTCGCACAAACTTAATATACCCTTTTACCCTTTGGGTACAGGGTATAAAAATATTCATTATTCAACTTACGCGTCATTCCTTGACCTTCAAAACACAAGTCTACCGCATGGCTGACCAACTTTAAATTAAACTATAAACTGCAAAAACAACATACACTGATTAACGCTATCACTAGCATTCAACGCATTAGTTTGCAAGTAAAAATTACGGTACCTCTATGAAATCGTTGGACATTAACACATTATTAATTTGAATTAATATTAATAATATTGCTGCTCTTAATATAGACAGAGACTCACTAATTTATTTTTTTGGATCTTGTTGATTCGATAACATATATACTAAAACAATTTTCTATAGATTTAAAAATATTGTAAATAGGCAGTATTAAAGGTAAAATTATAGGCAATGCTAGCAGAACTCTATTGCTTAATAGAATTAAATAAATCTTTATCTTTACCTTTACCTTTAGACAAAATAAGAGCTTGTCGTTGCGATTCGATAATCCAGGTATTAATAGTAACAGTAATGCATGAATTGCCCTACATACGTTTAAACATGGTTTACCAGAATCTGTTAAAAGTATTATCATAAGAAGCGATCTTAAAAATCTTAATGAAGCTTTTACTAATCAAAAAAAATTTTGACAACAAGTCGTATAGAAAATTCAATAATTACAGCTTACAAAAGCAAAATAATACTAGTTTTAATTACTATAAAACTAATTCAATCAATGGACATGGCCAAATTGACATTGGAATTGATTTTACCAAATTTTAGTTGAATTCATTCAAAAACTCGAAAATAGATGGTAGGCTTGTATAGGAGCTGTACCTAAAAATGGGCGTGGCAGCTTGAATTTGACATGGGATGACAGAAGAAGTGTTTTTACCCAATTTTGAGTGAATATATTCATACCTTGGATTTGATATTGGATGACATAGGAATTATTTTTGCCCAATTTCTAGTGAATATATTCATAAATAATACCTATTTTAATTCAAAATAGGTATTATTTAGTACATACCCACCTTTGTGGGTTGTACTAAAAAAAATGGACAATAATGGTAAACCCAAGGGACGTTTAGTAATAGACTATCGCAAATTTAACGAACAAACAGTAGATGATAAAAACCCTATTCCGAACATGGAAGATATTTTTGATAATTTGGAAAGTGTTGCTATTTTATTACTATTGATCTCGCCAAATGTTTTATCATATAGAAGTGCATTGCAATGATAGACAAAAGACCGCATCGTCTGCAGTCTGTATTTACGAGTTTACTCGAATGCTTTTTGGCTTCAGACATCCCTTGCAACACTTCAAAGGCTAATTAATTACTTTTGGAGAGAATATCTTAATTTACATCGTTTATATTGATGATATACTAATATTCTGAACCAATTTTACAAGAGCACTCAATAGAAAAAAAATTTCAGAAATTACGAGAAGCGAACCTCAAAATTCAATACGATAAATGCCTCTTTCTTTCGTGTGGTAGGCGGGCGGTCATGAATACTACCAGATCGGGCTCAGCTTGGTGTGGTGGTTACCAACGACGTAAAACAAAAATAACCCGTGAAACACACACAGGATAAAAGTGTACCAAATGCACTGATGGCTAGTCTACACAAAAGTACTCAATTTGGCAGACACAGATGTGTTATTCCATGGGATGGTGGGATGGTGCAATAGAAGAACTCATTACCACTCCTGACAACTTCGGAGCAGACATTACTGCTGTCCACGAAATGAGATGGAATACAATGTTGCCTCTCATGGCCACTATATTTGGATGCGCCTTCCTTAATTGTAATTAACTGCACAGACTCGTCTCCAGGTTTACAGCTGTAGATTTTTTTCAACATTAGCCTTATATGTGTACACGCCCCGATCGCTACCCCAAGCATGACAACAAAATTGTCATCAGTGATTTCAACGCACAAGTTGAGAGAGAAGAAATCTTTCGCAGTACCATCGCTGAATTTATCATACATGACACCACCAACAGTAATGGAGAAAGGCTAATCGACTTTGCTGCGGGCAGAAACATAAGATTCACAAGGCAACATGGCGCAGTGGTGACTTAAGTATGTGGTAATTGATGCTAGGCAATCTACTAGCGAGCTTAATGTGCGAGCGTACAGAGGTCCTAACTTCGACTCGGACCATTACCTTGTTCTAACCAACGTACTAAACGAGACGCTAGGTTTTTAGCAAAAAATCAAGCGTATAACCGATGGTAATAAGCAAGGAGCTTCGATCTGCAAGGATGAACAAGGAAACTTGAAACAGATGAATATCTGGGTCCTCCGACCGTTGATGGGATTCCTGTGGAGCCACCAGACTATGACGAGTTCTTAGAAGTTATATAAAGGCTTAAAAATAACAAAGCGACAGGCGCAGACGAATTACCCGCAGATTTATTTAAGACCACTGGCGAAGATTTGATTGGACTGGTGAGGGTATGCCTAATGATTGGAACGTAAGTGTCCAAACTATGGAGGAATAAGTCTTCTTTATATCGCCTATAAAATTCTATCTGGCATATTGTGTAATAGACTGAAATCTCATACATATTTCAATATAAATTTACTATTTTTTATATATTTTACAATCTATATATATAAAAATGTATGTATGTTTCTATGTATAGAGTATAAGTTGAAACCGTCCAACCGAAGAGTCCCAAACCGGTTACATTTGAAAGAAAACAATGCAAGTAGAGTCTTAGACCATTAAAACAATGCATTAGGCACATTCGGTTCATTTAAGAAGTCGATTTTCTAACTTTCCCATACAAAAATGTTTTGCTTTTTTAACATAAACAAAAAACAAAAATAATAAACATCTGACAGCTACCACAGTATATTTTGAGTAGAATAAAAAAAAAACGGAAAAGAGCTGAAAGATCAGCCGAAACGCCCGCACAACGTGATAGCACACGCCGGGTATCTGCTAGTAATATATAATACATATAACACTCTAAATTTTTACAGATTCAAAACAAATAAGTAAATTAAATAAAATTAAAAAAAAAAAAAAGTTCGCTAAAAAATGCTGCTGTTCCGACGGCAATCACACAAAGGCGACCGTACGCTAAGCTGTTCTGTGCATACATACAATTTTGAGTGCTGGCAATGCTTGCATGTGTAATATATCATAGGAAAACGACTAATTTTTGATTTTTAATTTTTTAAAATATGTTCCACCACAGCTAGAACTTTGAAAATTGTATGTATCAAAGTATACAAACAAAGGAATATCTTACATGATAATTTAGAGGTGTTACTTTAAATTATCATGGTAAAAGCATCAATTAAAATCTTTTAAAAAAATTTTTGATAGAATTTTTGACTGAAAAAATTTTTTACAAATTTTTAAAGATAGATATGAATTTTAAGAAAATAAAAGATTTTTCATCAAAACTTTTTTTCAACTCAGAGAGCAGAAGAAAAAAAAGTAAAAACATGTTTGTCGCTATATTTTCCTTAATATCGCCGATATCGGAAAACTAAGTATACAGAAATATTTCTCAAATCAAGTGCTATCGAACCTCATTTAAGGATATTCAATATCGTTGGGGGCACTTTTTACATGAAAACCCGGCTACACTCTTTTTTGAAATTCTCTCTTGTAGTTTTTTTTTAAGCCCTCGTTTGGAAATGTAGTAAACAAACGTATGTCAATTTTAAATCCGCTATTTTAATTGGCGTATACAAGAATATAAAAGCCAAAAAAAATATTCTAGAATCATTCTCTTTTTATTGGCATTTTAAAATTTTTTTTTTTAGATTGGTTTAATCGTTTTATATTTTTTACATCATTGAATTGTGAGTATTTAAAAAGAAACAATGAAAAACGTTAACTTCGGTAGAACCGAATCTCAAATACCCGCCACACAAAACTTTAATTAGTTCATGTTTTTATTCAATTTTTAGGTTTAAATTTTAAGTGAATACATTCATAAGTAATAAGTATTTTCATACAAAAATTGGCGTGGCAACTTGGTGGCAAAGTAGTCGTTACCGAGAAAATCTTAAGGTCCAATTTTCAACTGAATATCTTCATATCTTCACCTAAAACAAGAAAGAACGCTGAAGTCGAGTATGCTCGACTGCAAGATACCCTGTACCCAATCTATATGTTCCTTAAGTTAGGTTCTATTTGACTACCATACCTCATTGAATTGGATTTTCATAGAAAAACTTAAAAAATTGGGTATATCTTTGAATGGGGTTATACCTAAAATTTTGTTGGGCTTACCCATATTGGTCTTTTTCATTGGGACTATCATAGACATAATTTATACTAAATTTAAATTTTCTAGAATAAAAAACAATGACGTTTTTATGTAAAAACCCATAATTTTGGAGTAAATTTGTATGGGGGCTATACCTAAAATTTTGTTGGCCCTACCCATGTTGGGATATTTTATTGGGACTATCATAGACATAATTTATACTAAATTTGAACTTCCTAGAATAAAAACAATGTCGTTTTGTGCAAAACCCCAAAATTTTGGGGTAGATTTGTATGGGGGGTACTCCTTAAAATGGGTCTAGAGAAAAACCGTTTGTAAGTGCACACTTGACGGCCTAGGAGAGTCTAAGTTTCAATTTTGAAAGCTCTACCTCTTAAAGTCTCCGAAATAATCGTTTTCATACGACAGACAGCATGACAGACGGGCAGACGGACGGATGGACAGACAGACATAGCTAGTTAGACTCCCCTTTCAATGTTGATCAAGAATATATGTACTTTATAGGGTCTATCTTGCCTCCTTCTGTCTGTTACATACATTCGCACAAACTTAATATACCCTTTTACCCTTTGGGTACAGGGTATACAAATGCGTAGAAATAAACAGACAGACAGACGAACAGACGGACAGACAGACAGACGGACAGACAGACGGACAGACAGATTGACAGACAGACGGACAGATGGACATGGCTAGATCGATTCGTCTCAACGAGCTGATCAAGAATATATATACTTTATGGGGTCTACGACGTCTCCTTCAATGCGTTACAAACTTTTCGACAAACTTATAAAAAATCAAAACAATTTTTGTTTTTACAACGAAAATTGTCTCTTTATTTTAAAATTCAATTACAATTTGCAAAAAGAGATTAATTTTCCAAAAAAAAAAAAAACAAAATTCAATAAAATGTTAACTAATTTTAAAAATTTTCTCAATAAATACAAAATTTAGTTTAAAGTTGCCAAGAAAGAGAAAAAAATGAGTCTCAAGAAAACATATTACATTTGTAAAGAATTTTTAGTGTAGGGTGTAGGGCCAAAGAGAAAATCTACAAAAAAAAAAAACCAAGGAAAACTTTAACTTCGGTGGAACCGAAGTGGTAAAAAATGTAATATTTAATTTTTTTTTTTATAAAATCAAAAAAATCATTTTGTAAGACTAATTTTGGTTAATCATATTTTTTTTTTTATTTGGATGCAAGAATTCATAAATAATTATTTAAATTTTTTTTTACCCTTTAAAAAAACCATATATCGTATTTATGGTGCATTATTTTAATAATTTTCGTTCGCGTTCTTTTTTTAATTTTTTTATTTTATGCAAATTGGTTAACTAACTTTAGACTTGGTACCAAGGTTGGGTGTTAAGCATTCTACCGCAATTACATCTGCATGTAGTATTTCTTTTTCTGTATTTTGTAACCTGTCCTCTTATATCCCTTTGTAATTTTTTTCTTTTGTTTTTTTTTTTTTATATTTTATTGCACGCATTAATAATAATATTAATAAAAACAAGGAAAAACGTTAACTTCGGTAGAACCGAAGCTAAAACCCGTTACACAAAACTATTAATAGTTTATATTTTCACAAGGCGCTTTGATTAAATTTCACGATGAATTTGAACAAATTTGTATGGAGGCTTTTTATAATATTAGCCCGATCTTTACCATATCGATGGAGTTGACGTTAGAATTGATTTTACCAAATTTTAATTGAATTCATTCAGAAAAAATAAATGTTTTCATACAAAAATTCGAAAATGGGCGGTAAATGTGTATGGGAATATACCTAAAAATGGCTGTGGCGACCTGGTTTTGACCCTGGATGACAGAAGAAATGTTTTTACCCAATTGGGAGCTAGTACATTCATAAATAATTACTATTTTTAAACAAAAAATCGAAAAAAATCGATAAGAACTAAACCTAGTCGTTGCCGAAAAAAGCTTAAGTTTAAAATTTCAGTTCAATATCTTTAAAACCCAACGAATGAATCGCATAGCAACAAACAGACGGACAGACAGACGGACATGGCTAGATCGATTCGTCTCATCGAGCTGATCAAAAATATATATACTTTATGGGGTCTCCGATGCCTCCTTCTATGCGTTACAAACTTTTGGACAAACTGAATATACCCGTTTACACTATGTGTAACGGGTATAAAAATATAGTAGCACCACAACATCTTTCTAAATTCAATTATGGAATAAAGAACCCATCCCGATTGCCGACGAGCAGAGCTGAAAAGCGTGCACCATAATTTGGAATGTGCAATAACACCAGCTACATTGTAATAATTTTACCGTATATGTTACATGTTGTTGTAGACAGATGTATAAAATTATTCATTGGAAAATACAAAAAACAAAAACAAAAAACTAGGAAAAACGTTAACTTTGGTAGAACCGAAGTTTAAATACCCGTCACACTGATGGGTAATCATCAGTGGTCACCCAAGTTTACATACAATATTGGTTTCAAATTTAATGTTAAAACAAGGATAAACGTTAACTTCGGTAGAACCGAAGCTCAAATACACGCCACACAAAACTTATTTTAGCTCATGTATGATCATCAGTGACGTAGATTATATTCCTCAAAGGGTTGGGTGGGGAAAACTCAAATTGGGGCTCAAATTAAAAGCATATATGTGACATTTTTTGGTTTTAATAAAGATATAGCAATAATTTTCTTGAATAAATAAAACAAGAAAGAACGCTGAAGTCGAGTATGCTCGACTGCAAGATACCCTGTACCCAATCTATATGTACCTTTAGTTAGGTTCTATTTGACTTCCATACCTCATTGAATTGGATTTTCATAGAAAAAACTTAAAAAATCGGGTATATCTTTGAATGGGGTTATACCTAAAATTTTGTTGGGCCTACCCATATTGGTCTATTTCATTGGAACTATCATAGAAATAATTTATACTAAATTTATACTAAATTTAAATTTTCTACAATAAAATACAATGACGTTTTTATGTAAAAACCCAATATTTTTGGGTAAATTTGTATGGGGGCTATACCTTAAATGTTGTTTCTCCATCCCATGTTGGGATATTTTATTGGGACTATCATAGACATAATTTATACTAAATTTGAACTTCCTAGAGTAAAAAACAATGTCGTTTTTGTGCAAAACCCCAAAATTTTGGGGTAGATTTGTATGAGGGGTACTCCTTAAAATGGGTCTAGGGAAAAACCGTTAGTAAGTGCTCACTTGACGGCCTAGGAGAGTCTAAGTTTCAATTTTGAAAGCTCTACCTCTTATAGTCACCGAAATAATCGTTTTCATACGGCAGACAGCATGACAGACGGACGGACGGACAAACAGACATAGCTAATTCGACTCCACTTCCAATGCTGATCAAGAATATATATACTTTATAGGGTCTATCTTGCCTCCTTCTGTCTGTTACATACATTCGCACAAACTTAATATACCCTTTTACCCTTTGGGTACAGGGTATAAAAATGGAAGGTAAGACATAGGAAATGTTTTTAACCAATTCGTAGTAAATACTTTCATAAAGAATATCTACTTTCATACAAAAAACCAAAAAAAGTGGTAAGTTTGTATGGGGGCTATAGCCAGAAATGGGCGTGACACCTTTTTTTGACATTACATGATTTAAAAAGTGTTTCCACCTAATTTGGAGTGAATACATTAATAAATAATAACTATTTTCATATAAAAACTTTTAAAAAAAGCTGTAAGTTTGTATGGGTGCTATACCTATGGGGGCGTGGCACTTTGGTTTTAATATACAAAGTAGTCGTTGCCGAGAGAACCTTGAGATCCAAATTCCAACTTTATATCTTCATATCTTCACCGAAAAAAATGCGTAGAAATAAGCAGACAGACAGACGGGCAGACAGACGGACAAACGGACATGGCTTAATCGATTCGTCTCGTTGAGCTGATCAATAATATATATACATTATGGGGTCTCCGATGCCTCCTTTAATGCGTTACAATCATTCCGACAAACTGATAATACCCTTCACACTATGTATGGCGGGTATAAAAACAGATATAACAATAGATTTCTCGAAAATATCTGAAAATTAATGGTAAGTTTGTATGGAAGCCGTACCTTAAAATGGCATAAGAAGTGTTTTTATACAATTTGGAGTGAATACTCTCCTAAATAATAACCTTTTTCATACAAAAATTCGAGAATGGGCAGTAAGTTTGTATGGGGGATATATTTAAAAATGGGTGTGGCATATTTGTTTTGACATCGGATGACATTGGAAGTGTTTTTACCCCATTTGGAGTGAACACCTCCATAAATAATACCTATTTTCATACAAATATTCGAGAGTGGACGGAAAGTTTTTGTTGGTGCTATACCTTAAAATGAGCACGGCACTCTCATTCTCGAAAATTTCAGTTAACATCTTTAAAACTAAATATCTTTAAAAACTAAGTGACTGAATCGCATAGCAACAAACAGACGGACAGACAGGCGGACGGACAGACAGATGGACGGACAGACAGATGGACGGACAGAGAGATGGACTGACAGACAGACGGACAGGAAGACGAACAGATAGACGGACAGACAGACGGCTAGATCGATTCGTCTCATGGAGCTGTTTAAGAATATATATACTTTATGGGGTCTCCGATGCCTCCTTCAATGCGTTACAAACTTTACGACAAACTGAATATTCCCGTTTACTCTAAGTGGACGATCGCTGCCCCAAGCATGACATCAAAATTGTCATCGGTGATTTTAACGCACAAATTGGGAGAAAAGAAATCTTTCGCCCTACCATCGGTAAATTTAGCCTACATAACACACTCTACAATAATGGAGAAAGGCTAATCGACTTTGCTGCGGGCAAAAACATGATCATAAGTAGTACCAGATTCCCACATCTCGAGATTCACAAGACAACATGGTGTAGTGGCGACTTAATTGTCCGCACAGAAATAGATCATATGTAAGAGCGCACAAAGGTCCTAACATCGAATCAGACCATTACCTTGTTCTAGCCAAGGTACGTACTAAACTCAGCACAGCGCACGCCAAGCGGGCTACCATACAACGAAAGCTAGATGTTTTTAGGTTAAAGTCACAGCAGACTGACACTACCTTTTAAAAACAAGTGTCTCCCATCCAATCCGAGAGAATGCTCCGGCCTCCGACTGCATAAACGATCAGTGGAAGCGTATCTAAAACTTATTAGGGACAGCAGCCAATGAGGTTACTGGCTATACAAAACCTCGAAGGTAGATATAGTACGATGAGGAATGTCGCATCGCTGCTGCAGAGAAGAATATAGCACGACAACGAACGAGCGATATAGGGAGAAACGGAGAGAGGAGAAACGCCTGAATGGCGTAAAGTGGAGGAGATTGAATTGATGGGTAGCAGAAACAAGAATATGACCGAAGGTAATAAGCAAGGAACTGTGTTCTGCAAGGATAAACAACGAAACATGGTAACAGATGCCCAAGAATCACTATGGAGAACCCACTTCTCTACCCTACTTGGAGGCGATGACGGGAACAATACCATCAGTGGAGATGTTGAAAATTTGGGCCCTCCGACCGATGGTGGGATTCCTGTTGAGCCACCAGACTATGACGAGGTCTTAGAAGTTACACGATCGTCTAAAAATAACAAAGTGGCAGGCGCGGACGAATTACCCGCAGAACCTAAGTGTCCGGTTTCCAGTTTTTAAGAAAGGAGATCCTACAGTTTGCGCAAACTATCGCGGAATAAGTCTCCTTTCAATCGCACATAAAATCTTATCTGGCATATTGTGCAACTGAAACCATACGTAGTAATTATAGTTGGACAGTAAATGTGTGGTTTCAGACCGAAGAAGTCGAGCATTGACCTGATATTCACACTACGCAAAATCCTGGATAAGACAACAGAATCGACACACACCACTTATTTGTCGACTTCAATGCCGCTTTCGACACGCCAATCAGATCAAAGTTTTTCAAAGCACTGATTGAACTTCGTATCCCTGCAAAAATCGTTCGCCTCTGTATAATGACGCTGACAAACAACAAGAGCGTTGTCAGGGTCGGTGAAAATCCCTCCGACTATTTTGACACCAAGAGAGGAATATGGAATACATACTGATGGAATACATACTGAAACAATGCCCAAACGTTGACCTGACGGGTAATAGACATAATCGGCAAAAATGATCGTGCAGTCACCAGGGCTTTCTCAGACATTGGAAAAAAAAGGCTCCTCGTAATTGGTATCCACCCACAAAAAATATACAAGACTTAGACGGTCTTTGAGGGCAGAGAAATTCAGGTTTAAGAAAACTAGAAAACTACGTCTACCTGGGCTCAGATGTAAACAACGACAACAACATCAGTCAGGAAACTAAACAAAGATTCACTCTTGCTAACCGTATTTATTTTGGTCTCGGTAAGCACATGCGAAGTAGAGTTCTGTTCAGAGAAACAAAATTTTAACTCTACAAGACGATGATATCTGTCCTGATATATGGCTCAAAAGCATGGGGATGACATAATCAGATAAGTCGGCGTTAGGCGTATTTGAGAGGAAGATACTTTGGAGAATCTTTTGGTCCAGTAAGAGTAGCAACTGATATCCGTATACGCATGAACGATGAGGTGTACGAGCTTTATACTGACATCGACATAAGCAGGAACATCCAATACAAAGGGCTGTCCTCGGATGGATACAGAAGCTCCGGCAAGAAAAGCTTACAAACAAAACGTGAATCGAATCGGAACCGCTGCGTTGGGAGGACCAGGTCCTGGAGAACATTCGCTGGATCGGTATCGCGAACTGGTATAGTCTGGCACAAGATTACTACCGCTGGTGCCAAACCTTGCGTGCTGCCCTTGTATTCATCTCAACGGCAGGGAAGTTGCAGCCAACTGTATAGTATAAGAGCGGTGTGCATGATTTGGTAGACCAGCTCCACGGAAAGTTGACGGGTTCTTGCACTTTACTAAACGCGTCTAGGCTACAAATAATAAAACAAGTAAAAACGTTAACTTCGGTAGCACCGAAGCTCAAATACCCACCACACGAAACCTTAATCCTTTTCTTGAAAAAATAAAAAAATCGAAGGCGAGTCTGTATGGGGTCTATAAGTTATAGTGGCCCGATCCTTGTGATATCGCAAGCATGTTCATAGGATAACAGTAGAAGTGATTTTACACAGATTGGAGTGAATATATCCATAACTAAGAACTATTTTCATAGAAAATCAGAAAAATGGGCGCTTGCTTTGTATGGGGGCCATATCAAAAAATGGGCGTAGCACCTTTCTTTTTAAAAATGGATGTCATTAAAGTGCTTTTATCCATATTTGTAGTAAATACATTTACAAATAATAACAATTTTCATACAAAAAATCGAAAAAATTGTAAGTTTGTATGGGGGCTATATCTAAAAATGAGCGTGGCACCTTTCTTCTGATATTGGATGGATGGATATTGGATTAAAAGTGTTTTTACCCGATTTGTAGTCAAAACATTCATAAATAATAACTATTTTCATACAAAAAAAATCGAAAAAATGGTAAGTTTGTATGGGGGCTATATCTAATATTGGGCGTGGCATCTTGGTTCTGACATACAAACTGCCTAGGAACACAAAAAGCTTAAGTTTAAAGTTTCAGGTCAATATCCTTGAAACTTTCCGAGAAAAACGCAATGCAACAGACAGACGAATGGACAGACGGACGGACAGACAGACAGACGGACATGGCTAAATCGATTCGTCTCGTCGATCTGATCAATAATATTTATACTTTATGGGGTCTCCGATGCCACCTTTAAAGCGTTACAAACTTTCGGACAAACTGAATATACCCGTTTACACTATGTGTGGCGGGTATAAAAAAAGTTACATGCACACTTTAAAATGGTCGAATAAACCAAATAATATATTACTTTTTTCGGTCCCAATTAGACTATAGGGTATCTGGTCCACAACTTTGTAGGATTGAGAGATAAATAGGTGTTATTTCTCTTTAAATTTTCCTGCCCTAACCACGATGATATGAACGAAATTATTCGTTCCACAACCCAACCAAACCATATCAACAATTTCGATCAGCTCAAATTAAAAATTTAGTTATAGTTTATTGATTTTCATCCAAACTTCTCCTTTTGTAATGTAAAATATTTCATTTTAACATATTTAAATTCATAACAATTACAATTAAGTTGAATATAAGTTTTAGTGCTCTTAAGTATAGATAATTGAACCTTTTATTAATTTCTTGGAAGTTATAGCACATTGAGCGATATAGATAGTTTATTGTCACCTTACTAATAAAGGAGACAACGAAATCAAGAAAGAATCGGAATCAATAATAATATAAAATTTAAATAATATACTTTCGGTAACTTGGGATTTTTTTTTTTTTTAAATATTCTTACGTTAATACTCCTCGTCGCTGGCGCAAACCCCGAAGTCGTAGAACGTAGATTGAGGCTTTGTTAAATTTGGAATATAAGTAGACTGTTTACTTTAGAAATGTATTGCTGTTAAAAAGAGAAAAACATTGTTAGTGATTCCTTACATTTCTCCTGCCAAGTTATATAGTCATTAGAATACAATTTTATAATTATTAAATAGAAATTAAGTATTTATTGAGTAAATTAGGTTGGAGCAAACTAAAAGCGTTTGAGCGAGACTTAGGTAGTTGCTGTAGAAATAGCCCGAGTAGAAAATGTTTCACCAGTACCGCAAATAAAGCAGGTGAGATAAAAAAATTATAGTTATAATAGAGGTGTTTGTTATCTACGGTGTAACACGATGCCAACGAATGCGCAGTTGTATAATGCAGGAGATGCTTCGTAACACGTTGAAGCCTCAAAGATGACCTTGCCTTGCAAGCTTGTCGTGATTAAAACATCCGCCTAACGCTTCCTTGCAACTATTAAATATCTTAACGTCCCAAAGAAATCAATTGAATTTGCTGAAAATTGTGTGAGTGTTTTCGAATTATACTAATGGTACTGCACATGTTGTATTGTGGAACACGCTTCAGCGACACCAAGCTCCTACTTTCGCTACCCACGCCGGAGCTTTGCCAATGTACGTGTACATCAATGCGGACGAAGATAATTAAAACACATATCTAACAATCAAGAATTAGATAAGAACACCAAAATTACCTATCCTAAACACATTCGTGTGCAGAAATACTAATTGTGGCACTTTGCTTTTTGGTCGCCTTCGCAAGTCTCTTACAAAACGTGCGGCACTTTACCTTTGAATGTTTGAAACGCAGAGGCCCGGCGCGAATTGAACGTGCTTTACTACACGAGGCTCGTGCACACAAAAAAAGTTTATTTTTTTCTTTGATTTGGATGCACGTGGGTCTAATTTTTCTTTCTGCACAATCAACTATCACGATCGAAAAGACCGCCACAACCCAGCAATTTCTGCACTTACAAATCTATTGTGCATGTGCAATGCAAGTCTAATTCGTAATTGTGACTCAAGTTGCAATAACTATGCACTGCTGCACCCTTTGCTTTTCAAAGGGTACTGCGTGAAGAAAATATTGCTATTGGCTGTTAAGATGATAGTAGTTTTATAGCAACAACTTCTACAGCACCAACTTCCTATCCCTTACCTCCTCGAGGTGGTAACCGGGCAATGCGAGTCACAACCGTGCGAATTAGCAGAAGGGGAAAGTGGAGGAGTATGCACAATACTCTTGTAGGCCTTGGATTACTAAAACCCAAGGTTGAGGTGAGCGGCCGGCGTCCACCACCTCGATAAAACATTAATATTGCCAACGAAACGTCAATTGAGCCTCGGATACGTCCATCAATGATACGTCCATCCCATGAATAAAATCATACATCTGTCTACAACAACATCTTGTACATTTTATAAAATCGATAAAATTTCTTTAAATTACAAATAATAACCAAATTAGATCTGTGAAGAATTTATCGTAAATTACAATTTCTATATTAAATAAGTAGGCGTTTATTGATAGTGCGGTAAGTCAGCTGGTCGGATCCTTTTTAGATGTCGTCTTGTAGTTAACTCAAGTATGGGTTAGTTACTCATCTCGTTGTTTTTATGTGACAGGATTCTGGTTTGGTAACTTCTACTAACTGCTACTATTTCATCTTAAACGGTGTGAATTTTGAGATCTCTGTGTATATCTGCGTTAGAAACATACCATTCCGCTCTTGTAATTTGTCGAAGTATTTTTTGTGTTTTCGTTTATTTTCATGGCCCATTTATCAAACCATTTTTTGGTGTTATCAAGTATGTTTTCAAGCTTATTAGAGGCTGTAGCTAAGTCTTTACGTGAATAAAGAAGAATTGTGTCATCTGCGAAAGTTGCTATCATAGAAGAGGGTTCTATTGGGATAGGTAAGTCTTGTGTAAAAAGGATTATTATAACAGGTTTGTGTGTCATTTGTAAGGGCATTTTCGTAAAAAAATCAGCTAGTAGGGTCGATTTATCGCGTTCTTTTTTAGCCCAAGTACCATCTGGTTTCTTTAATGGCGCGGTAAAGGATGTCGAATAGCTGAGTTTTTTAGTGGCTTTCCATAGGGAAAAATTTTTGTCTCTGGTTGGGCTTAAATTAGTCAGATAATTTTCTATACTCTTATTCTGATTAAGTCTTACTTTTAGATCCCTTGTTGACAGATTAAGTCTCTTTTTATCTTCGGGACATCTAGTAGTAAGCGTTTTAATGTAAACGAGTTGAACTGGTGAGTGATCTGATGTCAACTCAAAGCGTGATTTTATAGAAAAGGCTATGTGTTTTGCATTTAAATCACCAGCAGCAATAAATCTTGGCCCTAAGGATTTAAAGTATGTGTTATATTGAGCTGATGAGACATTTTGTTAAGGTGGACTGTACAAATCTTGTGCATGAATAATAGTCGCTTGAATATAATCGTGGCTAAAATGTTCAACTTCATAGTATTTAATTTTATTTTTAACTATAATAGCTGAACCCCTATGTCCTGTGCCGCTTGGATGATTTGTATTATTTAAAGTATATACTCTTATTTTTATAAAATGTTTAAATAAAAAATGTGTTTCTGAAATAAGTGCCAGATCAATATTATTTTCATAAAGAAAGTGCTTTTGTTCTAGTATATGTTGCCTCAGCCCGTTAGCATTCCAGAATATTATTCGTAGTGTATTTGAGCACATATGACTTGGATACTAAAAGTGCTATTTTATTTAGCTCATGCATGTCATTCAGTTCTGTTGAAATTGGGTTGGATGGTAGGGAATTCTTGATGCAATCTGTGTTAGATTGTAAGTGATTTGAAGTTGGAAGAGTGAGTTGTGTTTCGGTTTGAACAAGCTAGGAGGGGATGGTTTGGTTAATTGGATATGGTGTTCTAGAGGAGCTAGTATTGTTTGACTTATTGCCACTAGCTATTTGAACAAAACTTATGGAGGGGGTCACCCTAATACTAGTGCTTGGAGGGGGAGAGACCCGCGCATCTACATTTTTTTGGTAATACTTTTTCTCAATGCTTAGGGAAATGTTTAACTTTGAATGCTTTATAAACTTCGCAGCCTTTATTGTTTGCAATGTGGTTGCCAATGCATAGGGTACATTTGGTCTTACCTTTGTCGAAAGTTAAAATGCAGTTTATTGTTGTATGGGAACCAGCGCATTTGACACGGACTGGATCTCTAGTACAATATTTATTAGTATGCCCATACTTCTGACAATTTGCATATTACGATAGTGTGCGCTTAATATGAGGTGGCTCAAATGAAATTTTTGTTTGAGGAAGATGTGAAATTTTATATACATCTTTTTTGTTGTCTTTTCTTTGAAGTTCAATTGAAAATAAAGGAATTGGCACCTTTGTGGTTCGTTGATGAATATTATAAATATGGTTAACATTGTAACCTAGCTCTTGAAACTCAGCTTTTATTTTTTCAATATCAGCTGAAGGATGCGTATTTCGTAAAATTACTTTGAAGTTCCTATCTTCCTTTGCTTTTTACGTATAGTTTTTGGTTTCTTTCTGTTTCAACATATTTATAATATTTTTTATAGCAGTTAGAATCTGTTGCCTGCACTCTGACTTCATGGTTAGCTAACGCTTTTAACTCCAATTTTTTTTGAGCCACTTCTTTAAGGGCATCATATAAGACTTTTATCTGGCCGACACGCTGAATATATACTGGAGGTGGTTTATTCACTTTTGGCAATATTTGAGCTGAATGTTGTAAAGAGTTTTGTTCGTCAGACTTATCATCTGCTAAAAGTTCGAATCGGTTTAATGTTTAATGTTTTGTTTTTTTTGTTTTTTGTTATTGTTTTTCTTTTGTGGTGTTTGCATACTTGGAAAATGTGTTTCTCTATTCCTTTTCAATTTTAACGCCAGATTTGTGTGTGTGTGCTCTTCATTGCTTGTTTTCGGAGAAGTAACGTTTTTTGTTAAAACAATTGAAGTAGTTGGAGGTACATTGTTGTTGTTGACGTATTGTACATTAAAATGAGGTGGTTTTTGAATGGACGTGACCAATGAGGACTTAGATGACGTGATCGAGGCAGTTGATGAGAATACTGTTGTTGTTATTGGCGCCGAAGCTGTCGATGTTGTATATCCACTTTGTGTTGTAATTGTTGTTGTAGAAGCTATTATTGGTTCGATGCATTAAGCATTCCATGAGATGTTGCTTTGGCGTGAAGGAGAACAAGAATTAGTTGACGGCTCTGGTGTAACAGACAAGTTGGAGTTTGATGAAGTGTTTCTTTTTTGTTGCGTGGCGATACAAACGAAAATATGCATTTCTCGCTCATCATTTTTTAAATAATTGTTTTGGTTTTTAATTATATTTCTTTTGTTTTAATTTTGCAGTAAAAGGTTATGTTTTTAATTATGCACTTTAACTTTTAAGTATTTAATTTTTGCAAATTTATTTACTGATTAGCGAAAGCACGGAGCGATTTGAAAAACACGTCTGTGTCGTATGACAGTTTAAACGTATTTGATGAATTTTTTTACTTTATATGGTGCAACACCCACCGCCCATTTTCCAATAGATTATACTTTTCTGGTGTATTAACATGCGTACCGATTTCCATTACTCAATTATTTGCAGATGTAGGATGAATTTCTTTTTGGATAGCTTTTAATTCCTATTTTTTCAACTGTTCAAGTCCTAGTATACCGTATCATTT
The DNA here is from genome assembly GCA_018903435.1 of Leucophenga varia. Classification (NCBI taxonomy): domain Eukaryota; kingdom Metazoa; phylum Arthropoda; class Insecta; order Diptera; family Drosophilidae; genus Leucophenga; species Leucophenga varia. Next base: position 55,031 of record JAEIFJ010001080.1, read on the forward strand.
CCCTCCAATGCTTGTAAAAGTAGATAAATCTCTGTATGTATTCTATGGGGGACACACCCACCGCCTATTTTTCTAAAATTAAATGTGCTATCTTTTTTGTTAAACCAAGAAATTCATTTTACAAAATTTCATTGAAATTGATTAAGTAGTTTCGGAAAAAACAATGAATTAATGATTAGATATAGATATAGATAACTCTATAATTGGATATATCCGACTTACAGCCCTTCTTATGGAGGGGAATTATAAAAGACTCTTTCCAAATTTTAGGTACGACAGATAGAATAAAGAGATGTAGCAATGGATCACATAATGAAAACGCACACATTTTAAGTATGCCAGAAGGCACATTATCTGGACCCGAAGAAAAACTGACTTTAAACGAAATTAGGTGTTTAAGATGTGCTTCTTTGCAAACAATAGGGTTGCATATGGTATGTACATGTGTAGAAGTTATGCTAACCCCACTAAGGGGATAGGCAGCGGATGTATATATACAGATTGAAAAGGTGTGCAAATAAATTGGATGCTTCTATAGAAGATCTGGCTGTGACATTTCACAAGTAGCATATCATCGTGTAGAGGGAGAAAATATCTTCCAACCCATTAAATTTTCAGCTTTATAAATTTGTCCATTCTGGAGATTTTTAGTAATAACTGAAAAATGTCCACAAAAAACGGGTTTTTGAAGATATCTCCTAAAAAAGTTTTTAAGAAAAACTTTTGGTTGCCATTTTTGAAATCTACGCACCAAAATACAGGGAAATAGGTGGGTTAGAAAGAATCCCATTTTTGATGTAAACTAGTGTTATACATAGCTTCATTATCTTTTCTTAGTTCATAAATGTATTGATCATTCACGATTCGTCTAAGTAATGAAATGAGATCGCTCGACCAAATAGTTTCTGATTATTTATTCTGCGCATCGCTCTGTACGATCATAAAACTTCTTTTCGCAGCAGGATGTCTTGTGTAGTACATTAGTTTCTGTTTGTGTATTCTGCGCGTTGCTCAGTACGATCATAAAATTTCTATTTGCAGCAGAGGATATATTGTGTAGCACTATCGCATATTAAATACAATAACCCTCAAGAAGTACCTGTTAACATTAAAATAGTCAGTGATTATCGAACAATATTTTTATAGCAATTAGAATCTGTGGCCTGCACTCTGACTTTATGGTTAGCTAAAGCTTTCAACTCCAAATTTTTTTGAGCCACTTCTTTAAGGGCATCATATAAGACTTTTATCTGGCCGACACCCTGAATATATATTGGAGGTGGTTAATTCACTTTTGGCAGTATTTGACATGAAGGTTGTAAAGCGTTTTGTTCATCAGACTTGTCATCTGCTAAAAGTTCGAATCGATTTGATGTGTTTGGTTCGCTGAGCCAATAATTTTGCAATGTTGTTTGTGTTTGGTTCTTTGGTTTTTGTTATTATTTTGCTTTTGCTGTGGTTGCTTACTTGGAGAATGTGTTACTCCATTCCATTTCAATTTTAACGGCTGACCAGCCCAGATCAGCGTTTTGTATTGGATGTTCCTGACTATGTCGATGTCAGCATATATCTCATACAGCTCATCGTTCATGCGTATACGGATGTCAGTTGCCCAAGTAGGGTAGAGAAGTGGCTCCGACATGTTTCCTAGTTCATCCTTGCAGAACGAAGCTCCTTCCTTATAACCATCGTTCATACGCTTGATTTTTTAATAAAAACCACTGCCTCGTTTCTGCTACCCATCATCTCAATCACCTCCACTTCACGCCTTTCCAGTTCTCTTTTTTCCCGTCTGATCAGGCGTTTCTCCTCTCTCCGTTTTTTCCCTATATCGTTCAATAACTTCCCGTGTTGCTCCCGCCTGCAGAGTTCGTTGTCGTGCTATAATCTTCTATGCAGTAGTGATGCGACATTCCTCATCGTACCATGTCTGCCTTCGAGGTTTAGTGTAACCAACAACCTCTTTGGCTGCCGTAGCTAGTGAGTTTGAGATACCATACAACGAAAGCTAGATGTGGGCAGGTTAAAGTCTCAGCAGACTGCCGCTGCCTACTCAACAAGGGTCTCCCCATCTAATCCAAGAAAATCCTCCGGCGGTGGAGGTGATGAATATCTGGGTCCTCAGACCGATGATGGGACTCATGAGGAGCCACCAGACTATGACAAGGTCTTGGAAGTCATACAAAGGATTAAAAATAACAAAGCGACAGGCGTGGACGAATTACCCGCATAGTTAGTTAAGAACGCTGGCGTAGATTTGATTGAGCGAGCGAATTCCGATGTCATTTCCCACTCTAACTGGACCAAAGATTCTTCGAAGTATCTTCCTCTCAAACACGCCCAACGCTTTTTCAACAAGGATCTCTTAACTGCTTAATGAAACTTCTCCGGAATCCAACTGTATAAATGAACAGTGAAATCGTATTGTTAACTCATTAGCTACGGCAGCAGAAGAGGTTATTGGATATTTTAAACTTAGGATGAGGATTGTCGCAAAGCTTCTGAATAGATGAAAATAGCACAACAAAGAACTTTTCATGAGGAAGCAGCACGTCCAGGAATAACTAAGGCTACGAAGGAGACGCTTCTCTGTCATACTTATAGTGATGACGGGAACAATGCCGTCAGCGGAGAAGAAGTAGGTGTGCAGTGGAGCCACCAAAGTATGACGATATCTTGGAAGGTAAAAAAAGACTTAAAAATTACAAAGCGGCAGACGCGGTAGTTCAAAGTAATTTATGGCCGGTGGAGAAGAGTTGGTCATATGTATGCATCAACTCTTATGCAAAATATGGACTGGTGTGTGCAATATGGACTGAATGTCTTGTGCTCGTTTTTTATAAGAGGGGACACTGCAGTCTGCGCAAACTCCTGAATAAGTCCCTTCCAACCCCATATTAAATCCTATCAGGCGTATTTTGTAATAGGCGGAAACCATACGTAGGATTTATAGTTGGACAGATCCTGTGTGGTTTCATGCCGAATAAGTCGACCATTGACCCGATTTTCAAGATACGCCAGTTTCTGGAGAAGACCAAGAAAACCAAATTGACACAAAAGAAATTTTTTGACTTTAAAGCCGCTTTTGACACACCAATAAATTTAAAGTTCAACTAACTAAACTTTTTATCCCTGCAAAGATCGTTCCCCTCTGTGTAATGACCGCCCACAGCGTTGTCGGGATCGGTAAAAATCTCTAAGATCACTTTGTATGATAACGCTAACCAACACAGAAAGCATTGTCAGGGTCGTTAAAAATTGTTCCGACCCTTTTGATTCCAAGAGAGGATTTAGACAGAGCGATGTGTTGTCTTGCGACTTCTTCATTATCCTGTTGGAGTACATACTACTCCAATGCCCACATATTGACCTACTGGACAATATATTCTTTAAACGAACTATGTAGCTCGCGTATGCCGATGACATCCACATAATCTGCCCCAATCCACGCACAGTCAGCAGGGCTTTCAAAGAGATTGCAGATAATTCCTGATCAATGGGACTAGCGGAAAACGAGAGTAAGACGAGGAACTTTGTATCTACTTGCAGATCAGCAACAGGCCCAAGAGAATCTGTGAGTATTTTCGACTTTCGCCATCGAGGTAGTAGAAAACTTCGAAGTAGAGTTTTACCAGAACAACAAAAATCAAACTCTTTAAGACGTTGATTCTTTCAGTCCTGATGAATGGCTCAGTATCATAGCCGACAAATCAGCATTGGGAACGTTTGAGAAAGAATTCTTCATAAAACTTTATGGAAAGGAGAAAAAAAGAAAAGGAGGAGAAAAACAGAAAAAAGGAAAGGAGGAAAAAGAAGAGGTAAAAAGGGGGGGAGGGGAGGAGCAAAGCAGCGGGTACCTGCACCCGTGCGAAGCCGGTGCGAAGCCGGTGCGAAGCCGGTGCGAAGCCGGTGCGAGTTGCTAGTATATATATATATGTATTTATATGAACAAGACCTTGTTCGACCCTGTTTTCATCTCTATGGCATATATAGGGAAATTGCAGACGACTTTATAGTATAAGAGCGGTGTGAACGATTTAGTGGAAAGTGGGGGGTTCTTGCTCTTTACTATACGCGTCTAAGTTACAAATAATGAAAAAAACAATTACATGCACACTTTAACGTAAAATGGTCAAATAAACCAAATCAAATACTACTTTTTCCGTTCCCAATTACATTATAGGGTATCTGCTCCGCAACTTCGTAGGATTGAGAGATAAATAGGTGTTATATCTCTGATATGAACGAATTTATTCGTTCCACAACCACACCAAGCCATATCAACAATTTCGATCAGCTCACATTATAAATTTACTTATAGTTTATTAATTTTCATCCAAAATTCTCCTTTGTTATATAAAATAATTAATTTTAACATATTTAAATTCATAACAATTACAAGTTAGTTGAATATAAGTTTAAGTGCTCTTAAGTATAGATAATTGAACCTTTTTATTTATTTCTTGGAAGTTATGGCACATTAAGCGATATAGATAGTTTATTGTCACCTCACTAATAAAGAAGACAACGAAATCAAGAAAGGATCGGAATCAATAATAATAAAATAAAATTTAAATAATATACATTCTGTAACTTGGGATTATTTTTATACCCGTTACACAAAGTGTAAACGGGTATATTCATTTTGTCCGAAAGTTTGCAACGCATTGAAGGAGACATCGGAGACCCCATAAAGTAAATATATTATTGATCAGCTCGATGAGACGAATCGATTTAGCCATGTCCGTCTGTCTGTCCGTCTCTCTGTCCGTCTGTTTGTCCGTCTGTCTGTCTGTTGCGATGAGTGTTGCTCGGAAAGTTTTAAAGATATTGACCTGAAATTTGAAACTTAAGCTTTTTGTGCTCCTAGTTAGTTTTAGATATAGCCCCCATACAAACTTACCAATTTTTTCGATTTTTTTGTATGAAAATACGTTTTATTTATGAATATATATAATATGGTAAAATCACTTCCAATGTCCACCTAAGTGAACACCTTCAAAGCCTCCATACAAATTTGATCTAAGCACCTGGTGAACATATAAACTATTAAAAGTGTTGTGTAACGGGTATTTCAGCTTCAGTTCCACCGAAGTTAAAGTTTTTTCCTTGTTTTTTTTTTTTAATATTTATACGTTGATACTCCTCGTTGCTAGCGCAAACCCGGAAGTCGTAGAAAGTAGACTGATGCTTTGCTGAATTTGGAAATTATGTTAAAAAGAGACAAACATTATTAGTGATTCCTTACATTTCTCCTGCAAATAATATAATCATTAGAATGTGATTTTATAATTATTAAGTAATTATTAAATTAGTATTAAGTATTTAGTGAATAAATTAGGTTGCAGTAAACCAAGAGCGCTTGAGAGTGACTTATGTAGTTGCTGTAGATTTAGTCCGATTAAAAAATATTTCACCAGTACCGCATGTAAAGAAGGTGAGATAAAAAAATTAAAGTAATGCGTAGATGTATAATGCAGGAGGTGATTCGTAACACGTTGAAGCCTTAAAGATAACCTTGTCTTTCAAGCTTGTCAAGATTAGCACATCTGCCTAAATATCTTAACGTCCCAATGAAATCAATTGAATTTGCTGAAAATTGTGTCAGTGTTTTCAAATATTACTAATGGTATTGCACATGTTGTATTGTGGAACACGCTATAGCGACACAAAGCTACTACTTTCGCTACCCACGCCGGAGCTTTGCCAATGTACACGTGCATCAATGCGGACGACGCTAATTAAAACACATATCTAACAATTAAGAATTAGATATGCACACCAAAAATTACGTTACCTATCCTCAACACATTAGTGTGAACTTTGAATGTTTGGAACGCAGAGTTCCGGCGCGTATTGAACGTGCCTTACTACACGAGGCTCGTGCACACAAAAAAAAATTTATTTTTCTTTTTACACAATTTAAATTTAACTATCACGATCGAAAAGACCGCCACAACGCGAACTTGGCTGCAATTGCTGCACCTTCAAATCAATTGTACATGTGCAATGCAATTCTACGCGCAAATGCAATTGCGAATCACGTTGCAATAATTATGCAGTGCTGCACACTACAAAAACAAACTTATTTTCAAATTTACACTTGATTCTAATTGAACCAATTTTACAAAAAAACAAAGTAAAAACGTTAACTTCGGTGGAACCGAAGCTTAAATACCCGTCACACCAATCTTTGAGTAGTTTATGTGTGATCATCAGTGGCCTAAATACTTTTATAAATATATATTCGAAAATAATTACTTTTTTCATACATTTGTTCGAAAATAATTGGTTTTGTTATTGGATATCATTAGAAGTGTTTTTACATAAATTTGAGTGAATAGTCTCATAAATAATACCTATTTTTATACAAAAATTCGAAAACGGGCGTTAAATTTGTATGGGGCTATAGTTAAAAATGGGCGTGGCAGCTTGGATTTGACATTGGATGACATTAGAATTATTTTTACCCAACTTGATTTGACTACATTCATAAATAATTGCTATTTTCATACAAAAAATCCGAAAAAAACGGTAAATTTGTATGGGGGCTACACCTTAAAATGGGCGTGGCACTTCGATTAAGAAAAGCTTAAGTTCCGAGTTTCAGGTCAATATCTTTAAAACTAAGCGAATGAATCGCATAAATACAGACGGACGGGCGGACAGAAAAGGACGGACGGACGGACGGACGGACAGACGGACAGACGGACAGACGGACAGACAGACTTACATGGCTAGATCAACTCGTCTCGTCGTGCTGATCAAGAATATATATACTTCATAGGGTCTAAGATGTCTCCTTTAATGCGTTACAAACTTTCTGACAAAATGATAATACCCTCCACACTGTGTGTGACGGGTATAAAAAACGGGTCACTTGGTTTCGCTCGCCGAATGTGTTTTCACTGATCGCGTTAGATTTCTGGGGAACAGGGTATTGGTTAATCGCGTAGGTTAATCGACTCGAAATCAGTGCGTGTGCACCGAACGCGGTAATACTGAGGGATCGACATAGGATGTTGGTGTGTCTTCACCAGCATTGGGTGTTGGTGTGTCTACACCAACCAAGTATGCTGAACGAAATCAGTGCGAGTGCACCGAACGCGGTAACTCTAAAGATGGACAGGGCGTCCGTGTGTCTACACTAACCGCGTATGATGTTCGAACAAAATCAGTGCGTGTTCACCGAACGCGGACCAAAACAGGGTGTTGGTGTGTCTACACCAACTGCGTATGCTGATCGAAAGGAATCAGTGCGTGTGCACCGAACGCGGTAATACTAAAGACAGACAGAATGTTGGTGTGTCTACAACAACCGCGTATGCCGATCGAACGGAATTAGTGCTTGTGCACCGAACGCGGTAGTACTAAGGACCGGCACAGGATATCGGTGTTTCCACACCAACCGAGTATGCTAACAGGGACAGGGTTAATTTTATAATTAGTATTACTCACCTGTACTCAACTTCTGCTGCCACCTTATATGATAACAACTTGTTTAAGCTTAGACTTTCACTTTTACTTTTTTTTTTTTTTTTGCTTTCACTTTTATTGCTTTTCCCATCCCCATCCCTTATTCCTTATCCATAATGGCTCCGCCAACGCATTGTCAACTGTTTTTTACTCTAACAACTTGCTGATTGTCTTTAAAAGATAGATTACAAGTAAATTTATCCGCTATAATAAAAAAAAACTTTTATCGCTTTGATCCGCGCACGTCTGACTTGGGTCGTTGTCCGTACTGAATTGCTATTAAGATTGACTTGCTTCCAGCTGCGAAGTCTATTCCAGTGTCATCGTTTTCCATATGGCGCTTCCTCTCCTTGTTTACTCAGGGGTTGCTATTTATTAGAGCTTCTTGAAATTTTTTCAGGGATTATTTCTGGTTATTTTTTTTTTTTTATTAAGGGGGGAAAAATTTTTTTTTAAAAAAAAAATAATAAATTTTATTTTTTTTTCTTCAATGGTAAAAAAAAAAAATTAATTTAATTGCTTCGGGGCTGCACTAAAAATAATAATTTTTTTTTCGCCGTGGGGGCCTATTAAAACAAAATAAAAAAAAATCTCCTTGGTTTTTAAAAAAAAAAAAATTTTTTTATGTAAGAGGTTAATGATTCGTCCCAATATAAAAATATATATATATACATACATATATATATATATATATATGTCGCGTAATCTGAAATATGTTATTTATTTTTGTAAGCCTCTAGTACAAACTAGTGACTATAAGTTGTCGCAACCAGCACTTGGAACAAGTTGGACTCGGAGAAAAAGAAGTGAATACGTCAAAGTTAATTTGAGTACTGATTTTATTTGTGAAAATTTCATGTTTATATACAATTTCTAATTCTAAGGGTTACATGCATTTTTTCATACAACAGCAAGAAATACATAAAAAAGAATATTTATGAGGCTATAAATGTCTAAAACAGTGACAAACCAAAAATGTTTTAAATTACATGGTATACTTAAATTTAACAGTATTCTAATACAATTACATTAAACGATAAGGGTAAACATTATTCTAAGTACATGTGGTGTATTGATCATTAATGCTCAGTCTGAGTGTGGGAAGGACATCGCTCGGCAAGGTAGTTTCGGATTACATATTCTACACGTCGCTCAGTGTGATCATAAAAACGCCTTGTTGCTGTAGGATATCTTGAGTAGTACTTTTATTTGTTTTTTATGTGTTTCACGTGTCGCTCAGAAAGATCATAAAAACGGCTTGTCGCTGCAGGATATCAGTTTGTGTATTCTGCGTGTCACTCAGTGTGATCATAAAACGTCTTGTCGCATCTGGATCTTGTGTAGCACTATCGCATATTAAATACGATAACACACGGACAACACGTGTATTTATTTGGATAGTCAATGAACGTCAAACATACTCCCGGCCGTTGAATATTTGTTCAACTATCACTTATATTGATTCTGTAAGGATGAGGGTTGAGCTGAACTTCTGTGTGACTCTGGGTATTGTTTGTAGATTTATGTTTTTGCTCCCAATATTTTAAAAATATGTATCTGGCTGCAAATATTAATGAAATTGCTAATGCAATATACGAAACAATGTGATGATGTTCGATGGCATTAATTTTGTGTGGCAGCATATATTCGTTGAGTGGCAAAAGCGTCTTCCTGATGTTTGCTAATTCTTTGAATCCCATCTCAGCATCATGTATCGTTGAGTTCTCATCTGGTTTTCTTGTAGTAGAGATGTTTAATTGTAAATCTCCGAAGTGAGCATACGACGAATGCATTGACGTGACAGTATAATTGTAACCAGAAACTGTAATGGTTGGATTGCGAATTGTGCAACTGGGATCCAATACCAATAATCCTGAATGTTGAAGTTTTATGTATGATGTTCCATCGAGGCAAACGGCAGAAAGATCCATTGGAGAATGTGTTGAAAAAATCCATTGATTTTTATGATGCATGTTATACCAAGCAAATGTTTTGTTTGAATGTATTAATTCACAATCGGGTGAAGTCTTATTGTTGAGTAATTTGAATTCGCAGCTACTGTCCATTGAGAATGTTGCTTGCTTATTGTAACAAATATACTCATTATTTGCTATTGTCTGACAGTTTTTGAAATCAGTTTCAGTTAGTCCAACAAACTGATCTTTATGATTATTGACAGCCACAATTGGTATGTTTATCTTAAACATTGTCATTCCTGCTTCATTAATGATAGGTATGGGAACTAAATTGTATACCTCAAAAGACTCAGCTGAGACTAGTGGAAGTGCTATCTTAAATATAACATATTTTCCAACTACAGTTCCTTCTGTCTTCATTAATTTGTAAAGTTCGAGGATATTGGTTTTTGTAGGAATTGTTTGTCCATAATGTAATTGATCCTTTATTTGGTGTAATTGCTCTTGTAGTTGGCGTGGAGAAATCAAAAGAGGACTTAATGTATTATGTCGAACATCAGTCAAGACCTTTATGATTTCAGATTGAATTCTTTGAAGATTAGCTGCAATTAATGTAAGCTGTGTCGAAAGCGTCATGTACCATTGAAATAAATGAAAAATGTCCTTTTCAGTGGCCATCTTATTTATTTGTTTTTCCATTTGGTCAATCCTCGTTGCAATAGTGAGTTCATTTCGCTTTACCACATTTATAGTAGAATCAATCATGGATGTTTGATTCTTTAGTAATACCAACAGATGTTGCTCATTGGCTTTTACTTTTCGATTGTGTCAGCCATTTCCTTTGCATATGTGGAATCCAATACCCCAAATAAACTGCTGGCAATATTTCCAACTATGTCTAATGGAGCTCTACGAGTTCTGGTTGATTTTAGCAAATCATTTTCAGTTTTTAATTCATTTTCTATATGTTGAAAATGTTGCGCCATCGCGTTACAAGCAACTGTTTTTCGTAGATCAGAGCACATTTGACCAATCCTTGCAGTACCAATTGAAAAAGTTTCAACATCATGCCAATATGACTCCAAATCATAATATGAAATTATTGTCCACTCTGCAATTGCCAATCTAGTTGTTCCTATGTTTTCATAGAAAATGCCAGGCTGTTTTCCAAAACTTGTTATGTTAATAGATTTTGCAAGTGCCAATGGCAATAACAAAATCATTACTAGCATTGACGTAATTACAGATGACTGTGACCAAATCTTTGATTTTCGTTTTGGTTGAGTTTCATTAGATGGCTGATCGATCCCTGTGTCTTCGTCATCAATTGGATGTTTGTTTGAAGATTCATCTTCTGGTAGTAACGGTGCTAGCTTATGTATTGGCCGTTTATACGATCCATTTGCAGTTCTTACATCAGCAACTCGAATAAAATTGTCCGGACCTGGATAAACCTTGATGACACGTCCCATAGGCCATTCCTTAACAGGTACGTTATCTTCCTTCATTAAAACAAGATCCCCTATTTTGATATTTACTGATGATCTTTTCCATTTTGCCGTTGTTGAAGTCCTTGCAGATATTCTCGTGACCATTGTGTCCAGAATGTATGTTTTAATTTTGATACTAGCTCCCATCGTTGTACCAAGAACTTAGGTTGTTGGGATGGATTGTCATCAATTTGCGAAGCCGTCGGTCCACCATTAATAAAATGAAACGGAGTCAACGCAGTGAAATCATTTGGATCATTCGATATTGGTGTTAAGGGGCGAGAATTCAGTATCGCCTCAATTTCAATGATAACAGTTTCCAATTCTTCATATGTTAGTGATGCGGTGGAGAAGTTCTTTAATAATAAATGTTTTGCAGATTTAACTGCAGCTTCCCAAAGACCGCCGAAATGGGGTGCACGAGGTGGAATAAATTTAAATTCAATACCTTTTGAGGTGCAAAATTCGGAAATCCCGTTCTGTCCCTTTTCCGAAAATACGGTTGATTTTAATTCCTCCAACATATTTTTGCACCCACAAAATTAGTTGCATTGTCACAGTGTAGAATCTGGCACATTCCACGCCGACCAATGAACCGTTTTAATGCACCGATGAACGCTTGCGTTGACAGATCTGTGACAAGTTCCAAATGGACAGCCTTCGTAGCAAAACAGCAAAAAACTGCGATATAGGCCTTGTGAGGTTTTTTTCCTCTTATTTTATAGTGGATTGAAAATGGTCCGCAATAGTCCACTCCGGCATGAAGAAATGGTCGAGCAGGAGTAACGCGTAATGGAGGTAAATTTCCCATCATCTGATTGAACATTTTAGGTCTCCATTTTATGCATTTAACGCAATTGTGGACTATATTGCGTACTAAGGTTTTGCCTTTAATCACCCAATATTTTTGCCGTGTAAAACCCAATAAGGATGTTTCGCTGCAATGTAAATTTTCTTCATGTATTTGTCGAACTATTAATTTGACAATGGGATCATTGTACGGCAGGAGCATAGGATGCTTGGCATCAAATGACAGTTCAGACGCTTGCAAACGACCTCCAACACGAATGATTGAATCCTTGTCCAAAAATGGTGCTAAAGAGCTAATTGAGCTGCTTGTATCAACTGCTCCATTTTTACGTAGTTGTTTAATCTCATTCGAGAATTCTGTCCTTTGAATATTTCGAATGATTATTTTTCTGGCTCTTTCAAGTTCTTCAACTGATGGTTGTCCAGAATTCTTTTTATTTTTGCAGAAACGCATCATATAAGCTACAATCCGGAGTAACTTTTTAATTGAATTAGAGTGATGAATTGTGTATAAAATATCTGATTGCGTAGTTACAGTAGTAACAGATGATTTTTTGAGCTCCAAAACCTGAGCCTCAATGTTTGGACTTATAAACCTTGCTGGCCATTCAGTTTCAGAACCATGCAAGAAAAGAGGTCCATGTTGCCAAAAGCTATTGGAGCTTAACCTTTCTGCTGTTGATCCTCGAGAAAGTATATCTGCTGCATTATGTTGTGATGGAACGTGGCGCCATTGACGTGGAAGAGTTGTATCTTGAATTTTCGCTACTCTATTAGCCACAAACGTATGATATGATGTCGCAGAAGCGTTTATCCAAGCTAATACTATACTTGAATCTGTCCAAAAATATGATGTAGCTATATCCAGCTGAAGATCTTTCGCCACTCGATGTGCTAATTCTGAGCCTAGTACGGCAGCGCATAATTCTAGCCTTGGTAATGTTTGTTTGGCTAAAGGTGCAACGCGAGTTTTAGCGCACAAAAGATTGACTGATATGCGTTTATTTCTGTAAGTTGCTCTAACGTATACCGCAGCTCCGTAAGCCTTTTCTGAAGCATCCACAAATATATGTAACTCCCGTGTAATAGGAATTTGTCCTCCATATATGTGACGAGGAATCATACAATTGTTTAATGATTGGAGATCTTCTCGAAACTTTATCCACTCCTTTTGCTGGCTTTCAGGAAGGGTTTCATCCCAATCACTTTTTTGTTCCCACAATTGTTGCATAAATATTTTTCCTTTTACAATGACTGGGGAAAAAAGTCCAAGAGGATCGAAAATTTGTGCGAGTTCTGAAACTACAACCCGTTTGGTTATGGTTGTCTTCGTACAAATTTGAGCTCGACCAACTAACGTATCAGTTTTCGGCATCCAGATCAGGCCAAGCGTCTTTAGTTGGTAATTTTCTTGCATGTCGAATATGTTGACATTAGACACAATGTCTTCACGTGGCAATTCTTCTAGTAGTTGCATATTGTTAGCACACCATTTTCGAAGTTTAAATCCAGAATTTAATAATAAATTGTTCAATTCCTTTTGTTTTCGGGTAACTTCCTGCAACGAATCTCCTCCAGTAAGGCAATCGTCAACATAAAAATCGTCCCGCAGTGTCAACGACCCAAGTGGATACTCTTTATTTTTTATGGATGCTAAATGTTGTAAGCATTTTGTTGCCAAATATGGAGCTGACGTTGTTCCATACGTTACAGTTTTTAAACGATAAACCTTCAGCTCCTCAGACGGATCGTTTCTCCAAATTATCAGTTGGTGGAACTGATCATGTGGATTCACCCAAACTTGTCTGTACATTTTTTCAATGTCTGCGGTAAAGACGTATTTGTGTGTTCGGAAACGCAATAATATTGAGAATAGTTCGCTTTGGACTGTGGGACCTGAATAGAGAATTTCATTCAATGATCTGCCTGAAGTTGTTTTGGCAGAAGCATCAAAAACTACTCTGAGCTTCGTAGTTTCACTATCAGGTTTTAATACACAGTGATGTGGTATAAAATAGTGTGAATTTGGAATATCGTGGGGATGAACCAACTTCATGTGTCCCAATGCTTCATATTCCTTCATAAATTTTATGTATCCAGTCTGAAGCTCTGGATTACGCATTAGTTTCTTTTCCAATGCCAAAAAACGTCGTGTGGCTAATTCTCTGGATTCTCCTAATGATGTGGCATGATCAGCAAATGGAAGTCGCACTATAAATCTTCCATCTGATGCCTTTTGTAAATTTTGTATAAAATGTTTTTCACATCGCTCTTCATTTGGCGTGCGTGTGATATTGATGGGTTCCAAATTGTCCAGTTTCCAGAACTGTTCAATTAAATTGTGAGTTTCATTAGATTTAGTTGAAACTGCACAAACTGCTGCCATGGTGGTACCATTATATGTGGCAATACAAAAGCTTCAACTCTTGTTGAAAAATCATTGTTTATTGATTTTACAATAATATTTACACGAGTTTTAGCAATTTTAGGGTTACCGCCAACACCTTCGATGCGCAGTGATGAGTCGTATAACTTCAATGAAAGCTTCTTGACTAGTCTCTCTGAAATTAGGCTTATTTGTGAACCTGAGTCAAGAAGAGCGCGTGCATTGCATGTTTGTCCATTATTTCCCTGAACGAATACACGCGCAGTGGCTAAGAGAACGTAATCCTTTGAGTTCCCATTTGTAGATGCCACTGTTTTAGTATCCAAAAGTAACAAAGTGTTGTGCTTTAGGTTACATTTGGTACAATTCCGCCAATTGCACTGTTTTGCTGAATGGTTTGGTTTAAAACAATTTACGCAAAGCTTATGTTTTTGAACCCAATTCAGACGTTCTGCAGCTCCTTTCATCCGAAAACCTTCGCATTGATATAGTTGGTGGTTAAATTGATTGCAAAATTGGCATAATGATTTCTTTTCTGTGGTGGTTACAGAACAATTTATTTTTTCTTTTGTTATTTGCTTGCCACCTATTGCTTCCAGAGCAAGAAATCTTTGTTCCAGAAAAGCAAGAAATTTGTCGATTGGTTGCATCTCTTTAGTGTTTTGTATTGATTGTTCATACAAAGTAAGAGTGTGTCGATCCAATTTTTTTGTCAACATATATAGAAGAATTGGATCCCATGTTTCAGTCTTAATGCCAATATTCTTCAAAGCTGCTACACTTTTACGAATTTTGTCATGAAAAGTCTTTATCGATTTCGAATCGTTTGTGACTGTCGACTGATCCAGAAGTTGGTGTAATATTGCTGTATTCATTACACGTTTATTGTCGAAGCGCTCTGTCAGCATAGTCCAAGCTGTATCGTAATTGGCTTCAGTCAATGAAAGATGACGTATCAGTCTTTCAGCCTCTCCTGAAACGTTTGTTTTCAGGTACCACATCTTTTGAATAATGGGTAATGATGATTCATGGATCATCGTATTGAATATATCATGAAATTGTTGCCATTTCAGATAATCCCCATCAAATTTTGGAATCGAAATTTTCGGCAATTGAGCTATTGCTGGCGTTATTCCTGTTGATGGAAAACTAACATTTAAATCTGATTCAACTGCTAGTTTAAAATTGGTAACAGCTGTTTCAGCAGAGATAAATTGATTTGTATTGTATCCTAAGCTTATAGGATCATCAAATTCTCTATATATTTCAAAATGTAGTTTTGAAATTTTGTTCCAATACTCCTCAATAGAGGGTTTTAAATGGATTCGATTTGTTGGAGTTATTTTGCTGATTGTCCGTGACAATGCCTCCAAATATGCATTTTGTTCTCTAATGCATGGACGAATTTTCTGATCTCCACGATTTTGTTACTTCATGTTGAAGTAACGAAAATATTGTTGAATTCTTCCATTAATTCAGTCACAATTTTTGCTATACTTGAGAAATAATTTGTCTCAAAATAGCTGTGGGATATTGATTGCCCAGCCAAAATTCCACTAAGGTCCTTGTCGCCTTGAGCAAATCTATCCCAGGCATTCGTTAACTTTGCTTTGCGATCTTCAAAGTAACTTGCCCTTTGCTTTCTATCAGCAGGATCGTTTTTGTAGTTCCTGTATATTGATTGGATTTCATCTCCATATTGAGTTTTGGATTTGTTAACAACCGATTTTCTGCGTAGATGAGTTAATATGTGTATATCGTATTTAATATAGTCGCCAAGTTGACTAAATGAAAAGTTATTAGCTTAAAATTTCTGTTCCTGACCCGTTGGAGGTTAATTGTTTGCTGTTAGTAAGATGTGCCTCTACTCACTCACACCAAAGGTGGTCAAAGGTAACAGATGTATTTTAAGCTAAATGTCTGGTTTGTATTCTACCAGTTATTTTTGAAATTCTGATCGCCTTGTTGACCAGTTAATCTATTTTATTTTATTTTCTTACTGTAAACAGTTAAGATAATTTGTTTAGACCTTGCTTCGGAAAGATGTTTAAATTTTTTCCAAACCAAGATCACGTCGGGGTCACCAAAAATGTCGCGTAATCTGAAATGTATTTATTTTGTAAGCCTCTAGTACAAACTAGTGACTATAAGTTGTCGCAACCAGCACTTGGAACAAGTTGGACTCGGAGAAAAAGAAGTGAATACGTCAAAGTTAATTTGAGTACTCATTTTATTTGTGAAAATTTCATGTTTATATACAATTTCTAATTCTAAGGGTTACATGCATTTTTTCATACAACAGCAAGAAATACATAAAAAAGAATATTTATGAGGCTATAAATGTCTAAAACAATGACAAACCAAAAATGTTTTAAATTACATGGTATACTTAAATTTAACAGTATTCTAATACAATTACATTAAACGATAAGGGTAAACATTATTCTAAGTACATGTGGTGTATTGATCATTAATGCTCAGTCTGAGTGTGGGAAGGACATCGCTCGGCAAGGTAGTTTCGGATTACATACTCTACACGTCGCTCAGTGTGATCATAAAAACGCCTTGTTGCTGTAGGATATCTTGAGTAGTACTTTTATTTGTTTTTTATATGTTTCACGTGTCGCTCAGAAAGATCATAAAAACGGCTTGTCGCTGCAGGATATCAGTTTGTGTATTCTGCGTGGAACTCAGTGTGATCATAAAACGTCTTGTCGCATCTGGATCTTGTGTAGCACTATCGCATATTAAATACGATAACACACGGACAACACGTGTATTTATTTGGATAGTCAATGAACGTCAAACAATATATATATATATGTATATATATATATAAATTGCGTCCAAACGCGCGCGTGAGTTACCTCACCAGTCACAACACCATACACATACATATACACACTTATAGTGTAGGTTGTTGCTACAGTTAAATAAAATTATTTGGCATACTAGAATTTTCCCTTGCACATCGATATTTTGAAATAACGGTAAAGAACTGATTTTTATTTATAGTGTTATACAACTATATGTCTTAAACTATACATCTTACATCGCATTTCAATACGTCGTTTTGTTTTCCACAATTTTTGACTTTATCGATGATTGCTTGCTCTATGTTGTTTGAAAGCTACATCTACAGTTACAAGTTTTGAAAATTACTTACGAGTTCAACGAATGTTTAGTGGAACAAATCCGACATAAATTGACGAAGTTATTCAAGATTTTTTAAAAACAAATATGTAAAAAATTAAAATTTTTCATACAAATCAAAAATAAATTTGTAAGCAAAAAACACAAAATTTTATTTTAAGGGGTGGTTCAATTTCAAGGGCCGATGTTGAATGTGAACCAACCTAAACGTCAAGTTTTTTCCTGCATTTCTTTTGACATTTCTCAACTTCAGACTAACTCAATTTGAACCATGGAAAGATACACAATCGAGCAACGCGTTAAAGTTATTCAAGCCTATTATGAAAATGGGCGTTCAAATCAAAATACATATCGTACACTTCGTGATTTTTTCGGTCAATTAATTCGTCCAAATGTGCGTACAATCGGAAAAATCGTGCAAAAATTTGAGCAAACCGGGTCTGTAGGAAATGTGAAAACACCAGTGCATGCTCGTACAGCTAGTACTGCAGAAAATATTGCTGCTGTTCGCGATAGTGTGGCTTAAGAGCCGTCCACCTCAACTCTTCGTCGTGCCCAACAATTGCACCTCTCACACTCGTCGTTGATGAATATTATGCATAAAGACTTGCCTTTACACGCTTACAAGGTTCAATTGACTCAAGAACTAAAGCCTCTTGACCATTTCAAGCGTCGTCAATGGTCAGAATGGTGGCAAGAAATGGCAAAAGTGGATGATCAATTTTCGAAGAAAATCATCTTCAGTGATGAGGCACATTTTCACCTCAGTGGATTCGTCAATAAGCAGAATTGCCGCATTTGGGCGAATGAGAATCCAAGAGTGATTGTCGAAAAACCAATGCATCCACAAAGAGTGACTGTTTGGTGCGGTTTATGGGCTGGCGGCATCATAGGGCCGTACTTCTTCGAATATGAGGCTGGCCAGGCAATTACTGTGGATGGTGTTCGCTATCGTGATAACAAACTTTTTGTGGCCTGAATTGGAAGATATGGATGTAGACGATATGTGGTTTCAACAGGACGGTGCCACTTGCCACACAGCTAACGAAACAATGGCTCTTTTGCGCGATAAATTTGATGGCCGAATAATCTCACGTCGCGGCGATGTCAACTGGCCGCCAAGATCATGTGATTTAACACAGTTGGACTTCTTTCTTTGGGGTTATTTGAAAGAAAAGGTGTACGCCAATAAGCCAACAACAATTCAAGAGCTTAAGGATGAGATAATTCGGCACATTAACGACATTGAACCTCAATTATGCCTCAGCGTCATCGAAAATTTAGACCATCGGATGGACGTGTGCCGCCGAAGCCGTGGCGGCCATTTGGCCGATATTTTGTTCCATACATAATTGAGTCATACCAATATATCATAATAAAAAGAAATGTCAATAATTTCCTAAATAATTCGTGTTTTATTCAAAATCAACATCGGCCCTTGAAATTGCATCTATATATGTATATATATTGCCATTACAGCTTTTGGTCAGCCTGGGCATCACGAAGGGTTTGAACCCAGATGTTATAGCTCAGTGCCACTCGATACCAATACTGGATCCCGATCTTCCGGACGTCCTCCAGAACTTGATCCTTCCAACGCAGCGGCGGTCTTCCCCGCTGTCGTGCCCTCTGATTTCGTCCACGTTTTTATCGTGTACCGTTCTCGCCGGAGCATCTTCATCCGTTCGAAGCAAGTGTCCAGCCCAGTCCAATCGTTTATACCTGATGCGCCTGACTATATCGATGTCATTATATAGCTAGTACAGCTCTTGATTCATGCGAGTACGGTAATCGTTATCCACTCTGACAGGGCCAAGGATTTTACGAAGAATTTTTCTCTCAAATGTACCCAACGCCGATTTGTCAGCCTCAGACATGACCCATGTTTCTGCGCCATACATCAGGACTGGGATAATCAGCGTCTTGTAGAGTGTGATTTTCGTTTTTCTGGATAAAACTCTACTCCTCATTTGCCCACCGAGACCAAAGTAGCATCGGTTAGCCAGAGTAATTCTTCGTCTAATTTTTAGGCTGGTGTTATTGCTCTTGTTTTTTTGAGAACCTAAGTAGACGAAGTTTTCTACAACGTCGAAGGTGAAATTCCCCACAGTCACAGAATCCTTTGGTCGTGTTATTGATTTGCGAGAGGATACCAAGTACTTCGTCTTACTTTCGTTCACCGCCAGTCCCATCTTGCGGGAA
Organism: Leucophenga varia; assembly: GCA_018903435.1. NCBI lineage: Eukaryota > Metazoa > Arthropoda > Insecta > Diptera > Drosophilidae > Leucophenga > Leucophenga varia. The sequence continues at coordinate 74,464 of JAEIFJ010001080.1, forward strand.
TTCTCTTCAATATCGTTGAAAGCCCAGCTCACCGTACGTGGATTTTTGCCGATTATGTCGATATCATCGGCATACGCGAGCAGCATAGTTTCTGTTAAGAAAATATTGCGCGTTCAATCGACGTGTGGGCATTTACGTAGTATATACTCCAACACGAGATTGAAGAAGTCGCACGACGACGCATCTCCCTGTCTGAAGCCTCTCTTGGTGTCACTCTTTGAGTATTTGTTAGCGTCATCATACAGAGGCGAACGATTTTTGCAGGGATCTTAAGTTCAGTCAATGTTTAAAGAACTTTGATCTGATTGGCGTGTCGAAAGCGGCTATTAAATCGACGAAAAGGTGGTGTGTGTCGATATGCTTCTTGTAGGTCTTTTCCAGGATCTGGCTCAGTGTGAATATGGAGTCGGTGGTCGACTTCTTCGGACTAAAACTGCACTGGTATTGTCCAACATTGCTTGCTACGTACGGTTTTAGCCTATTGCACAGTAAACCAGATAGAATTTTGTACGCGATTTGTATGAGACTTATACCGCAAAAGTTTGCGCAGATTGCGGGGTCTCCTTTCTTAAGGTTTGGACAGAGCACACTTACGTTCCAATCGCTGGGCATGCATTCACCAGTCCATATTTTGCACAAGAGTTGATGCATACATCGAATCAACTCTACGCCGCCGGTCTAAAATAACTCTGCGGGAAGTTCGTCTGCGCCTTAAGCCTTTTATGGCTTCTGAGACCTCGTTATAGTCTGATGGCTCCACAGGAATGCCATCATCACTCGGGGGAACCAGATATTCATCTTCTCCGCTGGCGGTATTGTTCCCGTCCTCGCCTCCAAATAAGGTAGAGAAGTGGTTCCTCCATAACATAAGTGGCTCCTGGACATCTGTCACCACATTTCCATGCGCATCTTTACAGAACGATGCTCCGGGCTTATAACCTTCGGTCAAGCTCTTGATTTTTTCATAGAATTTTCGAGCCTCATTTCTGTCGCACATCATCTCAACTTCCTCCAGCTCACGCCTTTCTTGGTCTCTCTTTTGCGTTTGAAAAAGGCGTTTTTAATCTCTCCGTTTTTCTCGATATCGCTCAACAACAGCTCGTGTTGCTCCCGATTGCAGGGTTCGTACTTAATGAGTTGGAGATATGCTTACACTTGTTGAGAAGGCAGCGGCGGTCTGCTGCGAGTTTAGCCTAATAACATCTAGCTTTCGTTGTGTGGTAGCTCGCTTGGCGTGTGCTGTACTAAGTCTGGTACGTACCTTGGCTAGAACAAGATAGTGGTCCGAGTCGATGTTATGACCTCTGTTTGCTCGTACATTAATCACACTCGATGCATGTCTGGCATATATTAGTACGTGGTCTATTTGGGTGCAGACGCCTGGAAGGCCACCCCGCCAAGTTGCCTTGTGGATGTCGAGGTGTTGAAATCTGGTGCTACTTATGACCATGTTGCGTCCCGCGGCAAAGTCGATTAGCCTTTCTCCATTGTTATTGAAAGGTTTCTTCTCTCCCAACGTGGGCGTTGAAATCACCGATGACAATTTTGATGTCATGCTTGGGGCAGCGCCCGCAAAGTTGTTCTAACCGCTCATAGAATTCATCTTTCTTCGCATCGTCTTTATCCAATGTAGTGTCGTGTACACATATTAAGCTAATGTTAAAGAACTTAGCTTTGGTTCGTATCGAGGCAAGGCGAGGCGTCTACTGCTGTAAATTTGGAGACGAGACCACGTAGTTTCCTACTAACCACGAAACCACATCCAAATATGCGTTGACTCTCATGGCCACTGTAGTTTATGTCGCAGGTTGCTTTTTCTAGGTGTGCGTTTCCAATCCATCGCATTTCCTGGATGGCTGTAATATCAGCGTTAAATCTGTTAAGAGTGTCAAACAGTTGTTCAGTTGCACCATCCCTGTTAAGGGATCGAACGTTCCAGGTGCATGTTTTTAAATAGTGTTCCATAAATCTCTTCCGGGGTTTGTTATGGTGAGTAGCAGATTTCACGGTAGATGGGGCCTCCAGAATCCATGCCCTGCCGCGTAGTTCATCGCGGGTGGATTTTCACTTGTGTGTCTGCCACCTGGAGTAGTTTTGTTTCTTCAAGCCGACTTATCCATGGTTCTTGTGATCGTTTGGTTTTAAGTTGTATTCCGGTCGAGGGACCAACACACTGCGAACCAACCTCATCCTGAGGGTTGTCTCTTTAGACGACTCTTACGTCAAGCTGAGCCTGCTGTGGTGGTATTCTTGGCAGCCAGCACACCACACGGAAATTGTAATTTTTGTAAAATTTGTTCTTTTTTATGAATACATTCACTCCAATCTGGGATAAATCTCTCCTACTGTCATCCTATGAATATACTACCGATATGACAAGGATCGGGCCACAATAACATGCAGACCCCATACAAACTTACCTTCCATTTTTTTTTCAAGAAGATTATTGTTATATCTTTATTTAAACCTAGAAATGTAAAAAATATACTTCTAATTTGAGCCCCAACTTGAGTTTTCCCCACCCAACTCCTTTGCGGAATATAATCTACGTCACTGAAGATCATACATGAACTAACTAAGGTTTTTTGTGGCGGGTATTTGAACTTCGGTTCTACCGAAGTTAATGTTTTTCCTTGTTTTTTTTCGACTACATTTTGTAGTTTTGCGGGTACAGCTAGAGCAATAAGACAGCGACGTCACGACGTGAAGGCGTTACAGATCATCGTTGTACACAAAAAAAATAAAATCTGTTTCACAAGAATCGCATTGTTTCATCATCTTTCGTCGCTTCGTAACTATGTACGTTACTTTACGGGACGACAGCGACGAATTCAATTTAGTTTTAAATCGCATTGCATGTGCTGCTCATTAGCACATAAAATAATTATAAGTTGCGAAATTATTTAAATTTACCAAATTTACTGAAATAAAATAAAACAATTTTCACTGAACTAAAAATAAAACAATAACAAAACATTATCGGAAAAAGCAAAAGGTAAATCAAAGTATAAAAAACAAAATAAACAAAAAAAAAAAAATAAAAACGTTAACTTCGGCTGAACCGAAGTTCTTATACCCGTCACACGAATCTTGGAATAGTTTATTTATTTTATCAGTGGCTAAGGTAAAATTTGGAGAAGGGGTGGGTGGGAATCAATAGTCCGATATAATCAAAGTTTAGAGAGATAAACAAACAGAGAAATAAACAAACATTTTCTTTAAAAAAAAAATCAGAAAATAGGAGGTTAGTTGATATGGGGGCTATATATAGTGGGCCGATCCTAATAGTGTAGGTGGTGTGCAAATAGGATGATATTAGATATGTTTTTACCCAATTTGGTGTGAATAAACCTCATGTATATTACCTATTTATATTAAAAGAAGGAAAAACGTTGATTTTAGCTTAAATACCCGTCACACGAAGCTTTCAATAGTTTATGTATGATCATCAGTGACTTATATAAATTTATAAATATTTATTTGAAAATAATTACTTTTTCATACAAATGCTCTAAAATAATAGATAAGTTTGTATGGGAACTATAGCTATAAAAAGGGCGTGGCACCTGGGTTTTGATATTTGATGTCATTAGAAGTGTTTTTACCCAAATTTGAGTGAATAGTCTCATAAATAATAACTATTTTCATACAAATATTCTACAATGGGCGGTAATTTTGTATGAGGGCTATATCTAAAAATGGGCATTGAACCTGTTTTTTGACATTGGATGACATTGGAAGTATTTTTACCCAATTTCGAGTGAATACATTCATAAATTATTACTATTTTTACACAAAAACTCGAAAAAAAGCAGAAAGTTTGCTACACCTAAAAATGGGCTTGGCGAATTTTTTTTTTTTGATATTCGATGACATTAGAAGCATTTTTACAAGATTTCGAGTGAATACATTCATAAATACAATAATTATACAAAAATTCGAAAAAGCGGTAAGTTTGTATGTGGGCTACACCTAAAAATGGGCGTGGCACTTTCATTCTCGAACATAACCTAGTCGTTGCCGAAAAAAAGCTTAAGTTCCAAATTTCAGCTTAATATCTTTATATCTTCGACGAAAAAGATGCATAGAAATATGCAGACAGACAGACGAACATGGCTAGATCGATTCGTCTCGTCGAGCTGATCAAGAATATATGTACTTTATGGGGTCTGCGATGTCTCCTTCAATGCGTTACAAACTTTCAGGCAAACTGAATATACCCTTTACACTATGTGTGGCGGGTATCAAAATAATAAAAATAATAAAAATAAAAAAAAAAAAAAAAAAATTTAGTTCCCAACAATACAAATTTGATGTCTGGACAGGATCACTGCATCGAGCAAGGATCTTAGCCTACTTCAACTTTTCTTATTAAATACAAAAGAAGAGAAACATCACAATACAAATTAAAAATACCGCACGATATACAAGTAAGTAAGAACAAAATGTGTGTGAATCCATAAAATGTAAAAATAAAAGTATGTACATATGTACTATATAAAACATGACTGATGCATGATTACTGCAACGCGCAAGATTCATACCTAGCTTCAGCACAGTAATGAACAAAAAAAAAAAAAAAAAAAAGGAATACCATTTAACAATATTTCAATTACTAATAATATTAATGTTCTTCACAGAACTAGGAAAAATTAAGGGAGAAGATAAAAAAAATATGGAAAAAAAACAACTACAAATCACAACACACATTCATTATCACATTACAAGTGGATAGATTTTATACAAAATACAACATAAGCCGTACCTGTGCTACAATACATTACCACCAACACTAAAAGCAAAATAAGTAAAATCCAAAATTAAAATATGAAACCCATATTCTATCCATCTATTTCAATACACATATTACCATCATACATTGCTATACCCCACTGAACCAAAAAGCTCGTAGGAGATATCGCAAGCGATACTTACGCAAAAGATAAGCGAAAGAAACTATCGAGAAAACACTCGCAAAAGATTCGAAAACTTATCACCCGTCGCTCAGTTTGTGGCAGTGAAAGTTTCGATCTCGAACTATCGCACAAAATTCGTTTTCGAGACTTTAACGAAATCGTTTGCGACTCACTTCAGAAGTCGTATGAGAGACTCTTACGATGTCGTCTGCGAATCGATTCAAAAGCCGTATACGAGACTTTTACGATATCGTTTGCGACTCACTTCCAGATATCGCAAGCGATACTTACGCGAAAGATAAGCGAAAGAAACTATCGAGAAAACACTCACAAACGATTCGAAAACTTATCACCCATCGCTCAGTTTGTGGCAGTGAAAGTTTCGTTCTCGAACTATCACGCAAGATTCTTTTTCGAGCCTATTACGATATCGTTTGCAAGCCTTTTTACGACACAAAAAAATGTAAAAAAAAAAAATATACTTTTGACTATGAATTTTATTAAATTTTTTTTTTTTCGCGGCTAGCAACCATCCTAGGGGCTCTTCTCTCTCTCTTTCCAATTATTATTATTTTATCATATTTGTTGTACAGTTTTTTGTTAGAATTATAAGTTATTATTTGTTTCAATTATAGTTAAGACTTTATTATTTTTGTAATATTTTTGTTCCATATAATTTCTAAATACATTTTATTTTATTAATCAACTTATTAAAATTTAAACATACTGCCTCGCCCGGGGTTAGAACTCGAAGCCTTCTCTGACTTTGAAGCATTTGGGATCGCATCGTCTTTATCCAATGTAGTGTCGTGTACACATATTAAGCTAATGTTAAAGAACTTAGCTTTGGTTCGTATCGAGGCAAGGCGAGGCGTCTACTGCTGTAAATTTGGAGACGAGACCACGTAGTTTCCTACTAACCACGAAACCACATCCAAATATGCGTTGACTCTCATGGCCACTGTAGTTTATGTCGCAGGTTGCTTTTTCTAGGTGTGCGTTTCCAATCCATCGCATTTCCTGGATGGCTGTAATATCAGCGTTAAATCTGTTAAGAGTGTCAAACAGTTGTTCAGTTGCACCATCCCTGTTAAGGGATCGAACGTTCCAGGTGCATGTTTTTAAATAGTGTTCCATAAATCTCTTCCGGGGTTTGTTATGGTGAGTAGCAGATTTCACGGTAGATGGGGCCTCCAGAATCCATGCCCTGCCGCGTAGTTCATCGCGGGTGGATTTTCACTTGTGTGTCTGCCACCTGGAGTAGTTTTGTTTCTTCAAGCCGACTTATCCATGGTTCTTGTGATCGTTTGGTTTTAAGTTGTATTCCGGTCGAGGGACCAACACACTGCGAACCAACCTCATCCTGAGGGGTTGTCTCTTTAGACGACTCTTACGTCAAGCTGAGCCTGCTGTGGTGGTATTCTTGGCAGCCAGCACACCACACGGAAATTGTAATTTTTGTAAAATTTGTTCTTTTTATGAATACATTCACTCCAATCTGGGATAAATCTCTCCTACTGTCATCCTATGAATATACTACCGATATGACAAGGATCGGGCCACAATAACATGCAGACCCCATACAAACTTACCTTCCATTTTTTTTCAAGAAGATTATTGTTATATCTTTATTTAAACCTAGAAATGTAAAAAATATACTTCTAATTTGAGCCCCAACTTGAGTTTTCCCCCACCCAACTCCTTTGCGGAATATAATCTACGTCACTGAAGATCATACATGAACTAACTAAGGTTTTTTGTGGCGGGTATTTGAACTTCGGTTCTACCGAAGTTAATGTTTTTCCTTGTTTTTTTTTTTCGACTACATTTTGTAGTTTTGCGGGTACAGCTAGAGCAATAAGACAGCGACGTCACGACGTGAAGGCGTTACAGATCATCGTTGTACACACAAAAAATAAAATCTGTTTCACAAGAATCGCATTGTTTCATCATCTTTCGTCGCTTCGTAACTATGTACGTTACTTTACGGGACGACAGCGACGAATTCAATTTAGTTTTAAATCGCATTGCATGTGCTGCTCATTAGCACATAAAATAATTATAAGTTGCGAAATTATTTAAATTTACCAAATTTACTGAAATAAAATAAAACAATTTTCACTGAACTAAAATAAAACAATAACAAAACATTATCGGAAAAAGCAAAGGTAAATCAAAGTATAAAAAACAAAATACAAAAAAAAAAAAAAAAAAAAACGTTAACTTCGGCTGAACCGAAGTTCTTATACCCGTCACACGAATCTTGGAATAGTTTATTTATTTTATCAGTGGCTAAGGTAAAATTTGGAGAAGGGGTGGGTGGGAATCAATAGTCCGATATAATCAAAGTTTAGAGAGATAAACAAACAGAGAAATAAACAAACATTTTCTTTAAAAAAAAAAATCAGAAAATAGGAGGTTAGTTGATATGGGGGCTATATATAGTGGGCCGATCCTAATAGTGTAGGTGGTGTGCAAATAGGATGATATTAGATATGTTTTTACCCAATTTGGTGTGAATAAACTCATGTATATTACCTATTTTTATTAAAAGAAGGAAAAACGTTGACTTTAGCTTAAATACCCGTCACACGAAGCTTTCAATAGTTTATTTATGATCATCAGTGACTTATATAAATTTATAAATATTTATTTGAAAATAATTACTTTTTCATACAAATGCTCTAAAATAATAGATAAGTTTGTATGGGAACTATAGCTATAAAAAGGGCGTGGCACCTGGGTTTTGATATTTGATGTCATTAGAAGTGTTTTTACCCAAATTTGAGTGAATAGTCTCATAAATAATAACTATTTTCATACAAATATTCTACAATGGGCGGTAATTTTGTATGAGGGCTATATCTAAAAATGGGCATTGAACCTGTTTTTTGACATTGGATGACATTGAAGTATTTTTACCCAATTTCGAGTGAATACATTCATAAATTATTACTATTTTTACACAAAAACTCGAAAAAAAGCAGAAAGTTTGCTACACCTAAAAATGGGCTTGGCGAATTTTTTTTTGATATTCGATGACATTAGAAGCATTTTTACAAGATTTCGAGTGAATACATTCATAAATACAATAATTATACAAAAATTCGAAAAAGCGGTAAGTTTGTATGTGGGCTACACCTAAAAATGGGCGTGGCACTTTCATTCTCGAACATAACCTAGTCGTTGCCGAAAAAAGCTTAAGTTCCAAATTTCAGCTTAATATCTTTATATCTTCGACGAAAAAGATGCATAGAAATATGCAGACAGACAGACGAACATGGCTAGATCGATTCGTCTCGTCGAGCTGATCAAGAATATATGTACTTTATGGGGTCTGCGATGTCTCCTTCAATGCGTTACAAACTTTCAGGCAACTGAATATACCCCTTTACACTATGTGTGGCGGGTATCAAAATAATAAAAATAATAAAAAATAAAAAAAAAAAAAAAAAAATTTAGTTCCCAACAATACAAATTTGATGTCTGGACAGGATCACTGCATCGAGCAAGGATCTTAGCCTACTTCAACTTTTCTTATTAAATACAAAAGAAGAGAAACATCACAATACAAATTAAAAATACCGCACGATATACAAGTAAGTAAGAACAAAATGTGTGTGAATCCATAAAATGTAAAAATAAAAGTATGTACATATGTACTATATAAAACATGACTGATGCATGATTACTGCAACGCGCAAGATTCATACCTAGCTTCAGCACAGTAATGAAACAAAAAAAAAAAAAAAAAAAGGAATACCATTTAACAATATTTCAATTACTAATAATATTAATGTTCTTCACAGAACTAGGAAAAATTAAGGGAGAAGATAAAAAAAAATATGGAAAAAAAACAACTACAAATCACAACACACATTCATTATCACATTACAAGTGGATAGATTTTATACAAAATACAACATAAGCCGTACCTGTGCTACAATACATTACCACCAACACTAAAAGCAAAATAAGTAAAATCCAAAATTAAAATATGAAACCCATATTCTATCCATCTATTTCAATACACATATTACCATCATACATTGCTATACCCCACTGAACCAAAAGCTCGTAGGAGATATCGCAAGCGATACTTACGCAAAAGATAAGCGAAAGAAACTATCGAGAAAACACTCGCAAAAGATTCGAAAACTTATCACCCGTCGCTCAGTTTGTGGCAGTGAAAGTTTCGATCTCGAACTATCGCACAAAATTCGTTTTCGAGACTTTAACGAAATCGTTTGCGACTCACTTCAGAAGTCGTATGAGAGACTCTTACGATGTCGTCTGCGAATCGATTCAAAAGCCGTATACGAGACTTTTACGATATCGTTTGCGACTCACTTCAGATATCGCAAGCGATACTTACGCGAAAGATAAGCGAAAGAAACTATCGAGAAAACACTCACAAACGATTCGAAAACTTATCACCCATCGCTCAGTTTGTGGCAGTGAAAGTTTCGTTCTCGAACTATCACGCACAGATTCTTTTTCGAGCCTATTACGATATCGTTTGCAAGCCTTTTACGACACAAAAAAATGTAAAAAAAAAATATACTTTTGACTATGAATTTTATTAAATTTTTTTTTTTCGCGGCTAGCAACCATCCTAGGGGCTCTTTCTCTCTCTTTCCAATTATTATTATTTTATCATATTTGTTGTACAATTTTTTGTTAGAATTATAAGTTATTATTTGTTTCAATTATAGTTAAGACTTTATTATTTTTGTAATATTTTTGTTCCATATAATTTCTAAATACATTTTATTTTATTAATAAACTTATTAAAATTTAAACATACTGCCTCGCCCGGGGTTAGAACTCGAAGCCTTCTCTGACTTTGAAGCATTTGGGATCGCGCGACCTCTTAACTCACAGCGCCAAGCCTTATGTTTAAAGGCGCCTGTTTAAGTTTTTAATATGTAGAAAAAACTCTCGCATGACTCTCGTTTCATATATCAAATTCGATAGTTTTGCGACACCTTCGTTTCTCTTATCGCTTTCGAGCTCGATATTTTTGAGATAGTTTTGATAGTCTCGCTTGACGCTCGCTTTATATATCGTATTCGAGCTCGAGCGCGATATTTTCGCGATAGTTTTGATAGTCTCGCTTACCGCTCGCTTAATATACCATATTCGAGGTCGAGCGCGATAGTTTTGCGACACTTTCGCTTCACTTATTGTTTTCGAGCTCGAGCGCGATAGTTTTGCGATACTCTCGCCAGATGTTCGCTTTTTGGTTCAGTTTGCCATTACACACTAAATACATACACATACAGTTATAAAAATAATGTCAAAGCAATATCAACAAGAAGTGCAAGACGCACTGCTAAAATAGCAGACAATAGGAAAGAATCTCCGATTTTCGATGTATCATTGGATGAACACATACCACTGGCTCAAGAAGCCAATACAAATATGCAAAATATAACGTGTAATATAAACAATGCCCACTTATGAATGAAATTCAGAAGAATTAGGAGAATGCATTACAAATGGTAAAAAATACTTTTAAATATAAAAGGCTCAGAACAAACTCCGACAGGATTATCTATTTTAAGAGCAATAAGAAATAATGTTCAAGGAAAATCCCACGAAATATTATATCAAACAAGAGTAAAATTAAATTGGAACGATATAAAAAAATACACTTGTAAGCAGTGCCGATTTAGCATTGTAAACTGTATAGAATTTTAAAACAGTACACTATGCGTATGTGCGAAAGAGAAAAAAAGCTAAATCGGCAGCACTGCTTGTAAGACACTTTTCAGACAAAAGGACAGAATCTGAATTAATTGCTGAACTGGATATTTTAACAACCCAAAGTCACCCTGTAGAAATTCTTTACGAGCTTGAATAAACATTATTGATGAAAAGGAAATTAATCCAACAGTGCCGAAGACAAAAAAAGGTTTTTTTTATAAATCAGTGCTTAGCCAATTTCCTTAGAGGTTTATGAGGACCATAGGCTCCATTATTCGAGGAAGAGACCCACTAGATATAATTACAGCCTATGAGATAGGAGTGGCTGAAAAAGAAATTTTTATAAATCAAAGACAAGCTAGATCCTGGAATCAAACAAATCAAATTTCGAATAGATTTAACAATAATTTTAGGGGTCAAGAGCAAAATAGGACACGGAATCAACAAACTGGAGAGAAAACTAGTTACAATAAAAAGCTGTGAGAACACTAATAAAGAGCAACAAAGCGGTCAGTTCAAGCAGAATGACAGAGAAACTTACAGTGGACAAACAAGAAATATTTATTATTCTCAACATTCATATAAATCGTTAAAATCTAGAGACGAGGTTAAAACAAAATAATAATCAAGGGTAAATACATAATATAAATGATATTTTCAATTAGCAGCCTCAATAACCAACCAGGGTACATAACAAGACATAGGCATGTCTTAACAGAATCCGTGTTTGGTAAACAATTAAAGTTTCTTGTAGATACAGGATCTACAGTATCATTTATCGACCCTTTATTTGATACACCAGAGCACCATATAAGACTAAATGAACCAAAAGTAATACAAACAATAGTAAACTCACATACATCAGATTTAGACTGCACTTTGAAGGTATTTCATAAGTTCCAACAACAGGGAACATTTAATTTCTTGCTATTCATTTTTTAATGGCCTCATTGGCATTGATATATTAAAACAATTACGAGCAAAGCTCGATGTAGATAAATTAATTCTACAAACACCCAATATGCAATTGGTTATACACACAAAAGAAAATATAATAGGCGAAAGACAGGTTATTGAAGAGGCAACAAGATATGTACTTCAAATACATGTAAGTTTAAAGGAAGGTGCTTTCTATTCTATTATGTAATGAATTAGTTATTTCAAATGGGTTATATTCGGCAACAAACAATTTTAGCATGATGGAAAAACCTAACTACGCAGATACTGAAAAAGTCATTTATTTTTATAAACCGTTAGTATACATAAAAGAACAATGCATCGAGGTCAATTTGGCTTTTCAAATGACTCAGATATATTAACAAGCTCATTTAATTTTCAAGAAAAAATAAGAATCGACAAATTAAACACTGAAGAGATTGAATTTTTAAAGAAACTTTGTTTAGAATTTGCTGAAATATTTTACGATGATAAGAACCAATTAACATTCACCAACAGTGTTAAACATAAAATTCCTTCAACAGATGATATTTCTCTTTATACAAGACCATATAGATATGGTTTTAATAAAAGAAAAGAAATAAAAGGTTAAAATGGATAAAAAAACTTCTTACTCAAAAATCATTAGACATAGTAATTTTCCCTGAGTGTGCCTGTATGGCTAGTACACAATAAATTAGATGCAACGGGACAAAGAAAGTGGAGATTAGTCGTAGATTATAGGAAACTTAATGAAAAAAGCATAAAGGAAAAATATCCTATGCCAATAATTAATGATATTTTAGACAAACTAGGAAAGGCTAAATATTTTTCATTAGTAGATTTACCCTGTGGCTACCAACAAATTGAGATGCATAAAAATGACATTCCAAAAACCGCATTTTCGGCAGAAGGAGGACATTACGAGTTTGTTAGAATGCCATTCGGCCTTACTAATGTTCCGGCAACTGTTCAAAGAGTAATGGATATACTTGGTATATATTGCCTAATGTATTTAGACGATATTATTATATTTTCATCCTCATTACAAGAGCATATTCAACATTAAAGATATGTCTTTCAAAAATAAGAGCAGCAAACCTAAAGCTACAAATAGATGAGTCTGAGATTTTAAGAAAAGAAATTGAATATTTAGGACATGTTATGACTTCAGATGGCAGCAAACCAAACCCATCAAAGATTGAAGTAATCAAGATATTTCCTTTACATAGGACCCAAAAACAAATCAAATCCTTCTTGGGGTTAATGGGTTATTACACGAAATTCTTAAAGGATTTTGCCAAAATAACTTAAGTTACAATAGATGAAGAGTTTCAATCAACGTTTTAAGATTGCAAGTCTCTCTTATGTAACGACCCTATTCTGATATAATATATCCTGATTTTACTAAACCGTTCATATTAACAACGGAAGCTAGTGATTTCGGTTGAGGGGCAATATTGTCGCACTCTGGCATTAGACAAACCGGTGTCATATTCTAGAAGAACTTAATCCGACACGGAAACAAACTACTCCACTGTTGAAAAAGAGATGCTTGCCATAATTTGGGCAATAAAACATTTTCGACCTTACCTTTTTTGGCCAAAAGTTTAAAATCATAACAGACCACAAGCCTCTAACTTGGCTAATGAGTTTTAAGGAACCGAATTCAAAGTTAGCAAGGTGGAAATTAAGATTGTTGGAGTATGATTATGAGGTCATATACAAAAAGGTTGTGATTGCAGATGCCTTAAGTAGAACAAAAAAAATGTAAATATAGGTGAAAGTGAATCAATTGAAGCAACCTGTAGAGATACTATATTTTCTGCACGAGAAAAATGGGAACAAGGTATATTCATTTCTGAAAAACCATTTAATGACTTTAATACAAAGATTACACGGTGCGACAAAAAAAAATTTTAAAAAATTTATTGGATGGGACTAAGAATAGGTTGTAGGTACAGTTAAATAAAATATTTTGGCATACTAGAATTTTCTCTTGCACATCGAGATTTTGAAATAACGGTAAAAAACTGATTTTCGAGGTTTATAGTGTTAAACAACTATATGTCTTAAACTATACATCTTTCATCGCATTTCAATACGTCGTTGGAAAAAAAAGCACCTTTCCAATGGTGTATTACATTTTATAACATTTCCGATCCTATCTTTGTGTGTTTTAAAGGCAAACTCAATTTTTTGTTTTCTTTTCACAACTTTCGACTTTATCGATGATTGCTTGCACTATTTTGTTTAAAAGCTACATCTACAATTAAAAATTACGCTTAATTACGAGTAAAACGAATGTTTAGTGGGACAAATCCGACATAAATTGACTAAGTTATTTAAGTTTTTCTATAAACAAATTTTTCAAAAATACAATTTTTCATAACAAAACTGTTAAAATCCGTTTTAGAACCTAATAAAACGTGCGCAATACTTGCAACGGACACAATATTTTAAATAGTGCAGCAAGTGTATTTAAAGTACTTTGCTCATAGTCAACTTTACAAGTTTTTAAGGTGCACAGAATTTTTAAGAGAAGTTACAACACCCGATGATCAGCAAAAGGAAATTATTGAATATCATCTCAAAAATAACCATAGAGGGATCGACGAAACATGCGCTCATTTAAAACAATCAATATATTTCACCCACATGAAACAAAAAAATTTCACAAACAATCAATAATTACGACATATGTCAAGCAATGAAGTATGACAGACAACCCCAAAGAGTCCCCTTTCAAGAACCCGAAATACCACATCAACCATTAGATTGAATCAACATGGATATATATTCAATAAACCATAAATATATTTTTTACAGCGTATTAATTTTATTTTCAATCTATCTTTAAAAGACAATCATCAAGTTGTTTGGGTAAAGAACAGTTGACAATGCGTTGGCGGAGCCATTATGGATAAGGATTAAGGGATGGGGATGGGAAAAGAAAATAAACAAAAAGTAAAAATAAACATGAGTTATTGTCTCCCATGAGGGAGATCGAGCGGGTGAAGCCTTTTGAGCCTTCTTATACTGGAGCTGTTGTCGAGAAGGTTGATGGCGAGAGTGTTAATATGCATGTCGAGCCGATTTATATAAGAGGTGCTTAATCTTGTTATTTCTTGGTATACCCAAGGTACCCCGAGTTCCTCGTGTATCTCTTTGTTGGTGTGGAACACGTGTTTTGAAATATTTAAATAATAGAACAGTTACTTCTGCTGGCAGTACCCCAAATTAGGATACGGTAGGTCCATACCGTCTTTATTATTGCTCTATAGACTAGAAGTTTGCTCCTCAGCTTGAGAGGTGACCTTCGTCCGATAAGCCATAAATGTTTTTTAACCTTTTATTGAGTTGTGCTTTTTGGTGAGAAGGTGAAGACGCCAAATTAAAATTCTGTCAAGACCCAAGCGCAGATACTTGGCTGTAGCGCTGCATGGGATTGTTGCTCCGAGAGAGATTAACTTGGGGACAGTCACCCCTTCTTAAAGAAAAAGTCATTTGAGTGGACTTCTCAGGGTTAACTACAATGTTCCGCCTCTTGAGCCAAGTAGAGAAGATGTCGAGTTGCCTTTAAAGGATTCCAGAAGCAACCTGACAGCATACGTAGCGACCAGAAAATTGTCTTCCTCTGTAATCGCAAGTCGGCTGTATAGAGTGTGTAAAGGACTGGTCCTAGAACACTTCCCTGTGGCTCTAATATCATTTGTTTGGAAATTTTCTTCCCCTCATCTAACGAAAAAACAATAATTGACAAACTATCAAGAATTGCTATCGGTTACACCATACCTGCTAGAGACTGCATCAATGTTGATAAATCAGTAAAACATTTTATTTGTACCTTTGGAACACCAAAGAAAATAATTTGTGACCAAGGACCAGAGTTTGCGGGAAACCATTTTATTGATTTTTGTAAACAATATAATATCATCAGACATGTGACTTCATTTCAACAATCATCAAGTAATTCCATGGTGGAACGGTTTCACTCATCTCTAACAGAAACTTATAGAATCATATTTGATCTGAAAAAAGAAAGAGTTTACCTTGTACACATGAAGAGATGTAGTGGGAAGCATTGACTACGTATAATATTGCTCAGGCACAGGTTATTTGAATTATTCTCAGGTAGAACACATATCTTTAATAAAACAGCTAATTTTAACTAAATTTATACCAAAAAAAGTTATACCCAGAAGTAGTTCAGCAATTATCCGACAAAATACAAAAACGCACGGCTATTTTAAACAAAGACAAAATTAACTTCGAAAAGAAAATAGAAGAAAAAAACTAACATATCTTTTTACACTACACAAAGACAAGGGACTCACTTTCAGATCAACAAAGAAGCAAAAAATTCATAAGTCAAAAAATAAAACGTATAACAAGAAAGCCAAATAACTCTTATATAAATAAAGACAAAACAAGTATGAAGTTCCAAAACAAGAAAAAAAGTTAACTTCGGTTGGATCGAAGCAAATACCTGTTACACATGATTTAACATTGATAGACCTTCGTGTGCAGCATTTGTATTAAATTTTATTTAAAAATACTAAACAAACTAAATATATTCTTAAAAATTTAGAAATTCGCGGTCCGATTTGGACCAATTTTAAATTGAAGATTTGACATGGTATACGAAGCATTTGTATCATATTTAAAGCCGTTCGCTTTATAAATACATTTTTTCTTATAATAACTTTTCTTATAACACTTGAGCGTGGCACATTGATTTTAACATAGAAAGTACACAGGATCTTGTAAAGCTTAAGTTCAAAATTTCAGCTTAATACCTTTTAAAACTGAGCGAATAAATCGCGAAGCACAGACGCACACACAGACAGACGGACATGGCTAAATCGATTCGTCACGTCGAGGTGATCAAGAATATATATACTTTTTAGGGTCTATGTACGATGCATCCTTTAATGTGTTACAAACTTTCCGACAAACTGAATATAGCTGTTTTACACTATGTGTAACAGGTATAAAAAAATAGAAAAATAATTTTAATAAAATAACAAAACTAAAGCAACAAAAAAATTAAAAAGGCCTCTACGAGGGATTAAAGAATCCGGAAGGGAACGTCAACGGTGGATCCTTCCTTACGAGTCCCTCGCTGAACAACGGAGTTACCTCACCAGTCACAGCATCGTACACATACATATAAACACTTATGACGGCAAATTATACACATACATACTCACTGGTGCTTGTCGTTTTTGCACGAAAACTTAACGAATAAAGATTCTGTTTGTAATTTTCCTAAGAGCAAGACGTGTTTTAATCATATAATTGTTTATAAATCAATCTTGGTAAATCGGATTGATAACTCGATCGATAATCTAACGGTTGCTTTTTGCATTTTGTGTTTGTGCTAATGTATTTTTAAACAGTGACGCGTGCGACTTTCGATATAATATTACTTAATTTTGCCAATTCCACTTTTTGATCTGAACTCTGTTTGTAGTAAATTTTTTCAGCTTTTCAGTCATACAAAGATAAAAACAATTAAAAATACCCCAATCGGTTAAAACTGCAAAATGAGTTTTCGTATACATATAATATACAATATATATATATATATATATATATATATATATATATATATATATTTTTATACATATATTGCGCCACAACCGATTGTTGACCTTGGCAGCACATAGGGCTTAGCATCAGCGGTTGTTGTTAAGTGCAAGTCGATACCAATTTGGGATACCGATCTTGCGGATGTCTTTCATGATCTGGTCCTCCCAACGTTGTGGCAGACGTACTCTCTACCTCGCCACCTTTTATTTGGTTCACGTCTTGCGCATAAGCTTTTCTTGCCGGAGCCGCTGTATCCATCCGACAGAGGTGAACAGCCCGGGACAACAATTTAGATTTAATGTTCCTGACTATGTCGATGTCATTATATAGCTCGTACAGCCTATCGTTCGAGCGAATTCGGATGACATTTCGCACTATAACTGGACCAAAGATTCTCCGAAGTATCTTTCTTTCAAATACGCCCAACGATTAAAGTCACAGCAGACCGCCGCTGCCTTCTCAACAAGGGTTTCTTAACTGCTTAGAGAAACTTCTCCGGAATCCGACTGTATAAATGATGATTTGGTCTCGGTAAGCAAATGCGAAGTAGAGTTATGTCCATAGAAACAAAAAATAAACTCTACAAGACGCTGATAATGCTTGTCCTGATGTATGGCTCAGATCATGGGTCATGTCAGAATAGGATAAGTCGGCCCTGGACGTGTTTGAGAGGAAGGCACTTTGGAGAATCGATCGCACGAACAATAAGCTGTATAAGGACATCGACATAGTCTGGACTGGTCACCTGCGTTGGATAGCTGCAGAGGCTCCGGCAGGAAAACTTGAACCATATCGTAGGAAACGTCCGCCGATGTGTTGGGAGGTCCAGATATTGGAAGTCATATGCAAAATTGGAATCCCAAATTGGTATCAACGAGCATGTCCCGTGAGCATTAACTGACGATCCGACCGTTAGTTTGTGTGCAATATAATTGCACTAACAATTACAACAGTGTCAAGTGATACCATACTTCATATACAGCATAATGCGCTCTGCTCGCTCAGCACTTCCTAAGCTGAATGTGAAATGTTTATTATAATTAAATAACGGTCTTATAATAGTCGATTTCAAAGCCGCTTTTGACACGCCAATAAGATCAAAGTTTTACAAAGCACGGACTGAATTCCGTATCCCAGCAAAGATCGTTCGCCTCAGTATGATTAAGCTTACCAACATCGAAAACATTGTCAGGGTCGGTAAAAATCGTTCCGACCCCTTTGATACCAGGAGAGGCTTCAGACAGGGCGATGCGTTACCAATCCATGCACAGTCAGCAGGGCTTTCAAAGAGATTGCAGATAATTCCAGATCAATGGGACTAGCGGAAAACGAGAGTAAGACGAGGAACTTTGTATCTACTTGCAGATCAGCAACAGGCCCAAGAGAATCTGTGAGTATTTTGGACTTTCGCCTTCGAGGTAGTAGAAAACTTTGTATATTTTTGGATCAGAGACAAGCAAGAGCAACGCCACCGGCTTAAAATCAGACAAAAAATTACTTTGGCTAACCGATGCTACTTTGGTCTCGGTAAGCAAATGCGAAGTAGAGTTATACCAGAACAACAAAAATCAAACTCTTTAAGACGTTGATTCTTTCAGTCCTAATGAATGGCTCAGTATCATACAAATCAGCATTGGGAACGTTTGAGAAAGAATTCATCATAAAACTTTTGGACCTGTCAGAATGGACGACGAGTACCGTATTCGCTTGAATGACGAGCTGTACCAGCTATATAGCGACATCGATATAGTCAGGCGCATTAATTCTTTGTATAATTGTTAAGCTGTTATTATTGCTCTTGTTTGTTTATGATCCCAAGTAGACGTTTTTTTTACAACCTCGAAGGTGACACTCCACATAGTCCGACCGATTTTTGCAAAGATATTGAGTTCAGTCAATGCTTTAAAGAACTTTGATCTTTTTGGCGTGGCGAAAGCGGCCTTGAAGTCGACAAATAGGTGGTGTGTGTCGATTTGCTTTTCGTTTGTTATTTCCAGGATATGGTGTAGTGTAAAAACGGAGTCGGTAGTTGACTTACTCGGTCTAAAACCGCACTGGTACGGTCCAACTGTACTATACTTGCTAATTGGATAGGATTTTATACCCGTTTGTTATTCGACTTATACTGCGATTGCTTGCGGAGACTGCGGGTCTCCTTTCTTAAAAGATTGGACGGAGCACACTTACGTTCCAATCGTTGGGCATGCATTCACCAGTCCATATTTTGCATAAGAGTTGATGCATACATCGAATCAACTCTTCGCCGCCGATCTCACATAACTCTGTGGGAAGTTCGTCTGCGCCTGCCGCTTTGTTAGTTTTTAGCCTTTGTATAGCTTCTAAGACCTTGTCATAGTCTGATGGCTCCACAGGAGGTCCATCATCGGCAGGGTGAACCAGATATTCATCTTCTCCGTTGACGGCATTGTACCCGAACTCGCTTCCAAGTAGGGTAGAAAAGTGGTTCCTCCATAACATAAGTGACTCCTAAACATCTGTCACCACGTTTCCATGCGCATCTTTACAGAACGATGCTCCGGGCTTATATCCTTCGGTCAAACGCTTGATTGTTTGATAGAATTTTCGAGCCTCATTTCTGCCGCACATCTTCTCTACGTCCTCTAGCTCCTTTCTTTTTGCGTTTGAAGATGTTCGTTTCTGCCGTTGCAATGCGACATTCCTCATCGTACCAAGTTTGCCTCCGAGGCTTAGCATTACCAATAACCTTTTTGGCTGCTGTGCTTAATTTGTTTTTGTTTTTTATTTTCCTATGAATAAACTCATACATCTGTCTACAAAAACATAATATCGAAACATTTGCAGATGATCTGGAAAATCTTTTTAAACCATTAGATTTGGCTTTACATTCAGATGTATGCTCCACATTGGAACAGCTATCACTTCCCTGCCCACACACTGAAAGTATAAGACATGTCACAATCGAGGAAGTTAACCACCAAATTAAGGCGCTAAAACCGCGGATATCTCCAGGGTACGACGGCATTGACAGTAGGACTATCAAAGCACTGCCATTACAAGGAATACTTTCCCTAGTAATGTTATTTAATGCCATACTGAGAATTGGTCATTTTCCATCTCAATGGAAAAATGCCATAACAACAATGTTACCAAAGCCGGGCAAGCCTGAAGATCAAGTTAATTCATGCAGACCTATAAGTTTACTGCCTACATTTTCAAAAAAATTTGAAAGAATATTTTTAGAGAAAATTCTCGTTATATTAAATGAGTCAAGTATTATTCCTGCATTCCAGTTTGGTTTCAGTCACCAACATGGCACTCCAGAACAAGTCCATAGAGTTGAACATCACATCCTAGACGCTTATGAAGAGAAGCGTTACAGTTCCGCTGTTTTCTTAGACGTGCAGCAGGCGTTTGACCGCGTGTGGCATGAGGGATTGATGCAAAAAATCAGGACGTACTTACCTACAGCTGATTTTCTCGTCCTAAAGTCTTTCTTATCCGGTCGGTGTTTCCAGGTAGCAGTAAAAGATGTTAACTCGACGATACGGCCAATACGTGCTGGAAAACCTCAGGGTAGAGTACTGAGCCAAACTCTTTACTCTCTATATACTGCAGACTTGCCTAAACCGGTGGGCAATCACATGTTGCTGGCTACATACGCTGACGATACCATTTTTCTTAATTGGGCTAATCGTTGGAACATTGAAATAAACAGCTCAAAATCTGCACACTGCACGTTCACGCTGAAAAGAGGCTTTTGCCCTGCAATCACACTCTACAATGTAAGTATCCCTCAAGTTAACTTCGTCAAATATTTGGGAATGGTATTAGATAAACGGCTTACTTGGCGCAACCACATATCTATGATAACTGGAACTTATCGAGCGAAACTGAAAAAACTGAACTGGCTTTTAAGTCCAGCCAGTAAACTACGGCTTAGCAATAAGTTACTTATCTATAAAATGGTTATTATGCCATCGTGGAGATATGGGATACAGCTGTGGGGCACTGCCTCGAAAACCCATATTGAGCGTGTACAAAGAATGCAAAATAAGACTTTACGACGTATTTTTAATGCCCCGTGGTATGTTCATAACACGGTCATTAGCAACGACTTAGATTTGTCATCAGTCTTTGATGAAATAAATCGACACAGCTCCATTGGCTTCGGCTCTCTGTCAACACATGCAGAAGGCGCCTTAAGAGACTCCACCCAGATGATCTATCTACGCGACAATAGACTCCAATAGTTACATAACTTATTATACTTAAATCTAATACTTTAACGTCTTGTCACGTTTTTTAGATTTCATAAATATGTTTAAAGTTTCTTCAGTGAAATACTCAACATAAATAAATAATTAAAAACAAAAAAAAACAAATCGCTCCGGGCTTTCGCTAATCAGTAAATAAATTTACAAAAATTAAATACTTAAGGTTAAAGTGCATAATTAAAAACATTACCTTTCACTGCAAAATTAAAACAAAAGAAATATAATTAAAAACAAAAACAGTTATTAAAAAATGATGAGCGAAGCTCATCAACAAAACCAAAAAAATCAGTTGCTGCGAGAAATGCATATTTCTTATCTGTATCGCCATGCAACAACAAAAACCTTTATTAAACTCCAACTTGTCTGTTACACCAGAGCCGTCAGCTAATTCTTATTCATCTTTAGGTCAAAGTAACATCTCATGGAGTGCTCACATTCACATAAAGAATTAGATAAGGCCTCTAATAAGTTTCAAAACATACTTGATAACACCAAAAACTGGTTTGATAAATGGGCCATGAAAATAAACAAAAACACAAAAAATACTTCGACAAATTACAAGAGCGGAATGGTACATTTCTAAGGCAGATATACACAGAGATCTCAAAATTCACACCGTTTCAGAAGAAATAGTAGCAGTTAGTAGAAGTTAGTAGAAGTAACCACACCAGAATCCTGTCACATACCAACAACGAGATGAGTTACTTACCCATACTTGAGCTAACTATAAGACAACGTCTAAAAATGATCCGACCAGCTGACTTACCGCACTATCAATAAACGCCTACTTATTTAATAAAGAAATTGTAATTTACGATAACTTCTTCACAGATCTAATTATAATTTAAAGAAATTGTTTTAATCGATATTATAAAATGGACAAATGTGTTCATTGGAAATTAAAAAAAAAAACACAAAAAAAAAAATAATAAAAAAAAAAAAATAAAAAGTCTTTGCAAATCATTGAACTAGACAATTGAAAATTGGTGTATGTACATGACCCGAGCAAGACCGAGATCGAGCTAGTAAATTTTCTATACCATGACAAAAATGTATGTATATGTACTATATAACATATATATATGAAAAGATGATTCGATGTAGCCTTTCTATCTGACTGTTTATTTGTACGCATTTTATAAGGTCAAGATGTAAACACATTTGGCTGAAATTTGAAACTTTAACTTTGTCCAAAAGTTTGTATGTGAAGGAGGCATCGGAGACCCCATAAAGTATATATATTCTTTATCAGCTCGATCTAGCGAGACGAATCGATCTAGCCGTGTCCGTCTGTCTGTCCGTCTGTTTGTTGCTATGCGATTCATTCGCTTAGTTTTAAAGATATTTAACTGAAATTCTAAATCAGCTATTAAAAGTTTTGTGTAACGGGTATTTCGGCTTCGGTTCCACCGAAGTTAACGTTTTTCCTTGATTTTATTACACATAGTGTAAACGGGTATATTCAGTTTGTCCGAAAGTTTTTTGCTGTTGCTGTTACTACAGTTAATGACGCGAAACAACTACAAGCAGAGCAACGTAAATACTTTTCATTTTGCAGCTATGGTTCTGCTACGGCTACTTTCAAAGAGAGAGCGGTAATGAGAGGAAAGCCGAATAACTCGAGTGGCTTATCATTTTCAAACGCTTATAAAAACACCTTTTATGTCATCCAATGTCAAATCCACGGTGCCACACCCATTTTTAAATATAGCCCCCATACAAATGTACCGCCTATTTTCAGGTATTTGTATGAAAATAGGCGGTATAAAATATCCGAAATAAAATATCACCTAGCTTATGCATCGATATTTGCACAAAACTAAAAGAATGTATTTACTAATTAATTCCAAATCCAGATTAAGCTTGAAAATCGAAATACTATTGTATAAATCAATTTTGAAGCCTGTATGGACATATGGCATTCAGTTATGGAGAACCACTAGTAACTCCAACGTGGAGATTCTGCAGAGATACCAATCTAAGATATTAAGATTGATATGCAATGCTCCTTGGTTTATTACTAATAAATGTATTCACAAGGACTTTAACATTTATACGGTTAAGAACGAAATAAAATCCGCAAGTTTAAAATACTTAGAAAAATTAGAAAACCATAGCAATTCGCTATCTATAAATCTGCTAGATAACAGCCAAGAAATACGTGGACTTAAACGTTTCCATGTTCTTGACCTACCGTTTAGGCCTCCATAGAACTAAGTTAAAGACAATTAGTATAGATATTTATATGTCTAAGTTAATATTAAAATTACAGTAACATAGCAATGTAAACATATTATAAACTAAGCGATTAGCATTAATGTTGTGCCTATAAGAGCACAATAAGTGTAATTTAATTAAGTGTCATTGTAAATTTATTTATTGTCTAAAGATAGCTAGTAGATAAAATTGTTTTAATAAAAAAATATACGGACGCAAAAATTAATTTTAACTTTACAAACTTTTATATCTATTTCACAGAGAATATAAAATATAGTATATCAAACTTTTTTGTTTTATTAATATTCTATGGACAATTAACCTTTATTAATTGTTTTTTTTTTTATAGTTTTTAAATTCCCAAAATATTTTAAAGTGTACATTAGGGTGGTCAAAAAATAATTTGTATGTGCTCACCCCTAGGATTTTTATATCGAATATAAGAAAACGCATTTTTTTTTTTAATCGAATAATGTTTTATGGTGCCGCAAAGCCCCTGAAGTTTTACATGTATTTTATATGGGAAAATAGCTCTTTTTTGTAGATCTAGTGTAGAAACCTGGAATGAACATCTTTTAGCCGGATAAGCATGTTCCTCTTCATAAATGATCGTAGAATAACATCAATTCATTCATTTTTTAATTTTTATATATAAACTATTTGATACAAAAATTTAAAAAAAAAACAACTTTAACTTCGGTGGAACCGAAGCTGAAATACCCGTTACACAACACTTTTAATAGTTTATATGTTCACCAGGTGCTTAAATCAAATTTGTTTGGAGGCTTTATGTTATATTTGCCCGATCCTTACCATATCGAAAGTGTTCACTTAGGTGGACATTGGAATTGATTTTACCAAATTTAAATGAATTCATTCAGAAATAATAAATGTTTTCATATAAAAACTCGAAAATGGGCGGTAAGTTTGTATGAAGCCTATACATAAAAATGGGCGTGGCTCCTTAGATTTGACATTGGATGACATAAAAAGTGTTCTTACTCTATTTGGATTTTATATATTCATAAATAATACATACTTTCATACAAAATATCGAAAAAAGTGGTAAGTTTGTATGGGGGCTATATCTAAAAATGGGCGTGGCACCTTGGTTCTGGTATACAAAGTAACTAGGAGCACAAAAAGCTTAAGTTTCAAATTTCAGGTCAATATCTTTAAAACTTTCCGTGTAACACTCATCGCAACAGACAGACAGACGGACAGACAGACGGACAGACAGACGGACATGGCTAAATCGATTCGTCTCATCGAGCTGATCAATTATATATATACTTTATGGGGTCTCCGATGTCCTCTTTCGATGCGTTGCAAACTTTCGGACAAACTGAATATACCCGTTTACACTTTGTGTAACGGGTATATAAACAATACTTTTTATTACTTTTACAAAAAAAAAATATTTTTAAAAATTAAATAATAAATGAACGGATGTTATCTTCGATGTCCGGTTAAAAAATGTTAACTATCCAGGTTTCTACATTAAATCTACTAAGAAGTGATATTTTCCCATGCATAATATATGGAAACTTCAGGGGCTTTGCAGCACCATTAAATATTATCCAATTTAAGAATAACAAAATGTAGCAAAATTATTTTCAATTCATTTTTGGCGCATCATAGTGTACATACAAATTAATTGATTATGATAAGCAACGTTTTTATACTTTTCAAAAAGTTTATTTTATTACCTTTAAGTGATGGACACTTTTCATATTGTATAAATACATACAAATTATACGACTTTTAAGTGTTATTACTTAGTACAAAAATGAACAGTAGTTTGTTCCAATGTGTAAACATAACATATTTTAATATCAAATTAAATCATTCCATTTAATAATGTTTTATTGTCCATATTTTATTTCTCGAAGTCATTGATTGTAATTAGAAAAAGAAAACAGTGGAAAGCATTCGTCACTAAGCGAAATAAAATTAATAGTCTGCCAATGGATATATTGTATATATATATATATATATATATATATATACGTATAATATAAACGTAGAAAATAATTTAATTGTATTAAAAATTTACTTTTGCAACTAAAAATAAATATGCTGTAAAATAATGTTACGACACTTTTTTAAAACAGTTTTACTTGATACTTTTTTTGCTAAAACAATTAAGCCACAGAAATATTGCATATGTTTTATAAAATTTATTGGGTTCGACGTCAACAATTTACTTTCAGATAACTACTAATATCTTTAACGTTCCAACGCAGTCATCAAATGATGTGCAGAAGAAACAAAAACAACCCCTCAATTTAAGGGTAATTGAAACCTTTGTGAATTGTACAAACTAAGAATAAAAATGTGTAAAATACAATAGGGCTGTGCCAGAAAAAATTGACTAAGTATTAGAATATTTCAAAAGCAATAATTACACAGCCACACAAAAAAAGTCATATCATGTGCGACGAGCCAGAGGGGTAATTTTATAAATTTTTGGGTGGATAAACGAATAAATCGCTCAGCAACAGACAGATAGACGGATAAATACTGATAACTTGAGTTTATAAAAAGTTAAGATTTTGGTTCAAACAGATTTTTAATCAGCAATATCAACAGCAAGGTGCCACGCGTATTTTTAGGTATAGTCCTGCCGATTTTGAAATTTTTGAATGGAAATGGTTGTTAATTAAGAATGTATTGACTCCAAATCGGGTATGAAATACTTCTTATATCATTGAATATCACAACCAAGGAGCCAAGCCCATTTTAAGGCATATGGCCATATACAAACTTATCGATTATTTTCGAATTTTGTCTGAAAAAACTTGATACCAATATTGTGTCTAAACTTGAGTTGACCGATCGACCCCCTCCCATTCCATCTCGAAGTTTTATCTAAGTCACTGATGATACTGATTATCTAACAAAAAGTGTGACTGGTATTTAGGCTTTGGTTCCACCGACGTTATCGTTTTTTTGTTATTTATAAAATCGGTTGATCTTTTTTTGTTTTTGTTTGATTTGTATTATATGTAAGAAATATTTAAAAAAATTTGTTGGCTGTACTTTTAGTATCTTTATCAACATCCATTATTCTTTAATGTTCGATTAAGGTTCCATGGCATAAATTCCAGTTTTTAAGATATCTACTTCAAATTTAGTTTGTATGAACATTTTGCAACCCCGAGATAACCTATCAAGTTTTCCCTTATTTGGATAACTCTTTCATATAGCTGCCTTATAGCCGATTTATCCGATTTGCAACAACTTCCTTGCAAAGCTATTAATATAAAAATTCGGTCTGTAAAAATATTTTTTGGTCCCTTAGGCGATTTGCCAAATTTGGTTCGGATTGGATCATTCTTTCATATATCTACAATAAAGCCGATCTGACCGATATGCACCAACTTCGTTGTTTTCCAACCTATTTAACTGAAATTTAGTTTGTATAGTATACATAGGTTTACATCCTAAAACTACTAATCAAGTTATTTTTGTTAAAGACCACTATTTTATATAGATGTCATATATCCAAACTGACCGTTTTACCATCTTTTTTTTTTTTTTTTTTGTTTGACACTACCAAGCAAAAATTTGTTATAACCATTTTTATAAAATTTTAAATAAATTGCAGAAAAAATAATAATTGTCAAGAAATTACTCATATTTTATTAATTTTCCCTTTAATATATATGTTCGCAGCAGCAATAAGTAGGAGATTTATTAGTCGCATAGTTGCATAGTTTGTTTATATATTGTACAAGAGAAGTTCCGTTAACTTTATTAAATATTATTCTATGTTTGCTTTGATCTTTTTCTGCTTGCAGTTGTTGAAGTAACTCGACCTCGAAACAATATATATATATATATATATATTATATATAGCCGTTAAAGCTTGTGGTAATCCTGGGCATCACTTATGGTATTAACCCAGGTGGTATGATTCAATGCCACTAGATACCAATTCTGGATCCCGATCTTCCGGACGTCCTCCAGGACCTGATCATTCCAACGCAGCGGCGGTCGTTCCCGCTGTCGTACCCCTCTGATTTCGTCCACGTTTTTGTCGTACACCGTTCTCGCTGGAGCTTCTTCATCCATTTGAAGCTCGTGTCCAGCCCAGTCCAATCGTTTATACTTGATGCGCCTGACTATATCAATGTCATTATATAGCTGGTACAGCTCGTGATTTATGCGAATACGGTACTCGTTGTCCACTCTGACTGGATCAAAATTTTACGAAGAGTTTTTCTCTCTAATGGTCCCAACGCCGATTTGTCAGCCTCTGACATGACCCGTGTTTCTGCACCATACATCAGGACTGGGATAATCATCGTCTTGTAGAGTTTGATTTTCGCTGTTCTGGATAAAACTCTTCTTCTCATTTGCTTACCGAGACCAAAAGTAGCATCGGTTAGCCAGAGTAAATCTTCGTCTAATTTTTAGGCTGGTGTTATTGCTCTTGTTTTTTTGAGAGCCCAAGTAGACGAAATTCCCCCATAGTCACAGGTCGTGTTATTGATTAGCGAGAGGATACCAAGTACTTCGTCTTACTTTCGTTCACCGTTGAAAGCCCAGCTCACTGTACGTGGATTTTTGCCGGTTATGTCGATGTCATCGGCATACGCGAGCAGCATAGTTTCTTTTAAGAATATATTGCGCGTCAAATCGACGTGTGGGCATTGGAGTAGTATATACTCCAACAAGAGATTGAATAAGTCGCACGACAACGCATCGTCCTTTCTGAAGCCTTTCTTGGTGTCAAAAGGGTCGGAGAGATTTTTACCGACCCTGGCAACGCTTTGAGTGTTTGTCAGCGTCATCATACAAAGGCGAACGATTTTTGACGGGATTTCAAGATCAGTCAATGCTTTAAAAAGCTTTGATCTGATTGGCGTGTCGAAAGCGGCTTTGAAATCGACTAATAGGTTGTGTGTGTCGATTTGCTTCTGATTGGTTTTTCCAGGATCTGGCTCAGCGTAAATATGGAGTCGGTGGTCGACTTCTTCGGTCTAAAACCGTGCTGGTATTGTCCAACAGTACTTGATACGTAGGTTTTAGCCTATTGCACAGTAAACCAGATAGAATTTTGTACGCGATTTGTATGAGACTTATACTGCGATGGTTTCGCAGATTGCTGGGTCTCCTTTCTTAAGATTGGACTGAGAACACTTACGTTCCAATCACTGGGCATGCATTCACTAGTCCATATTTTGCATAGAGTTGATGCATACATCGAATCAACTCTTCGCCACCGGTCTTAAATAACTGTGCGGAAAGTTCGCCGCTTTGTTAGTTTTTAAGCCTTTGTATAGCTTCTAAGACCTCGTCATAGACTGGTGGCTCCACAGGAATGCCATCATCCGTCGGCGGAGCCAGATATTCGTCTTCTACGCTAGCGGCATTGTTCCCGTCCTCGCCTCCAAGTAAGGTAGAGAAGTGGTTCCTCCATAACATAAGTGACTCCTGGACATCTGTCACCACATTTCCATGCGCATCTTTACAGAACGATGCTCAGGGCTTATTACCTTTGGTCAAACGATTGATTATTTTTTAGAATTTTCGAGTATCATTTCTGTCGCACATCATCTTAACTTCCTCCAGCTCACGCCTTTCTTGGTCTTTCTTTTGCGTTTGAAAAGCCGTTTTTCTTTCCTCCGTTTTTTTCTCGATATCGCTCAACAACAGCTCGTGTTGCTCGCGAATGCAGGGTTCGCTTATAGGCAGTGTTCTTTTCTACCGTAGCAGTGCGACATTCCTCATTGTACCAAGTTTGCCTCCGACGTTTAGTATAACCAACAACTTCTTTGGCCGCATTTCGACAGATGCCGGTGAATGAAAGGAATAAATGACTTTACTTGATAAGCAAATTGCTTATTTATATCTTCAGTTATGTCATTGTTATTCATTTTCTCAATTATAAACTTTTTACTGCGTCTGCTTGGTGGTTATTGCTAGGCCATATTTGCAGAAGCTCTGAACGACAAAACTCGTTTTAAGCTAAACAAACGTAATTTATTCAAGAGTTAGCAAAAAAACATTTTTTGATGGTTTAAACAATAATTATTAAACTTAACTTTGCTGTTTCCATCTGTTACCCAGAAGTTCTACTCCACAAAACACAAGAACTTTTGTTACAAAATTCATGTACTCAAAAATAATAATTTACAATTTTTTTTACATACCATTAGGAATGTTTTCCATATTAAATGTTTTTTTCAAGGCTTTTACAAACAGCGGCACTAAGCTTAAAAGTTGACAAATTTTACCTGCGCTTTTTCTGTTTACAAATCAGCGCTGAATCAGCTGACTTTGATCACGCGTTAAACAGGTAGGGTAGTTTTTCGCGAATGACCAAAGATGTATGCGGTCTAGCGTTGTCCTGGTGGAATATGACACCTTTACGATTCACCAATTCTGGCCGCTTCTCGTTGATGGCTGTATTCAATTTGTTCAGTTGTTGACAGTAGACATCCGAATTAATAGTTTGGTTCCTTGGAAGCAACTCAAAATGTACCACACCCTTCCAATCCCACCAAACTGACAGCTTTATCTTCTTTTGGTGAATATCAGCCTTTGAAATGGTTTGTGGTGCTTCATCATGCTTGGACCATGATCGTTTTCTATTGACGTGATTGTGAACAATCCATTTTTTCATCTCCAGCTTCAAAAAACGGATCATATTCATTGCGTTTAAGAAGCATATCACAAGCGTTGAACCGGTTTGTTAAATGAATTTCTTTTAATTCATAATAAATATCAAGAGTTTATAACAGCCCAAGACGTCGTACTATACAGATTAAGAACGGTTGATTTTGGTATATTCAACTTCTCTCCAATATCCAACATGACGATCCGAATAAACTTCACTTGGCCGACCTGAAATTGCCTTATCTTTGAGTAAAAAAGTCTGCCGAACAGAATTTGATAAACCAATTTCGACACTGTGTTTCTTTTAAGGCTTTATAACCATACAAATCACGGAACTTTTTAGCAACTTGCGCTGTGTTTTTATACCCGCCACACATAGTGGGGAGGGTATTATCATTTTGTCAGAAAGTTTGTAACGCATTAAAGGAGACGTCGTAGACCCTATAAAGTATATATATTCTTGATCAGCACGACGAGACGAGTCGATCTAGCCATGTCCGTCTGTCTGTCCGTCTGTCCGTCCGTCTGTATTTATGCGATTCATTCGCTCAGTTTTAAAGATATTGACCTGAAACTCGGAACTTAAGCTTTTCTCAGTCCTAAGCAGTTCAAGTATTAAAATCAAAGTGCCACGGCCATTTTAAGGTATAGCCCCCATACAAACTTACCGTTTTTTTCGGTTTTTTTCTATGAAAATAGCTATTAATTATGAATGTAATCACTTCAAGTTGGGTAAAAATACTTCTAGTGTCATCCAATGTCAAATCCAAGTTGCCACGCCCATTTTTAGCTATAGCCCCGATACAAACTTACCCCCAATTTTCGAATTTTTGTATAAAAATAGGTATTATTTATGAGAATATTCACTCAAATTTGGGAAAAAACACTTCAAATGACATCCAATAACAAAACCAAAGTGCCACGCCCATTTTTAACCATAGTCCCCACACAAACTTATCGATTATTTTCGAACAAATTTATGAAAAAGTAATTATTTTCGAATATATATTTATAAATGTATTTAAGCCACTGATGATCACACATAAACTATTCAAAGATTCGTGTGACGGGTATTTAAACTTCGGTTCCACCGTTTTTTCTTGTTTTTTTTTTTTTTCTTTGCGGAAATAATACAGTAAAATATGACAAAAATGATCGTTTGTGGGCTCTATATTAAAATTGATGCCAAACAAACAAATATAAACAAGATAAAAGTGACAGCTTATAACTGACAAAAGAAAAAATACAATAAAAGTAGTCACAAGCCGATCAAAAAATTGTAAACGCCGTCTGTATGAAAAATCACCGGTTTCTTTTGGGGAAACCTAATTTACGATAATAACATTTTATTCCTGCAAGGGTACCAAATATCTATATGAACTATGTCAGTGTTTTTATCGTGTTTCGCTAGTTTACAAATTTGACAATTGCTTATTACAGTCATTATTACCGAGTATAGATTTTGGTAAAAATATATGCTCTTAAGTTCCAAAACAACTTCGCTCATTCCTTAATGATTATTTCGGAGATGTTAATCTTACTTATTAGACAGAATTACTATGTTTATCTGAAGTGTTTGCTAACTTAACATTGGACCTGTATAGAATCAAACTTGAGTTTTTCAAGAATTCTACATAAATATCTTGAAGTTCCATATAAAGTTTATCATCGTCGCAAAAAACACACATTCATCTCTTCTTAATTTAATATCGTTACATGATTTCCAACAAATTGGAACTACTGGTTACTGTAATGTGATTTTGGAATTTCTTGTTCACTATTTTCGTAAAAAAATTTTTTTTCTGTCAAAATTTAAATAAATTGGTTTTTATAATAACAAAGCCACAAAAAAACAAGAAAAACGTTAACTTCGGTAGAACCGAAGCTAAAATACCCGTCACACGAATCTTTAAAGAGTTTATGTATAATCATAAGTGGTCACCTAAATTTACACACAATATTGGTTTAAATTTTAAGCTAAAAATGCAGATATAACAATAATTTTCTCGAAAATATCCGAAAATGGGGCGAACGTTTGTATGGAGGTCACACCTTAAAAAGGGCGTGGCACCTTGACATTGAAAGACATAGGAAATGTTTTTACCCAATTTGGAGTGAACACATGAATAAATAATAACACAGCCCTGCAAATTTCCATTTTTCGGATGCGAAAAAAAATGGGGCCTAGTGTTTCCGAAGGGAATTTTCGTGCTGAACACGAATCTGGGCTCAAAAATTTTTCATCACGTCAGGTTTTCGGGGAAAGGGGGTTAAAAACCCTAAAAATAGCGTTTTTGAGAAAATAGGCGTGGCACCTTGGTTGTGACATTGAATGACAAAGGAAGTGTTTTTACCCAATTTGGAGCGAATACATTCTTAAATAATTACTATTTTTATACGAAAAATCGAAAAAAAAAAAAAATGGTCGATTTGTATGGGGGCTATACCTTAAAATGGGCGTGGCCCTCTCTCGAACTTAACCGAGTCGTTGCCGAGAAAAGCTTAAGTTTAAAATTTCAGTTAAATATCTTTATAAGTAAGCGAATGAATTGCATAGCAACAAACAGACGGATAGACAGACGGACATGGCTAGATCGATTCGTCTCATCGAGCTGATCAAGAATATATATACTTTGTGGGGTCCACGAAGTCTCCTTCAATGCGTTACAAACTTTCAGACAAACTGAATATACCCTCCATGTGTGGCGGGTATAAAAAGGTTATGTCATGTGCGGCAAACCAGAGGGGTCATATTTTATGTAATTAGGGTGAATCCGAATCTGAAGTCAGAATGTTAAAGTTACCAAATGCCAAATTCATGACTTGGTAGCCCAGGCTTGTCATTTCTAATGTATTTTGGGTCTGTAATGTAAAACTGATCCATGCTAGATTAAAAGTTAGACTGTCTTTATTAAATTCTTTATATGTTACATTTTGTATTCAGTTCTTAGCTATGCGATGTGGTAAGCATGAAGTTAGTGACTTTGTTGTCACTTGAATCTTTTGTTATTGTCTGTGCCGTTATGCTACACATGAGCAGACGGACTGATCGTCAGTAAATGCTGACGGGACATTCTTTATACATTAAGTCTTCATGCTTAGCATACTCACCACACCTTCCTCCTTCGGAAGAGTGATCCTAAATTTTGAAAATTTATGATTACTCTTTTACAATTATGAACTTTTGTATATAATTGTAAATTTTGAACAAATATTTAATTGTGTGCAAATATATTTTCCAAAAATTAACATTTAATATTTTTTTTTTTTGTGAAAATATCTTTTTTTAATTGACGTGTGCTTTAATATATAATTTGTTAACATATAATTATTTTATTTATTTTATAAAAAAAAAATTTTTTTGTTAAGTAAATTAATTTGGAAACAATAAAATTGTATTAATTTTATGTATATGGTATTTAAATTTGTTTTGTTTTATATACATATGTATTCGTAATTTTGTAATATATGTATATTATATAGGGTGGTTAATTCCAAGGGCCGATGTTGAATGTGAACCACACCTAAACGTCAAGTTTTTTCCTGCATTTCTTTTGACATTTCTCAACTTTAGACTAACTCAACTTGAACCATGGAAAGATACACAATCGAGCAACGCGTTAAAGTTATTCAGGCCTATTATGAAAATGGGCGTTCAAATCAAAATGCATATCGTGCACTTCGTGATTTTTTCGGTCAATTTAAAAGGCACATTTTCACCTCAGTGGATTCGTCAATAAGCAGAATCGACGCATTTGGGAGAATGAGAATCCAAGAGTGATTGTCGAAAATCCAAAGCATCCACAAAGAGTGACTGTTTGGTGCGGTTTATGGGCTGGCGGCATCATAGGGCCGTACTTCTTCGAATATGAGGCTGGCCAGGCAATTACTGTGGATGGTGTTCGCTATCGTAAGATGATAACAAAATTTATTGTGGCCTGAATTGGAAGATATATATGTGGACGATATGTGGTTTCAACAGGACGGTGCCACTTGCCACACAGCTAACGAAACAATGGCTCTTTTGCGCGAAAAATTTGATGGCCGAATAATCTCACGTCGCGGCGATGTCAACTGGCCGCCAAGGTCATGTGATTTGACACCGTTGGACTTCTTTCTTTGGGGTTATTTGAAAGAAAAGGTGTACGCCAATAAGCCAACAACAATTCAAGAGCTAAAGGATGAGATAATTCGGCACATTAACGACATTGAACCTCAATTATGCCTCAGCGTCATCGAAAATTTAGACGTGTGGACGGATGGACGTGTGCCGCCGAAGCTGTGGCGGCCATTTGGTCGATTTATTGTTCTATACATAATTGAGTCATACCAATATATCATATATAAAGAAATGTCAATAATTTTCTAAATAATTCGTGTTTTATTCAACATCAACATTTATATTTTCTGCTCTCTCTCATCTATTTCTTTCAACAAGTTGCTTATTTGATGAAGTAGCGATACCTTCTTTTATTGTACCATGGCCGTAGCTGTAGCTGAAAACTAAGAGCGAGATGGGAGCATAGCAAATTAATTTTTTTCATTTACTACGGCTCTCGTGTGTTTTCGTTTTTGCTACAATTCTGTGATCGTTTTTTTACTAAAAGCAAGCGATGAGCCTGTGCTTTACAAACCAGCGAAGAAAAATGATCACAAATTACAAGCAGAGCAGAGTAAGTACTTTATCGTTTTTTGCCTATGGCTCTGCTACGGCTCTGTTCAAGTGAGGTGTAGCGAGAGCGTAGCAACATTTCTGTTACTCTTGCTGCTACAGAATAATACATGCGAACGCTTTATTTTACATGTTTATGTATATATATATCTATATATATATATATATATAATATATATATATATATATATATATATATATATACTAGCTGAACTACCCGGCCTTGCTCGGGTCATGTAGTAATACCTTATTTTATTTGTCTCGCTCAATTATTGCAAAAATAAGACAAATTTTTTTGGTTCACCCACTGCTCGTTTTTCCAATGGATTATACTTTTCTCTGTGTAATTACATTTATACCGAGTTTCATTTCTCTTGTTCAATTACTTGCAAAAATAAAATTAATTTGTTTGATCGCTTTTATGGGGCCTCGCCCATCGTCCGTTTTTTTTTTCAAACTTTTTTTTAACATGTATACCAAATTAAATTTCTCACTAATACTTCTATGGGAGTCACGCCCACCCCCATTTTTCTAAAACTACATACTTCATTTTTTGTGTAAGTTGGACCAAAAAATAGCCATCTACAAAATTTAATTGAAATACGTGGAGTTGTTTCAGGAAATATTAGACGAATTAAAGATTAATTCAATGGCCCGCCACTCCAATTAGTGGTATGAAAATAGTTCATGTCCGATTCTTAGACCAACTGAATATACACACAAAAATTCATAAGAATCCGTCAACCCGTTTTCGTGGAGTATCGTTACAAACGCTGTGACATGATATTTTTATATATTATAGCAGGTACCCGCGGCTTTGCTCGCGTTTTTTTTTTTTGGTTCTCTTTGGTGGCTAATTATAAATTGTTCAAAAAATGTGGGTTCAAATTTTTTAAACCCCCTAAGCCCGACTAACCATCATTCAAATGCACCCAGTTTCAAGTCTCTAATTCTATTCAATCCAAATGCTTTTTTATGTTTTTTTGGTCTCTGATTAGGCCCCGGGTCAAAATTTTCTAAAATCACGTTTCAAGTGCTCACCTGTAATAAAAAAATTGGTCAAAAAATCTATTTTGGGTCCACATATGGGTCCCAGGTCCGAATTCCGGAAATCCCTTGAACACCTTGAACGCCAAAAATGTTTTTTAACCATCTTTCAAATGAGCCCTGTTTCAAGTCTCTACGTCTATTCAATCCAAATGTATGGCTTTTTCCGGTTTCAAGGCCCCCATTAGGCGCCGGGTCAAAATTTTCCAATTTTTTTTCCTTTCTGACCAAATCTATGATGAGAGCAACAAAACAAAAAAAAAAAAGTTCAAATCGGTCGAGTCATTCTCGAGTTTTAGCGTTGTTAACGCCCAGCTATATATTTTTATTTATATAGATATGTGGCACTATAGCCTTGGCAGCACGTAAGATTTGGCACCAGCGGTTGTAATCCAGTGACTCCAGATTTTCATCATCTTCACTGGCGGTATTGTTCTCGTCATCGTCCCGAAGTAGGGTAGAGAAGTGGCTCCGACATAGCCTAAGTGATTCTTGGACATCTGTTACCATGTTTTGTTGTTCATCCGTGCAGAACGAAGATCCCTGGCATATAACCATTGGTAATACGCTTGATTTTTGGGTAAAATCCTTCGGCCTCGTTTCTGCTACCCATCATCTCAATCTTCTCCACTTCACGCCTTTCCAGTTCTCTTTTCTTCCCTTCTGATCAGGCGTTTCTTCCTCTCTCCGTTTCTCCCTATATCGTCGAATAGCTGTGCGTGTTGCTCCCGCCTGCAGAATTCGTTGTCGTGCTCTATTCTTCTCTGCAGTAGCAATGCAACATTCCTCATCGTACCATGTCTACCTTCGAGGATTAGTATAGCCAATAACCTCTTTGGATGCCGTAGCTAATGAGTTTGGGATACGCTTATTTAATATGCATTCGTTATAATGCATCTTCTCCTTCCTTGTTACGAGGTGTTGAGTTAGGATCATCAAAAGTTTATATGTGTGTTGTTGCCGTGACTAACGTTGTTTATTTTCATCGCCACGCAGTCATACTTTGTTGATGCTTACAATTTTGACGTTGTAGTTTATTTTTGTTTCGGATGTTCCATCGCCGCAGTCATTGGTGTTTCCATCGGTGCAGCGCTTCTGGCTCTAATCACTGGTTGAGTTAAAATAGGGAACTTTTTTTATTTTTTTATATTTTTAGTTTTTTTTTTAATTTACTATTTATTTTTTAAAAGCTAAGGCTGCTGTATTAACTTCTTCAATCATTTGATTTTTCTGTAATTCTTTGCTGTTTCGTGTGCTGAAATATTGTCTTGTTCTTGAATTTTTATATGGTATATAGTTGAAATCAGAAGCATTTGTTGTTTCTCCTTTTTATTTATTTGTTTTGTTTGTTAAATGATTGTTTATTTTTTTAAGCAATTTTTTTTTTATTCATTATTTAGTTACTTTACTTTAATTTTATTTTAATTTATTTTATTTGTCATTTTAGTTAAAATTTAAGGCCTACAATATGAAATTGCAATTTGGGATTTTTCGCACAAAATTTATATTTTTAAACTTTATTAATTTTTTTTTAAATTTCAAAAAAGTTTTTGTATCATTTAATTATTTGTATTTTTTTTACTCAGTTGAATAATTGGAACCGTTTTATTTTATTTGTTGTTGAGACTTGCACACAATAGTGCAAGTCGTGTTTATTAAAAAGACTGTTTAGAAGTGAATACATTTTGTTCTTAGAGTTTTAACTTAGCTAAGCTGTGCGCTGCTACGTCAGCGAAGCCGACGGCAGAGCAGCAGTGTACAAAGTATATAATAATATATATATAAAGCAACGGAGACGTTGCAGAAGGGCAGAGAGTATTATGCATATACATTCTTATGTAAACGGTCAATAGCCGGCAATTATGCTGACTATGCTTTCGCCGTTGCCAGCTACATTCAAGTGCGATCATATTTCATTGCACTTGAAATGTGCTGGGCACTTAGATTCAATTTATGATTGTTTTCATAACGACAAAGTGTCGTTGCTTGATTTATGCTTGTGTAGCAACAAAGTGTTGCTGTTGAGCTCCTCCTAAAAGGGTACATTCCAGCGCAAATTCCAAAATCCAATACTTTTTTTAATTTAGATCAATTTGTAGCTTTTATTGTAATAATATTATTTTTGTCCCCAATGGCATGATCTCCATGTAATGTAAAACTGATCCATATTAGACTAAAAGTAAGACTGTCTTTATTCAATTCGTTATAATATATTTTTTTCTCCGTTTTTATTTAGCTATTGAATTTGGTAAGGTTGACCTTGTTGTCCCTTTTGTCTTTTCTTATTTTTTTTATTTTTTGGGCGCTTACGCGGCGCCCGGGCAGTTGTTCTTTCGTTATTCTTTAAGCTTTTTATCTTCACTTCCCCGATAAGAGGCTAAAGCCGGTAAATTAAAAAATTTTAATAAATAGTAAATAAACAAGCAATTTAATATTTTTTCCGCCTTTAATCGTAAAAGGTAGGGTAGGGTATTCAAATGTAAGGTATCTTTGTTGGACGCCTGCAGGCCAGGGTAGGTTCCTCAACGGATGCCCAAGCGTTCTGTCACAGAAAATTTGTACATATATTTTTCAGCGACCTCTGGCGATTGTGTGTTCCAGAATATTTTTTCCAAGAAAACACAAAAAAATACGACTTTATTTTTTTATTTTTAATTATTATTACATTCCATATTTTTATTCACTTAATTACCACGTGACAAATCTTCCTCTATACTCTTTACTTTGGGTGTGTGGTTAAAACCAAGACAGAACCCAGTGTTTAACACCCAGTGGACCGTCAATAACTTTGGAACGAAATCCAATCGTCGTAACGCCCACGAAAATATGTGTCTCTAGTGCTTACAGTCGAATCTAAGCCGGAACCTGTGATTGGACTGTAGTGTAGGTCGTTGTTACTGTGGAACGAAATCCAATTGTTGCAACGCCACGAAAAAATCTTTGTCACTAACTTGGCAGTCGAATCTAAGTCGGAACCTGTGATTGGACTGTAGTGTAGGCCGTTGTTACGTTGGAACGAAATCCAATTGTTGCAACGCCACGGAAAAAATTCTTGCCACTAGCACTTCACTTTGTCACAAATTTTATTAATATTGAAATGGTTGGTTAGTTATGTTTTTTTCATTAATGACTTATTCTTTAATGTAAAAAAAAACAATTAAATTGGAAAAAAAACAATATATAAATTAAATAAACGCAAATACTCTTACTGGTGCCTCGTGTTTCCTTTGAAAACCCTTCAGTAGCAATTTATTATATAATTATTATTAATATTTGTTTATCTTGCGCCGTAAATTTCACTTAACCGCGTGCACACAAAATTGTCTTTTTTGTTCTTTCTCTTTTGTTCTTTTTGTTCTCTTATTTTTTTTCGCACACCAAATTGTATTTTATTTTATTAAGCTGCATTTTTATTATTTTTATAAAAATATATTTTTTTTGTTTGCTATATCATTTATTTCGTTTTAAATGCACTTTTTATTATTTTTTCTATCAAATATATTTTTTTTTTCGGAATATTATTTCTTTTTTTTTTTTTAATTCACAATTCTTTTTACCCAAAAAATAAAATCCACGAGGCACCCCCGTTCCGATCACCCGCTTGTTCTGACCTTGTACCTCAAAATCCGTCTGTGTGCTCACCTGTTGCTTGCTTGATTCCAATTAAAAATGTTCTCCAGCCACGCATAATTATAACACTTCCTTCGGACTGCGTCGGCGTCAACCGTTTCGTTTACTCTCCCACTCTCACTTTCTTTATTTTCTTTTTACGCACACCTGTCTCATCCTTCGTATACATATGCGTACATAAAGCTTTTTGCGCATACATTCGAAACGTCGATTGCACTTCAAACCGTTTCGCACGTGTTGCTGCTCTCCTCAAACTAACGCCACTCCCACACACCTGCTTCGTCATTCGTCTTCGTACACCAACTATTCGCGCATGTATTCGTAGCGTCACCACGTGAGCAGCTCTTTGCGTGGGTGAGAGTACTTTCGTTCGGACGCACGAGTACGCTTCTATTTAAAACGGAGTTGGCCTTGTGTGTACATTTGGCGCAGCATGATACCATTTTATATGATGCTGCGCATGCTCGGCTTACTGTAGTGTGTAGCGTGCAGTAACTTTCTCTCCCCGAGAGAACGTAATTGTGCGTGTGCGTGTCTTTGTAAAGCTCTGAGTTGTTGACAAGAATATAAATTGTATCAAAACGTATGTATGTATGTATGTTTGTACGAATGTTTGCAAAACTATGGTTAATTGTTGTTATTGTTATTTTTGTTTCTCTTTCCAATATGGGTGGGTGGTTTCTAAATTTACTAATTTCTACCATTTATCAAATTATTAATTTACAGGTAAACAAATTTACTTAAAATTGAGCAACATTTTAATTAATCAAACAATTTATCAATAATTGACCAAGTGTTGTTGTGCGATGGTAGCTCACCATCGTCACACTCCCCCTCTTTTGGAAGGAAAAGGTTCGGCGTCTGTAGCAGAATGTCGGGTTGTCCCGGTTGTCGCCATATGATCCTCAGAGTACCATTCCGTGATATAAGGACACGATATATTCCTGTTTTAGTAGGATAATTTATCCTAATGCGCTTCAGACAGCCGTTCTTATCTCGCTCGTTGCGCATTGTCTTATATCTCTCCAAAGCACGTTGAATTCGTTCGATGACGTCATCCGGTATTTGATTCGGATCTGGTGGGTGGCTCACGGCTTTGTCGGAGTTCTCATCTAGCATCCAGATGTCCTCCATGTCGTCGTCGAAAAGAATAGTCGGAGGTCTTGGTGACGCATCTACCCCGCATAACCACTCTTCAACGTCCTTCGTCTTCTCGGCCTGTGGCAGCAGTTGCGGAAACAGGCTCGGGACCACCTCATCGACGCTTGGGGCTTCTGATATCCACTTCAGAGTGGGAGAAATTTCCGCAGGGAACTCCCTGGCTTCTGACGCGGACGGCCTTGGCGGTGTCACCTCCTCCAAACCACTCGACTTTGACTCACCTTTACGACCCCTGGCAGTCGCATGTGTGAGCTTGCCCTCCTTGCGTTGACTACTAGACCTTTTCGCCGACGCTTTGATGATGGCGCTCCTAGCCGTCCCCCTCGAGCTACTCGTTCCAGATGATCTGCATTGACTCTCGAACTCTTCGCGCTTGTGTCGGTCAGACGCATGTCGGACCACTTCAGCCGGCCTGTAGTTGGCTCTTGACGTCGCCGGTATTTAATCCGTCTTGCTGTCCTGGGGTCTGCCACACCCCGCTTATTTACTTGACCTCTCTCTTGTACACGGGGTGGTACCAACGAACTCCCCACGCTTTCCTTTCCCGTAGGGAAAGAGTCCGACTCGGGTCGCTCTCGTCTCGGTATCGAATACCGCTCGCGTCGATGGCTGCTGCCTCGATGGTCGCCCCTGGTGGTATCGTCCGGTGACCTCTCTCGGCGTTTTTGGCGAACATCTGGAACCTCGACACGTCATGGGCCCTTCTCACGCGGCTGGGTTGAGACCGTAGCAATCACTATCG
Organism: Leucophenga varia; assembly: GCA_018903435.1. Taxonomy (NCBI): domain Eukaryota; kingdom Metazoa; phylum Arthropoda; class Insecta; order Diptera; family Drosophilidae; genus Leucophenga; species Leucophenga varia. The sequence goes on from JAEIFJ010001080.1 coordinate 115,972, forward strand.
GTGAAATTGCTCGCTCACCCCCTGGCTTTGCTGTTTTGATGGTTGCCGTCGCTTCTTCACCCACGGTTACTGCTGACTTTACACTTGGTGTCGCCGCCTTACTGCGTCTCAGCCGAACTACACACACCCCGGACCCGGAATCTTCCCATTCATCGCGTTCTGGCTTGAATACGGATTGCTTGTGCTCCATCTTTATAACAATTGCTTTCTGATAATCTGTTAGGAAAAGAAGAATATTATAGATTAGCGGGGGTAAGTCATAAGGTAAGACCGAACCTAATCCTTATGCCTAGGACTATCCTTCTAACCTTACAAGACATGGTTTTGATACTTATTATTCGTCAATCTGTTGATACGTAGGTAAACAAATTTACTTAAAATTGAACAACATTTTATTTAATTAAACAATTTTCAATAATTGACCAAGTGTTGTTGTGCGATGGTAGCTCAATCTCGTCACAATATCTTTGAAATTGAGCGAATAAATCGCGCAGCAACAAACGTACAGACAGACGGAAATGGCTAAATCGATTCGTCTCATCGAGCTGATCAATAATATATATACTTTATAGGGTCTACGAAGCATCCTTTAATGCGTTACAAACTTTCCGACAAACCTGTTTACACTAGCGAAACAGGTATAAAAATATAAATAAAAAATAACCTCATATTAATATACAGTACGTCAACAAAAATAACAACAATGTAAATGCAACTTCTTCAATCGTTTTAGCCGAAAACGATACACACCCACACATATCAGCCGTTAAAATTAAAAAGGAATAGAGAAACACATTCTCCAAGTAAGCACACACAACAAAAGCAAAACAATAACAAAAAACCAAAGAACAAAACACAAACAACATTCCAATATTATTGACTCAGCGAACCAAACACATCAAACCGATTCGAACTTTTAGCAGATGACAAGTCTGACGAACACAACTCTTTACAGCCTTCATCTAAAATATTGCCAAAAGTAAATAAACCACCTCCAATCTATATTCAAGGTGTCGGCCAGATTAAAGTCTTATATGATGCCCTTAAAGAAGTGGCTCAAAAAAACTTAAAGTTAAAAGCGTAAGCTAACAACGAAGTAAGAGTGCAGGCCACAGATTCTACTTTCAATAAAAATATTATAAATATGTTGAAACACAAAGAAACCAAATACTTACATATACATACGTATAAAGCTAGGGAAGATAAAAACTTCAAAGTCATTTTACGAAATATGCATCCTTCAGCTGATATAGAAGAAATTAAAGCTGAACTTCAAGAGCTAGGTCACAATGTTAAACATATTTATAATATTCAACAACGAACCAATTGAACTTATTGATGAATTAAAGATGTATATAAAATTTCACATCTTCTACAGACAAAAATTTTATTTGAGCCACCTCATATTAAACGCTCACTATCGCAATGTGCAAATCGTCAGAAGTATGGGCATACTAAAAATTATTGTACTAGAGATCCAGTCTGTGTCAAATGCGCTGGTTCCCATACAACAGTAAACTGCACTCTAAATTTCGACAAAGGTCAGACCAAATGTGCTCTATGCAGTGGTAACCACACTGCTAACTAAAAGGGCTGCGAAGTCTATAAAGCACTAAAAGTTAAACGCTTTCCCCAGCTTAGAAAAAAAATAGTACCAAATAAAAATGTAGATTCGCGGGTATCTCCCCCTCCAAGTTCTAGTATTTGAGTGACACCCTCCATAAGTTTTGCTCAAATAGCTAGTGGCAATAAGTCTTATACACCATGTCCAATTAAACAAACCATCCCTTCCCAACTTATTCAACCCGAAACACAACCCAGTCTTCCATCTTTAAATCATTTACCACCTAACATAGATTCCACTAACAACTCCTTACCATTTAACCCAAATTCAACTGGACTTAATGACATGCAAGAGCGAAAACTTATGATGAAGCAATTGATCCAACAAATGTCTGCTATACTTAACATAGTAACACTTTTAGTATCAAAAATAAATTCGTAGATATGTGCTCAGATACACTACGAATTATATGCTGGAATGCTCACGGGCTGAGGCAACATATACTAGAACTAAAGCACTTCCTTTATGAAAATAATATTGATCTGGCACTTATCTCAGAAACACATTTTACATCTAAACATTTCCTAAAGTTAACAGGCTATACTTTATATAATACAAATCACCCAGACGGCACAGGGCATGGGGGTTCAGCTATTATAATTAAAAATAAAATTAAATACTATAAAGTTGAACATTTTAGCCAAGATTATATTCAAGCGACTATTATCCATGTGCAAGATAGAAATGGGCCCCTAACAATTTCAGTATTGTACAGTCCGTCTCGACACAATGTCTCATCAGCTCAATATTACACAAACTTTAAATCCTTAGGGCCAAGATTTATTGCTGCTGGTGATTTAATGCAAAACACATAGTCTGGGGCTCAAGACTTACCAACAAAAAAGGTAAAATTCTTCTAGAAACAATTTATACATTTCAACAGGCGAGCCTAGCTACTGGCCAACAGACCCGCGCAAAGTGCCAGATCTTATTGATTTCTGTGTTATTAAAAATGTAAATATTAAGTACTTTTCGATAAAGTCGCGCTTTGAGTTATCTTCAGATCACTCACCAGTTCAACTCGATTACATCGAAACGCTTGTCACAAACAAGCCGACGCCCAGCATCTATAACCCAAAAACCGATTGGCAAGCGAACAAAGAACTCCTTAACATATACTTAAGTTTGGACATTGCACTAAAATCTCCAAATGACATAGAAAGCTCTGTAATTTAACTCTTCTCCTTATTTAATTCAAAGGGATACTAAAAACATATTTACACCTGCTTCAATTCGAAATCAAATAGAGAATAAAAGAAGACTTAGGAAAATCTGGCAAACTACTAGATGTCCCGAAGATAAAAACAGAAAGATCTAAAAGTAAAGCTTAATCAGAATAAAAATAAAAATATAGAAAAATATTTTACTAATTTAAGCCCAACCAGAGACACAAATTTTTCCCTATAGAAAGCCACTAAAAATTCAGAAAATCGACAACCTTTAAAGAAACCAGGTGGTACTTGGGCTAAAACAGAACGCGATAAATCGACCCTACTAGCGGATTTTTACGAAAAAGCCTTTACAAACGACATACAAACCTGTTATAATAATGCAGAAACTTCTTCAAGCAACTCACACAATTTGAACATTCGAGATGTAACTAGTAAGGAAGTTAAAAATATTATCGACAATATCAAGGCTAACAAGTCACCTGGCTATGACATGATAACTGGAAAGTGGCTTAAATAAATTCCTATAAATGCTATTAGAGTGGAAAATGACATCCGTATGCGCACGAACGATGAGCTGTACGTGCTATATGATGACATCGACAAAGTCAGGAACATCCAATACAAAAGGCTGTCCTGGGCTGGTCACCTGTGTCGGATGGACACAGAAGCTCCAGCAAGAAAAGTTTGGAAGCAAAACGTGAATCTAATCGGAGGGGCGCGGCAGAGAGGACGTCCGCCGCTGCGTTGGGAGGACTAGGTCCTAGGTGACATCCGCAGGATCGGAATCCCAAGATGGTATGAAGAGGCACTGGATTACAACCGCTGGTGCCGAATCTTATGTGCCACTTATATATATATATATATATATATATATATATATATATATATATAAATGCTATTTATTATCTGCGGAATATGTTTAACGCAATAATAAGATACAAATATTTTCACAAGACGTGGAAGGAAGCAGAGGTCATTGCTATTCCAAAACCTGGTTAAAATGCCAAGAGCGGAACGGTATAATCCTATCGTAGATATATGTACACAGAGATTCCAAAATTCACACCGTTAAAGAAGAAATAGTAGCAGTTAGTAGAAGTTAGTAGAAGTTAAAACACCAGAATCATGTCACATTCAAACAACGAGATGAGTAACTTACTCATACTTGAATTAACTACTAGACGACGTCCAAAAAAGATCCGACCAGCTGACTTACCGCACTATCAATAAACGACTACTATTTAATAAAGAGATGGTTATTCACGATAACTCTTCATAGATCTCATTTTGTTATTGTTTATAATATAAAGAAATTGTTCTCTTAAATTAATTTTATTCCTTTATCGATGTTATAAAATGTACATGATGTTGTTGTAGACAGATGTATGAAAATATTCATAGGTGAAAAAAAAAAAAAAAATTTAAAACAAACTATTTGAGAATAATAACGTTTTACAAATTGTAATTAAAAAAAGTTAAGAGCGGTATGAAACTTTTTAAAAGAACACTAAAAACAAACGTTTCTTCAATTTATTGTTGTTGTAATGTTCTGTGTCTGTTTTCTGTCACTAGCACAAACTTAATAACAAATAATACAGTACACATGATCGAGCATATTCAAAATATATAAAGTTTGTCATCAATTAATTGAAAAGTTTCGTATAAAGTTTTCTTTCTCGATCATTATTTCTGTGATGAAAATGAAAAAGTGCTTAAGTCGACTTAAGAAAAAAATTGAGATAAGAATTATACGCTGATCTCCGTAACGAAAAGTACCTACATGCAAAACTTGAATCATTTTTTACGGTTTTTCAGGAAGTTATAGACAAAGACATTTTTAATTAATCTCGCTTTTGCGTATATTTTAACATTAATTTAAACTTAGAAAGTGCTCTCCTGCAAAACGGTAAAATCAGACTTAAGCAGTTTTTCCTTTTTACCACAGATTTTATGCTTACTTTTTCAATTTTGAGAGTAAAATGTGTTACTCTCTTAAAATTTTTTACTGAGTAAATTTTACTTGAACTTTACCAAAAAAGTAAACGATCAGAGCTATTCTCTCAAATATTGTTACTGAGAAAATTTTACTAATATTTTACGAGAAAAGTAAACGAACATACCCAATATCATATATTTTTACTATTATTTTTCGAGAAAAGTAAACGAACATACCCAATATAATATTTATTGTTTGGTTTGGCAAATGTCACAGTGATTTTTCTTTATATATATATTTTTTTTTAATCTACCCTGTGCGGAACGTTTTATTACCGTTTTTTTTTTTTTTATTATTATTTTTGATTGTTCACTCCAAACACGTTTTACATTCGTAAGATCCAAAATGTTGCGAAGGCAAGCTAGACAACGACGAGAGTTTTTATACAAAAAGGCTTCCAATGACCGTAAAAAAAAAAGAAAAAGAGAATCGTGAAATACTTCAAAAGAGTTTAAATTTGAATAAACCAATTCATGGCGACTTAAAGAATGATGCGTTGAGTACCTATCAAGGATTGAAGTACGTTGCACATGGTATGTAAAAACAATAGAAAAACAAAACTATAATATATGTTGCTTATGTGGTGTAAATCCATTAAACAATCAAAAAACGTGAGTTAGTTTCATAGATTATTAATAACTACTTTTTGGAGATCATTAAGTACATATATACCATTCATAAAACAACGTGAAAAAATTGTTACCCAGGTTTTACATTTACATTACAGTTGTAACATTTGCCGCGTCTAAACTTTTTTAAATCATTTTTTTTTATTAAAACAAACAATGTCAATCAGAATTTTAGTTTAGGAACTGTTTATAAATTTAGAATGTATGATTTGCCGAAATTAGGGCATAAATACTACAAATCGATAAATCGTACTCAGTAAATTTATAGAGTTCCTAAACTAATAATCTGATGGAAAAACATTGTTTAGATGATTGATAGAGAATTTAATTACGGTTTTATCTTTAAATGGCAATCAGACTATCAGAACCAAAGATTTCATCATTTGAAAAATGATATATGTATGTACCTAAAATTTTTGACAACAATATCTCCAAAACCGTTCATCTTCCCAAAAAATTTTATTTTATGAACTCTTCTTGAAATTTTACATTGAAAATGATTATACAATACAATAGATCAAAAAAGTTATAAGTTGAACAAATGTAAATCAAAAGATATGTTTTTTTCGTCTTGTCAAAATACTTCTGGTCACCATTGTAAAACAATAATTTGTGTTGTACATTGATATTATATTATTGTTTTATACCATATACCCAAAGGGTAAAAGGGTATATTAAGTTTGTGCAAATGTATGTAACACACAGAACGAAGTTAGATAGACCCTAAAAAAAAAGTATAAATATTCTTGATCAGCATTGAAAGAGGAGTCAAACTAGCTATGTCTGTCTTTGAAAAAATACCATAAATATAATAACATGAAACACAATTTTTTAGATATATTTTTTTCTAGATAAGGTGTTTTAAATTTGAATTTGACCAAGTATTTGTCTAAAAGTCAAAACTAAATGCCAACATTTATTTCACAGTTTACTACAGCACAACTTTTACTTCACTTGCCATTGATTCCACCAATTCCACTAAAAATTTATTTTAAATAAAGGTAATCCTTGCTTTTTATTGAGTTTACAGATGGTATTTTCCACTAGTGCCCATACATTTTCAATGATAATAAGATCAGGAGTTAGTACCGGAGGTGGCATTATGCGACCAACCGAGACGAGTCAGGACGTCAAAGTCCCTTACTTGCGATTGGAATTAATATGTTGGTTTATTCAGAATTCATCACTTATTAACAGACTATCGGCATTTAGGAACAAGTTATTCGTCAGAAAATCAAAGTTTACCCATTCTATTTTTTGAATCTTCAACAAAGACCAGGCTTACAACAAGCAAGCTTTAACTAGAATATAAATTATTAGAAAACGGGTCGAAACAACGCCTGGTAACAAAGAAAAAGGACTGAAAGCTATACTAAACCATAAAAACATGAAAGTTAACTTTCTTTTTCAACTGCTAAAGTCAACTGCAACAAATAAATTTCGACATTATTTTTGATTGTAACAAGATAAATTAGTCAATTCCAAATTAACATAAACCCATTTAGATACCCTTCTTGTTTATATAGAAAAATATATATAAAAATTGTGTTTCATGTTATTTTATTTTATAAAAATTACGTTTTTTTTTTTTTTTTTTTTGAAGACAGAGCACTGCTTCTTTTAACCTTTGAGGTACTGAATGTAAATGTCTAGTCAAAATACTTTTGACTACCATTGTAAAACCAAAATCTTTGTCGTACAGGGATATTACATTACTGTTTAATGTATTGCAGATAAACATGCCACTTTAACCACTTCTTGCGTTTTTATGCGTTTATAACTGCTTATATTCAAATACATACACAGTTAACTAAGCTTAAAAGATGCCGTTGTTTTTATTAAAATTTAAACCGCTTTTTCTTCGAAACAAAACAATATATTTGGGTGTGAATAGTTCTAGCTTATTTTTGATATGTTGAAATAGAAAGTTTAAGAGAAACAGGTAACTTTATTTTTAAAAACATAACTATTACTAGTATTTTTATCAAATTTAAACAGTAGTTTTTTATCTGGTAGCCAGGCTGATGTTAAATGAACGAATTTAATAAATTGTATTCTTTGTAAATTAGAACTGTAAAAATACATCTTAGCCTTTAATTTTTTTCCTTGATAAATCTGTAAAATTTTTTTTAATTGGTTGCAGTTGAACCTTATAAGTATAACTCAAAAGAGTTGTTCAATAGTTATTTGTCTAATACAATTGATATCTATTCTAGTGTTCCTCAAGGAAGCCATCTTTGTTTATCTTATTATTGAGCTTCCCAGCATAGTCTACTACAGTCTGATTTAAACTAATTGCATACATGGTGTGTTGGAAACTTTTTTAATAATTTTTTACAAATGTTAAAGCATGACCTTACATTGAAGAAAACCAATTTTGGTGACTACTTGTACAATCATGAGTTTGTTAGAGAGTTTAGTTCTTTTTTGATTTGGGTAGTCTTATGGACCGTAAATAAAGTTTTAATGTCCATATAACCGCAATGGTCAATAAATCAAGAGGTGTTTTCGGGTTTATAAAGCATTGGGGTAAAGAGTTTGATAACCCGTTCACTACGAAACCTCTTCTGATTTTAGAATGTGCATCTTGTATTTAGTTATCTCATTATGTTTTACATCAGGTTCGTATTAAATTAGTAGATAAGCAATTGCTACTTACTGCTCATAGATTTTATTGATATTCGAACCCTGGTTTCAACCAGTTCTATATTCTCGGCGAAATTGATTCTTGTTATTTGCTCCAATCATTAATTCTTAATACTTTCTCTCGCTACACGCGCAATTATACTCCTTTTATGTTGTCTTAGTGCATAACAAAGTATGCATGTCACGACTCACTTTCTTCTCTGTGCGTATAATTTCTCTTTCAATTATTGAACTTTTTTTTTTACAATTTGAAGATTATTTACAATCTGTCTATTGGAGACAATAAACAAATTGTTTCAATATTAATACATTACATAAAAAAGGGAACATCACTGGTTGGTGCCTATTAGCGCTAACGATACTAAGGATTACAATTTATACAATATAAGGCAATCAATTCAGCTCATGAAGAACATCGGAACATTAATTTCACGAGTTCAACTCAGATTTGAAAGGTAGGATCAGTAGGTGAGTACTTTTGAGCCGCCTTGTATGTTGGCTGTTGTCAAGCAAGTTTATGGCCAACTGATTACTATGTTACGAATTTATGCGTTTCATTTCGTACATATGGTACGGCGCATCTATGATCCTGCGGAGCAGCTTGTTCCTAGAAGGATTTTGATGTTAGACTCAGCTGCCGTCCCGTAGAGTTGGATGCCATAGGTCCAAATGGGTTTAAGCAGCGCTTTGTGGAGCAGTACTTTGTTGCTAGTGCTCAGCTCAGATCTGCTGCCGAGGAGCAAGTTAAGTTTAGCTAACTGAAGTGACCTCTCCGTATTCACGGAGATGTTCCATCTCCGCAGCCATGGTTGCAGCATGTCCAGCTGCCTTTGGACGATTTCAGAGCCTCAGCATAGGAGGCAACTAGGAGCTGCCTATGTTAAGCACAGGTAGATCGCCAGCGAAGAGGGTATATAGGATCGGGCCCAGCACATTTCCATTGAGATGGAAAGTGGCAGAGGTCAAAGATCCTATTGAAGATATTAGCCAGCATCTGGACCACTCTCGACGGGAGACACTTAATGGTGAAAGCATCAGGACCTTTTGGGATGGAAATTCTAGAAAAGCTTGGTTGACGTCAGCTTCTTTAGCGCTGCATGTACTGAAGGGGGTAAATATGCGACGCGAACACTTAAGCCATCTCCAAGGTCGACCTGCATCACGTGCCATTTTAGCTCCGGATGGGAACTTGCCTCGTGGTTCGCCTTTTGAGGCAATTGGTGGCTTTTCAGAGGCTGTGGTCCGGGTTATTGGGCTTCAGGATGCGCAGAAACTCGGCTGTAGCTTCGTTGCAGAGGTTGTGAAATAGGGCTTTCATCTCCTTAGTTGCGCGGTAGAAGTTGAGGTTATTGATGCAAGGCATGAGGTCCTTGAGCCCCACCACGTGTGCTATGCGTTACAGTCATCATCGATAATGAATCTGCAGCTAAAGGTGTTCAGCATTTGCAGAAAAATTTGGGTGTCGACAGTGTCTGGGAGGGACGTAGCAGAAGCCGATCGTTAAATTTCCAAGAGAGGTGGATATGCGCAGAGAAGATGCTTGAAGCCACGGCAGGAAAGTTGTCGTGTTTTGTGCATATTTTAGCTTTGATTTAATAATGATACCGCTGGGATGATTAGCATGCAGGATGACGTATCCACTGATTTTGACGAAAGACCGAGTGGTGAGGTGTATTTCAGAGACGAGCAGGATATCGACGTTGTTCCGCTTAAGGTACAATTCAAGCTCTGACCTACTCTTGCATAATCCGTTCGCATTTTAAATGACGATCTTGAGACCTACTTGCATAATGAAGCCAAAATCGTATTCATCCTAGTCGTCATTTGATCCATTTAAGTTTGTAGTAGTGTGCTCGTTTTTTGATGTTGGTTAGGTGACACGAATGAAGCTCAATAGAGTACTGTGGTACAGTTTTCTGATGACGGCTCTGTACGGTCTTTTCTACTTCAGTTGGTAGCTATGGAACTCAACCTCGCTTACTTCTAGAGTGCTCTGATTAGCTTCTTCAACGCTGGTGGTCATTATACGAAGCTGGCCGTCTCTGGCTGCTTTGTAAGAGAAGCTTTCGTTGCTTATGGTTTCTTTAATAAACGAAAGCTTGTCAGATAAGACGCTAACGGAGGAGTCTTGGGGACAGAAGTAGTGGGCACTTCAGCGGCAGTTGGAGCATTTAGTGAGTGGTGTCATTGTTTCGGGCAAATATGTTGAACTCTCGTCAGGTCCAGATGCTGACGATTCAGAAGACAACGAGTGCCGTCTTTCGATAGAAGACTTCTTGCGGTCCACATAAGGAGACGAATGCTTTTTCTTGACTGGCTTCCCGGAGACAATTTGCCACGAAACGGGTTCCATAGCGCTGTCGCTTTTGAGGGACTTTGATTAACTTCTGTTTTACGTCAGGTGATAGGTCGTTGGTTCGTTTCTTACTTTTCGTATGTTTTTTTTTCACTTTTTGCGAGCGTAATACTAAATCGACATCATCATCTTCGCACACTTCCATGTTTTTTCAATATTGTATAGTTCGTTTTTTTATTTTAATTTGGAATCTTGCAAAGAAAACAACGTTCCGTAAGCGCGTAGCTACAGCTACAATCACCGAATGTTTGTTGATATTGCACCATAAGCCAAACGATTCACATCATCCTGTAGTAATTTAGATCCCTAACTTAAATTGAAATTTTAGTTTTAGATGTTCAAGTGACTACCTTGAGGAACTCTAAATGTAGCAACAATAGGTTTAGATTTTAAAGTCTTAAAAAACACACTGTTTTCGCGCGGAAAGATACAATTTAATCCATTGAATTAAACGCTGCGGAAACCCGATTTTATATAATTTAAAAAGAAGTAGATTATGATTTCAAGAAAACCGTCCTCAGATGAAGTAGTAATAAAATGCACTAGTTTATCCGTAATCAATTTTTCAAAAAGCTTAGGGATGGCTGATAATTTTGCAATCCCGCTATAATTCGAGATATCACCTTTGGGTCTTTTTTATGAAGAGGAATAATAAATTAATGTTTCTAGTAAACTAAAAAACATCCGTTTTAATAAAGAAAATTTAAAAATATTTAAGAGGTCTGCATAACGAGTTAGCACACAATTTGAACACATCACTAGGTATATCGTCCGAAAAGGGACAGAAACATAATTTTACAAAGACAGATTTTACGGAGCACAGTAGCAATATCGATATCAGGTACATGAAAAAAGTTAAGTTCGGTAATGTTATAAGTATAAGATTATACATGGAAATTCGAGTCACAATAAACAGATTGGAAGAAGTCAGCAAATAAATTACAAATATCGGAATCATTATTAGCCAAATCAGAACCGAAAGTCATGCGCGATAGGAAAAACACGTGTTGCGTTTAGAATTCGCAAAATCAAAAAACAATTTAGGATCTGTTTTAATGCCCCGTTTTATATTATTTAAATATGTATTGCACACTAATCGTTTACATACAGTAAAATCGCTACGAGCACATGCACACCGAGAATACACCAAAATTAAGAACGTTAGGTTGTCTCCACATTTCGGAAAATACAATAGCATCGAATGGACAACCAATACTATTGAGATGAACCGAACTTAGCTTAGTATTAAAACCACGGACATTTTGATAGTAAATTTGAAAAGGATATATAGGATCACGTACAGCAGTAGTAGAAAAACGATCAGAATCAAATTGCTAGTGCCCTAGTTTATTTTTTTTTTTTTTTAGTAAATAAATAATAACAAGAAAGAACATTAACTTCGGTGGAACCGAATGTAAAAAAAAAGTAAATTATTAACAACGCGATTTGTTTTGATTTAATTACTAGCACATACCCGGCGTGTGCTACCACGTTGTGCGGGCGTTTCGGCTGCTCTTTCAGCTCTTTTCCGTTTCGAATCTGCTGTGTTTTGTGCAATTTCAGTTCCTTTTGATGACATTTGTTTTTTTTATTTTTATTTTTTTTTTTTTATTTTCTTATTTTTTTTTAAATTTTTTTTTTTAATTTTTTTATTTTTATTTTTTTTTATTTTTGTGTTACTCAAAATATACTGGGGAAAGCTGTCAGACGTATATTATTTTAGTTTTTTTGTTTTTGAGTAAATCCAAATAAAATTTACCTAAAAAAATCTCACTGTCTAAGATTTAGCCGATATAAATCTCAATCGATAGATTATGTCACGACAAAACGCGGACAGAAAGAATTTTTGAGAAATTGTTGTTGTTGTTGTTTTTACAGCAACACAAAATTGTAAAATTTTGAGTATTATCTTAGGTGGAACATTTTTAAAAATTCCATAACTTTGGATCGGAGTAATGGATTTGGATGTTTTTTTTTTTATTTTGCTCGTAAAAGAGCATATTTTTTCTGCCATTTTAAAAATAATTTTAAAATGAACAAAAACTGTCTTTTTTGAGCATTAAAGAAAAATTGCGATTTTTCGCATACATCGTACCCTATTTTTTTTTTGAAATATATTTTAATTCGTGGATTCATTAGCTTTCCGGAACATAAAAAAAATTTTGTTATTTCCAACTAGTTCCCGAGTTATTCAAGTTTTTGTAATAGCACCTCGGTCATTTTGTAAGAACGTCCAATACAGACACCAATAAAAGTGATGATATACTTGTTGATAAAATAGCTTGTAACCAGCAAATAAAGTAAAGACCATTTTTGTGTCAATTTGCAACAATTTATTAAACCAAAAAAGTAAGTGATTAAATTAGTGCTCTCATCCATAATTGTGGTGGTCCAAAATCGATAGTAAAAAACGTTTGCTAGTGTTGGGAGCAACAGCAACATAAGCTACATTCGTATATCATCACTTTTATTGGTGTTTGTATTGGACGTTCTTACAAAATGACCGAGGTGCTATTACAAAAACTTGAATAACTCGGGAACCCGTTGTAAATAACAACATTTTTTTTATGTTCCAGAAAAATAATGAATCCACGAATTAAAATATATTTGAAAAAAAAAAACTAGGGTATGATATTTGCGAAAAATCGCAATTTTTCTTTAATGCTCAAAAAAAACAGTTTTTGTTCATTTTAAAATTATTTTTAAAATGGCAGAAAAAAATATGCTCTTTTACGAGCAAAATAAAAAAAAAACATCCAAATCCATTACTCCGGTCCAAAGTTATGGAATTTTTAAATATTTTCCACCTAAGAAAATACTCAAAATTTTACAACTTTGTGTTGCTGTAAAAACAACAACAACAATTTCTCAAAAATTCTTTCTGTCCGCGTTTTGTCGTGACATAATCTATGGATTGAGGTATATATCGGCTAAATCTGAGACAGTGAGATTTTTTAAGGTAAATTTCATTTGGATTTCCTCTTATGTTAAAAAAGCAAAACATTTTTGTATGGGAAAATTAGAAAATCGACTTCTTAAATGAACCGAATGTGCCTAATGCACTGCTTTAATAGTCTAAGACTCTACTTGCATTGTTCTCTTTCAAATGTAACTGGTTTAAGGCTCATCGGTTGGACGGTTTCAACGTATACTCTAAACATAGAAACGTACATACATTTATATATATCTATATATATAAAAATAAGTCCAAAATTCTGTTGCTGATCGATGGACGCGGAAACTACTGGACGGATTTTCACGAAATTTTGCATGTGTGTTCGTATTCACACAAGGATGGTTTAAGGCAAAAAAATTGGAAAATTTTGACCCGGAACTTGGACCTGAGACCCATATGTGGACCCAAAATAGATTTTTTGACGAATTTTTTTTATTTTTATTACAGGTGAGCACTTAGACGGGATTTTAGAAAATTTTGACCCGGGGCCTAATGGAGCCTTGAAACCGGAAAAGCCATATCTTTGGAATGAATAGACGTAGAGACTTGAAACAGGGCTCATTTGAAAGATGGTTAAAAAACATTTTCAAGGTGTTCAAGGGATTTCCGGAATTTGGACCTGGGACCCATATTTAAACCCAATATAGATTTTTTTGACCAATTTTTTTTTATTTTTCTTACAGGTGAGCACTTAGACGGGATTTTTAGAAAATTTTGACCCGGGGCCTAATGGGGCCTTGAAACCGGAAGAGCCATATCTTTGGATTGAATAGACGTAGAGACTTGAAACAGGGCTTATTTGAAAGATAGTTAGAAAACATTTTTAGCGTTCAAGGTGTTTAAGGGATTTCCGGAGTTTGGACCTGGGACCCATATGTAGACCCAAAATAGATTTTTTTGACCAATTTATTTTATTTTTATTACAGGTGAGCACTTAGACGGGATTTTAGAAAATTTTGACCCGGGGCCTAATGGGGCCTTGAAACCGGAAAAGCCATATCTTTGGAATGAATAGACGTAGAGACTTGAAACAGGGCTCATTTGAAAGATGGTTAAAAAACATTTTTAGCGTTCAAGGTGTTCAAGGGATTTCTGGAATTTGGACTTGGGACCCATATTTGGACCCAAAATATATTTTTTGACCAATTTTTTTTATTTTTATTACAGGTGAGCACTTAGAAAATTTTGACCCGGGGCCTAATGGGGGCCCTGAAACCGGAAAAGCCATATTTTTGGAATGATATGTTTCATTTTCAAAAATAGTTATCATAGAATAGCGGCTAGTATACTATACAATTGATCTTAAAACAAATATTTACAATTAGATATCTTAAATCTATGATAATATTTACAATTAGAAATCTTAAATCTTTGATAATATTTACAATTTGATATTAATACTCGTATACTTTTACATTAACATTTATATTTACTTACTTTACACTTATACACTATAACTTAAAACTAACCCGTCGTGATCACTGTATGGGGTTTCATACGTTTCACATCGCCCACCTACTAAATTTGAATAAAACTCAATCAAGCTGCGTTGTTTTGTTGTTGCCGCATTTCTCAAAAGAGACACTAATCCCAATTCTACAAACTGAACTTTGAGCTGATCAGTCATTAATAATGCATCGGTATTAAAGTTCCCTAGCAATACTACCTTCCCTGCATGCTCATATATTACTTTTTTTTACATCATTAAAAATTTCATTTCGACATTCTGTAACAGGGAAAAGATGGATTCTTATAAACTACTAAAAATGATGTATTTAATGGCCAACATTTGTTAAATTTTTGTCAGCATCGAATAAAATCTCCACATTCTGGGAAATGCTTTGTTTGGCATAAATTAGTATGCCATTTGCAGGACGAATAGAACGATTCCTGGTTGTGCGATGTTCGCCATCAACTCTTCTTACTTCATCAAAACCATTTATATTAAACTCTACATTTTGAAGAGCCCATGTTTCGACGAAGCATAAAATACCTAATGAGGAAATAATGTTATCGAACGTCTATCATTTTGGTAGTAGACACTATGGAACATATTTGAAGCAACGGACAAGTATTTGTATTGAGGCTTCAAGGATTTTTCAGTTCGGAGATTATTTAAGTGGCTCCTTGGATCTTATGAATAGTTATTGCATCTGCAGGCACAACTGTGAACTAATTTCGTTCCACGATAAACTTGTTCGTTCTTTTTGAACTGATGGGCGTCCAGTCACTGTTTGTGGAGTGACTCTTTTTAGATCTCGCAGTAACTCCAACTGAAGGCTCAAAAAATTTTACCCAAAGCGTGCTTATAACATGTTGGGATCAATGCATCTTTACTCAATTTGCTCATAAGCTCGCCAGTTGAGCCATTGACCAAACCATCGTTGGTATCGATGTTTACGGTCACCATATATTTTGCCTATTTTTTAACTGAAGCCTGTAGCACAACCCTTGAGTTTCGGAAGTTTTAAACTCTTTCTTTCACAGCTTCTAAAATTAGCTGCTTTCTCCCTTCAGATAAATTGACCGCTTTTATTGTAAATTTGCCATGGGTATGAATTTCTCTTCATTCATCTGTGACAGCTTTAAAGAGTTGTACGAAAAGCTTCAGCATTTGAATAAAATAAATGAATGGCATCGCTTGGAAGGCATTCATTTGGAAACCCCTCTTATTTAATAACTGAATGTCATTTTCAGTCATTTTTCTCTCAGCGATATTGTTTAACGCCTCTGCTAAATGTTAATCTTGCCGCTGACGCATTATTTCCGTGAGCTCAAAAAAAGTTAAATGTATCCTAAAGAGAGCTTCCTACGATGGCACTATATGGATCTCTCCTATTTGGCTTAAAAATCCATCAATCGCCAACTGGGGAAAGTTGCTTGAGGTCCCCAAACACAATAATTGATGTTCCCCCAAAGAAATCATTATTTTTAAAAAATTTGCTTAAGCCTGGCATCCAAATATACATTTTGGCTCCGACCATCCATCAATTTTGAATACATTGTGTTAACAATGTCATTGCTAAAGGCAGTGAAAATATTGAAAAACAACCCAATACTCTGGGTTGTTGCCAGCAACTTGATTGGCTCTATAAGTCAGAGATTGATAGGTAGCCGAAATGAGTCGGCTTTTACCAACACCAGCACCGCCACAAACATATTCATAAAATGTTTGCTTTGCTTTCATGTTGTGCATTACATGAGCAAAGTATTGGCGTTGCTCAACATTAAGGGTACGAACCATGGCATAAGGCTCGTTTTCTGGAATTAAAGGTGGCAGTTTAATTAGGCGAAGTTCCTCTACTGAATTGGTTTCAACCAAATTAGGTTCCAAAATATTAATATTTGGATCAACTGAGGTTCAACTCAAGGAACTGAGAACGTAACACTTCAACTTGATCATCTAAAATTTGCTCAAGCTGCAAACCCTGAAGTACCTGCTCCAATTCGCGTTCCTCAAACTGGTCGAACTTTCGCCTATTGTGCTCAATAACATTTTTATGCACAGAACAGGAATGCTCACTATTGTTACTGATAAGTTCATCCTGTTCATTTCGCCACGAGAAGAAAATCATTTTCAATTCCCTAAAATTGTCCGACGTATGGGTTTCTACGCTATAGTGCCTCCATCTTAAAATTAAAGCCTTGTTTCTCTTCTGGACCCACCCAGAGTTATCTTTCAGTTTATACTTCCTGGACTCAATTACGTCACCTTCAAGTTCTAACTCATCATAATCTTCGTTGTTTCTTTTATGAATTTAAAAAAAGCTGCAAATGATGCTAGGCATTCATTTTCAAGTGAATCATGCCTTTGGATGTAATGATCCAACAAGTTAGAAACATATATATTTATAGAATTATGCGAAAGCAGTTCAAGTTCACACTTGGACTTTAGCAATCTAACTCTTTGATCAGGATGCAAAGTATTTACAAATATTTCGCCATGACTAGCTTCTGAGAGATGCAAGCCTAAAATGTTGTATGTTGCTTCCTATGCAGAATTTTCTGTTCTATTGACAAATTGCTGCAATTTTTTTTTTTTTGACAGAAAAACCGCCTTCATTAATTTTCTTGCATGGCTTGCTGAAGCAACTTGGATATTAGACTTATTAATGAAGTTAATAATATAACTACAGCAGGCATATATGTACATCCAATATGAACAGAATGTCCATATTTGCTTTGTGCAGGCGAAGAATGTCCGAATTGTATACGTTAAGCATTCTGTCAGAAAACTTTCTTCGTAAAAATATTTGAAGCATTTTTAAACTTGATCAAAGGGCAAGTTTCTAAGCCTCATAATTAATTGATTATTTTTCCAAGAAATTATCGAAAATATTAAGATGATTTTAACCATGAAATTTTGATATTATTCAAGACGGCGTTTCAGTGTTAAATGTCCTTGGAAGGGACGTGACAGAGACTGAAATTGGGATATTAACAACTGCGCCCCTAATCGCGCATTGTCGTTCAAACGCAAGTGCAACAATCCGCATAAAAAGAATTCTAGGTGAAATTAAGCGTTCTTCAAGACAGGTGAGGTCACCTAGACAAGCAGGGATTTGTGGAAAATCTATTCCTTTAGAAAAGCAAATGTTTGGAATTTTACCTAACTTGCCTACAGTACAGTGACAAGTAGTGCAAAATGAAAATCTACCTGAGTGACTAGGGAACTGGTCGGACAAATAAAAAGTACTTATTACTAATATATAATTTGTTTAAAGTACTCACCTGATGCTTAAACCATAATCCCCCGCAGCATACACAAATTTCCGTAGGACCTTCTTTAATGTTTTTCATGTAGATCCTCTCCAAGTTCTGTCTATTTAGCTGCCGTTGTTGTTGTTGCTCCATGTGTCCTTCAGGTGATAACGTTTGCCTATTGGTAATATTCCTAGCTGATTGCTTTGCGTTTTACTCTTTGCTGTGATGTGTTTACAAGTTGTTCTTCCAACTTGTATTTGGATCGAAGCGACGTATTCTCCTATTGGCTGAGTTTCGTTGCTCGTTCGTTCTTCGCTTCGAAGCTCTTCGTTTTTTTGACGTTAAGAATGAGCGGTAGCATCACGTTCACGTTCTGATTGCCGAAATTCATGGTTTTCACGCTTCACTGAGAGCGTTGTGTAGTATTTCACTGCTGCTCTTCTTCCCTGTATATTAGATCTTCACGACGTTGAGATCGGGCACCGGTGTCACGAACTCGTTCCAGCTCCCATAATTCATGATCTTCACGACGTTAAGATCGGGCTGCGGCATCACGAACTCGTTCCAGCTTCCGTAATTCATGATTTTCACGTCGTTGAGATCGGGCAGTGGCGTCTCGAATTCGCTCTATCTCCTTTAACTCGGAGTTTAGGCGCCGCTGGTAGTGCTCAGTAGTATTGCGCTTCTTGCCTGTAAGTTGGATCTTCAGGTCATTGCGAATGAGCAGCAAACTCGGGATTTTCTCGAGGATGAAAGTGAGCAGTTGCATCGCGAATTCGTTCCAGCTCCCTCATCTCAGGATTTTCACGGCGTTGAGAATGAGCATTGGCGTCTCGAATTCGTTCCAGTTTCCTCATTAAGAGATTTTCGCGGCGTTGAGAGTGGGCGACAGCATTGCGTTCTCGTCCAGCTTCACGAGTCGTATTTCTTACAATAATTTGTGGCCGATTTCTTAAATAGTGTTGTTGGGTCATGTTACGTTGTTCCTGCGACGTTGGTCTGCTGATCTTTTATTTAGTCAGGGCATGTTTTTTATGTCACAATTTTCAGTACTATTACTACACAAATATTTTTTCTTTACCACTTTTTTATTTTTTATGTCAAAAATTTGCTTTGCATTTACTTAATTTATTTATTTTTAATTTCTTTAAGTTAGGTCCATTTTGGGACTGGCGGGTGAAAATATGGGCCAAATTAGAAGACCGTTTCGCTCGGTTTGTTTATATTAGTTGGAATTTTTTTTTAATTGACCTACGAAGTTTGCCGATTTTCGAACTAATATAAACAAACCGAGCGAAACGGTCTTCTATTTTGGCCCATATTTTCACGCGCCAGTCCCAAATATTAACTTTTGCTAGCCTGAATTTGTTCCATAGTGTTACTATAGTTTTTTTAAAATTCACAATCCTTTATTCTTTGCCAATATTTAACTTTTCTGTCGCATAATTAATTCATTTTTGAAACTTTAAATATGTATGGTTTGTGGTGAAATTCTCTCTTTTTATCTATTAATCCGCTATGTTGTGATCGATTTAGAAGTAACAAGGATACTGAAAATAATTTCAATGTTATACGGATCATTTGCAGCATTGATGCATTTTAAGGATGATCCTTAATTTATTGACAGACAGGGATTCAACCTTGCAGGTCATAAAATGTCACGTATAAATTGTTCAGGAATTCAAGAATCTTCTATATATATGTGTTGCTCATTTGCAGTTGGGTATAGCGCTGCTACCTGTTAACAACCATTCGATTATGTTGACTTTTATTGCTCTTCCCCGTTGTTGGAATGCACTTTAAGCACTTATGGTATGCACAATGTCTACCTGGGTGTAGTGCGGCCTCGCATTTACAACTTATATTGCTGTGACCCGTTATTATAGCAATTACGGTTTTCACACTGTCTACCTGGGTATAGTGCGGCCACATATTTACAACTTTAATTATTGTGCTACGTTTTTAGAATATTAGCACTTGCGGCACTTTTGTATAAATATTTTCCAAGGATTATAGTCAGTACTGGATCGCGGTTTATTCTGGCACAACAGATAATAAAAAAAGAAATTAAAAAATAAATTATTCAGGTTTAGATGGATTACTTCACTATCTTTAAGACTAGACATGTGTGTTTTTTATCCGTTTGTAGATTTTATAAGGAAAAAAGTTTGTTCATTGATCGGATCGGATAATTTTGAAAACTCACAATAAACAGCACTGTGCAATAATAAACATCCCGGACTTTATATTTAAATATTCCGGACTGTATATTTATTTTTAAATATATATGTTTTCACTTTCAATATACAAGTAACATAAGATCGATGTTGTGTTGTGTTTAAATGGGTTGACATTCGAAGAGTTTTAGCCAAATTTGGAATGAATACATTCAGAAATAACAGCTATTATTTTACAAAAACTCAACCTAAGCCACTGATGAACATAAATAAACTAAACCAAAGTTGTAGCGGATATTTGAGCTTCGGATCTACCGAAGTTAACGTTTTTCCTTGTTACTATTTATAATAAAAAATGTTAAACAAAATAATTTTTAAAAATAAAATAATAAATGATTGGATCATATTCTATGGCCATTTATGAAGATAAACATCGTTAGCCGGTTAAAAAATATTTATTTTCCAGGTTCTACACTAAATAAATATTACATGTGAGAGTTTCCATACGAAAAGATCAAAGTTGCAAGTCAAGTTTTTGATTTTGTTCAAAGTTGGTCAATTTGTAGTATTTGGGGGTAGTAATAGCTCAGTCAAGTATTTTTTAAAAATTTTCAAAATTTTAGGAATTACGTCACTTTTAATTTTTGGCCCTTTATTTTTTTAAACTCTTGTAATTTAAAGAGTTTTTAACCGATTTCAATGAAATTTATACGGCGTGTAGAGAAAATTGTAAGGTTTTAAATAAATTTCAAGTGGATTTAATAAGTTTAAAAATTCATATAAAAAACACAAAAAAAACATTTTTAAACCTTTATTTTTATGTGTGCTAATTCATATTTTTTTATTTTCGTCACAATATAATGAAAGCTTATTATTTTACCTTTACTTTAATAAAAAAAAATCGATGGAGGGTCTTTTAGTTCTCGAGATATCGTCAAAAGGGTTACGCTGCACGTCTTCTATCCTACGTTTCTCAGTTTCATTTATGAACGTTACGAGCGGTTTCGTAAATGAAACGGAGAAACCGTTATGCACATAGGATAGAAAACGTGCAGCCATAACACTCTTTTTGACGATATCTCGAGAACTAAAAGACCCTCCATCGATTTTTTTTTATTAAAGTAAAGGTATTACTACCCCCAAATACTACAAATTGACCAACTTTGAACAAAATCAAAAACTTGACTTGCAACTTTGATCTTTTTCGTATGGAAACTCTCATGTATAATATGTAGGAAACTTTAGGGGCTTGACGGCAGCATTAAACATTATCTGATTAAAAAACAATAAATATGGGTCTTCTTATTTTCGATATAGAACAATCCTAGTGGGTGGGAGTGTAAAAATTTTGTTCATACAATTTTGGACAACCTTAATGTATATATCATTTTTCAAGATCTAATATTTTAACATATATATATTTTTTCAACGTTTATATGCGGCCACGTCCACCACCCATTTTTCAAATGATCATGTTCTTCCTGATCCTAACATCATATACTATATCTAATTTGTCTAGTTCAATTACACAGTTCGACAAAATTTAACTTCTCAATAATTTAGCGATAATGTCCACCTGATTTTTAAGAATTTTTTCCATAGATTACGAACTTGAAATATACCGAATTTCATTTCTCGAGTTCAAATATTTAGTTTTGTATCGATACAATGGATGCCACGCCCACCACCAATTTTCCTAAAACGTCATATGCCCTACCTTTTAAGTTGGTCAAAAAAAAAAAAAAAAAAAATAGAAAATTGTCATTGAAATCGGTTTAGTAGTTTCGGAGTCTATAAAAAACGAACATGTGATTTTTATACCCGCCACACATAGTGTGAGGGTATTATCAGTTTGTCGGAAAGTTTGTAACGCATTAAAAGAGGCATCAAAGACCCCATAAAGTATATATATTATTGATCAGTTCGACGAGACGAATCGATTTAGCCATGTTCGGCTGTCTGTCTGTCTGTCTGTTGCAATGCGTTTTTCTCGGAAAGTTTTACAGATAATGACCTAAAGCCTTTTGTGCTTGGTATGTCAGAACCAAGCTGCCACGCCCATTTTTAGATATAGCCCCCATACAAACTTAAAATTTTTTTTCGATTTTTTGTATGAAAACTGTTATTATTTTTGAATGTATTTACTACAAATTGGGTAAAAACACTTCTAATGGCATCCGATATCAAAAGGAAGGTGCCACGCCCATTTTTAGATATGGCCCCCATACAAACCTAGCGCTCATTTTTCAGATTTTGTATAAAAATAGTTCTTATTTAAATCACTTCTACTGTTATCCTTTGAATATGTTACCGATATGAGAAGGATCGGGCCACTATAACATATAGACCCCATACAAACTCACCTATTTTTATACCTGTTACACTAGTGTAAACAGGTATATTCAGTTTGTCGGAAAGTTTGTAACGCATTAAAGAAGGCATCGTAGACCCTATAAAGTATATATATTCTTGATCACCTCGACAAGACGAATCGATTTAGCCATGTCCGTCTGTCTGTGTGTTGCTGCGCGATTTATTCGCTCAGTTTTAAAGATATTGGGCTGAAATTTTAAACTTAAGCTTTTCTGGGTCCTGTGTAGAGTCTATGTTAAAATCAAAATGTGCCACGCCCACTTTTAGGTATAGCTCCCATACAAAAAGTACAACATTTTTTTAAGTTCTTATATGAAAAAAATGTATTTATAAAGCGAATGGCTTCAAATATGGTTAAAATGTTTCTTATACCATGCCAAATCTTCAGTTTAAAATTGGTCCAAATCGGACCGCGAATTCCCTAAATTCTTAAGAATATATTTAATTTGTTTAGTATTTTTAAATAAAATTTAATACAAATGCTGCACACGAAGGTCTATTAACGTCAAATGATGTGTAACAGGTATAAGCTTTGGTCCAACCGAAGTTAACTTTTTTCTTGTTTTAGTTTATTTTACTAATGTTTTTTTTTTTTTTTTTTAATATTTTTTTACAGGTTATGTCAACGAATTGGATGATGAATATAATTATGCTGGCGAACCAAAAATTATGATAACCACATCTCACGAGCCTTCAGCTAGGCTAAAAATGTTTGTAAAGGAACTACGACTAATTTTTCCTAATTCACAAAGAATGAACCGTGGCAAATATGAGCTTAAAACTTTAATTCATGCCTGTCAAGCAAATGGTATAACTGATTTGCTTGTCGTTCATGAACACCGCGGTGTGCCAGACAGTCTTGTAGTTTCCCATTTACCATATGGCCCTACAGCCTTTTTCCACATGTCTGGAGTGGTAATGCGACATGATATTCCAGATCTTGGACCTATGAGTGAACAAATACCACATTTGATATTTCATAATTTTAAAAGTTCGCTTGGTAGAAGAACTATGACTATATTGAAACATTTATTTCCGGTTCCCAAACCAGATTCGAAACGTGTGATTACATTTGGAAATAATACAGATTTTATATCGTTTCGTCACCATACCTATCAATATGTAAACAAAGAATTACAACTAAAAGAGGTTGGTCCTAGGTTTCAATTAAAATTGTATCAAATTAAACTTGGCACATTGGACAATATCAAGGCCGCTCATACAGAGTGGGTTTATAGACCTTACATGAATACTGCAGCGAAAAGGCTTTTTCTTTCAGACGATGTTGGTTGGACTGAAGAAGAAGCAGAGTAAAGTACTTGTTATTTTAATTAAGTGTTTAGTAAATAAAAAAATGGAAAAACAAACTTATGTTTTTTTTTAAGCATGCCTTCATAATTAATATGTGTTTTTATACAAAAAAAGCGAAAATGGGCGGTAAGTTTGTATGGGGGCCTTACCTAGACATACAATCTACTCAGGCTCAAAAACCTACAGTTTTGAATTCCAGGATAATATACTTAAGACTTTCCGAATTAAGCACATGCAGCAGATAGACATTGGAATAGTTCGTTAAGTTCTCACGGTGCGCCTTAACCAAATTTAAATAAAAAGTTCTTACACCTGGAAAATTTTTTTCAGATTCTTAATTTACAATGTTGATAGATGGGAAAAATCAAAAAAATAAAATAATCTGTGGAAAGATTTTTAAATAAATCCACTTTGAAAATTTTTGCGTACGAAGTACGATATTTTGGCATTGTTTTATATGAATATAAAGGAAAAATGATATAATAATAATCTTGAAGTCGTAATTCTTTTAAACTTTTATTATTTAAACATTTTAGTACTAATAAAATATGAAAATGTAACATAATATAATTATAATTACATCAATTTAAACATGTGAAGCATTATATCTACAAACAGCGCTCAAAAGGTGTTTAGAATAATCCGGGTGGTTCTCAGCAACCTTATTCATTTCCCAGGAAGACTTCAAGAAATCAAAATGTACGGACTCCATTGCATGCTTCCCAAAAAATGCTAAACTGTTCTATGTGAAAAAAACTAACATACTTAGGTATTGCTATATTTCCAAACTGGCGCAGAAGGTCTACTTTATTCAAAAGTGTTTTGCATGCATTTCCTTTGAACCCAGAACATCCTCGTCTGATTTCACGCTGTACGTGACAAGCTTTTGCCCATAACAGCGACTCATTTTCACACTCTTTCAACATATGCGTGAAAACAGTGTTAACAACACCAAGCAAAGGTGTAATTCTGGAGGTGGAATAATGTCTAGGAATGTCTAGCCTCCAACAGTTGTAATTAGCGGTAGATGAATGCAGTTGAAATAATCTTTCGCTTTGTTTTTTGAACCTTTTCCTTTAGTCAGCCATTTTGTATAATACGATGAAATATTTTCGAGAGATTTTAATTCACCACAGCTGCTTAGCTCATCTTTCTTGGCATAACAATAAGTGCACGGGTATGCACTACTGTGCGACATAATACCTGCCAAGATATTCGCTAGCTTCAAATCGGTCGCAATTGTGCCTTGGAAAGGACTTAAATTCAACGTTGAAAAGAGTTGATCTATATTCTTATAATTTTCTTGTGCGCTTGGAACGATTGCTAGAATAATAGAATAATCGTCGACAGATTGAGCTGTGGCATTAAATTTTAATTTCAATCCTGATTCAATTGCTTTTCTACTTCTTGTACACACACGAATGGACACACAGGAAACATACTTTTCCCCGATTTTGATCGTGAGTCAAAGCTTTAGACGACATCATTCACTAAACAATTCTAAGACATGTTTTAACAGTTTTTAGATACAAAACAATTGAATAATTCGCTCTGCGCCACAAGGTTAAACGTGTTTTGTTTTGTTTTGGTGGTTTTATTTTCACATTGCATGTGTCGCTAAAGTCAATTAAAGTTTTCATTATTTCTGTTTATTTAAATTATGATTAAAAGACAATAATTAACAATTAATAAACTATTAATAATTATAAAATTTATTTTAAACGGTTAATAACGGGTGATTTTTTTGAGGTTAGGATTTTCATGCATTAGTATTTGACAGATCACGCGGGATTCAGACAAGGTGTCAAAGAGAAAGATGCTCAGTATACTTTGACATTTCATCATGAATAGACTTACTAACGAGCAACGCTTGCAAATCATTGAATTTTATTACCAAAATCAGTGTTCGGTTCGAAATGCGAAAATCCGCTTTTTTATCGACAAATTTTGTTCAGCGATGAGGCTCATTTCTGGTTGAATGGCTTCGTAAATAAGCAAAATTGCCGCATTTGGAGTGAAGAGCAACCAGAAGCCGTTCAAGAACTGCCCATGCATCCCGAAAAATGCACTGTTTGGTGTGGTTTGTACGCTGGTGGAATCATTGGACCGTATTTTTTCAAAGATGCTGTTGGACGCAACGTTACGGTGAATGGCGATCGCTATCGTTCGATGCTAACAAACTTTTTGTTGCCAAAAATGGAAGAACTGAACTTGGTTGACATGTGGTTTCAACAAGATGGCGCTACATGCCACACAGCTCGCGATTCTATGGCCATTTTGAGGGAAAACTTCATCTCAAGAAATGGACCGGTAAGTTGGCCACCAAGATCATGCGATTTGACGCCTTTAGACTATTTTTTGTGGGGCTACGTCAAGTCTAAAGTCTACAGAAATAAGCCAGCAACTATTCCAGCTTTGGAAGACAACATGTTTAAATTTACGTGTAGTCTTGGCATTGACAGCGTAGGCAAGGGTGCAGCGGGGATGGCACCACTTGCTTTATTTTTAATTGTTTAAATCGATGCACAGTAGAGTAACTGGCGACGCGGCTTTAAACAAGCGAAAGGAGGAATCATACACAGGGGAGTGTTGATTCCGGCCGCAATAGTCTAATGCTAATTGCGTGAGTGTGCATATATATGTAAAGCATTGAGAGCTATTACATATCGCGAAGGCATAGGAGCCAAGTTTCCAATTTAGGAATTGGGTGTTGCCAAACTATAGTAGCGTTTGGACAACGGGGTAGAATAAGATCTACAAAGTGCCTGATCAAAGATCACGCACTGCTTAATGCTGCTGAGCTAATATCTGATTTTAATAAAATGGCGCGGGATGGCCAAATAAAACACAGATATTTTCGCCTACCAAAATATAATGTTTATTGATACGTGTGCTCGAGTTGGTGGTTGCAGCAAGAAGAAAGATGGATAGCAGTAGAAAAAGGAGAAACGGTTAACAATAAGAGAAAAGAGTAAATTAATTGACAGTTTGTTTTGAAACGATACATTTCCAGGGATGAAAAATAACTTAAAGAAAATTACTTAAAATAGTTAACGCAGGTGGCGTTAACATACTGCCCGCCTTGCCAAATGGCAACATTAAATTTCTCAGTAGATCCTGAAGATGACCCAGTGGTATGTGTAGCTAATTGCTGCTGCGGTGGTTGCTGTGGTGGTGCAGCAGAGACTGCACCAGGTGTAATACTCTTTACTGGTGGTGGCACATGTGGTAAGCCTGGTAAGCTACCACTATTCACGCTCATTTGATTGACGCCGCCGGAAAACTTTTGTGGTGTTGAGACTTGAGGTGCAGCTGCGGCAGAAGTTGGCGGAAACATGGGCGGTGCAGTTTGTGGACCATTGGTATACGGAGCACCAACACCGAAATTGTTATTGTTACAGATGTTGTTGGCTGTGGTGGTCCATTGAGTAGCGTTGGTGCAGCTGATACTGGAGGTTGAAGCGGTGCATTTGCAGAGTTGAATGGAGCTGCGGATTGTGGTGTAGACGTAGGTGGAAGTGGCTGTTGTTGGGGTTGTTTCTTCAGAGGATTTACATCAAAAGCACTTATTGACGTTGCCAACTGCTGCTGATAATTGCCATTTAGTATGGATTGTGATATTGAGTCTGACCTAATAGAGCCGGTGCCGCTCCAGTTGCCGCTGGCGGAGGCACTCCATGCGGAGGCAGTACAGATTGCTGCGTGTATTGCTGAGTGTTGTTGCGGTTGCGGTTGTTGTTGTGATTGAGGCGGCGCTGCCCAGCCAGTTGTAGCAGTTGTTCCACTCGTTGGTGGATATTGTTGTTGTTGTGTCTCGATTGCTTTTCTGTTGAAAAGTAGTAGAACCAATTGATATATCTTTTGACCATAATGCTAGCTGATTCGTTTGTTATTAGCTGTAATGATAACGCATTAGCAAATTTGATAAATTAGATGTATACATGTCTGCTAAGTTCACTCTATAGTATGCTTGATACGTGGTTCTCCTGATTTAAAATGAAGGCCAAATTACTTGTCTCATTTTATTATTCGGGATCACATGGATATCCTGCATTTCTGTAAATACATTTATGTAAATCGATGCGTTGATGCCACGAAAATAAGTGTGAGACAGCAGGTACTTGTATTAAGAAGCAGTATATAACCGATATGCGAGACTTTGTTCTTTGCAGCAATGTGAAAATTAATTTTAATGTTTAGTTGAATTGGCAGAACTTTGGCATATCAAATTTAGCGGGGTTCACTTCACATATAAATGTATGTTCAAATGTAAACGTTGATATAATTTATCGGTACTATGATATTTCATGCCAGATGAACATAACTTTAATTATCTGTTTACATGTGTAAGTTACATATGATTGTTGATATTAATGTTCACTTTTCGATTTGCATTAAATTATTTATTTTAAAAATAAAAAAGCACAATGATTTTTTAAGAACAACTGAACTGATTCGAGTTTCAACCACTATTGTTAAAATAGTAGGCCTGCGGGGCTAAAAAGTGCACAAATCATAATTTTTTATAGCTGTAAATGTTATTTTTTGATAGAAAATGTATTATCATTTTATTTTTTGTATTTGTTTTTGCTGTATGGTATAATAACTTAAGATAAAACGGGATGTAGAGATTCTCCACTCAGCGGGAGGAGTGCGGTGTATGTTATTACAATGTAGAAAATTAAACCGTTTAATATGCGTTTTTTTTATATATTTTTTTTTTTTTTTTTTTTTTTATCATTGCTGGACTAGGCGAATCAAAAAAAAAAAAAAAAAACATAGCAAAAGAAGTGATTAGAGATATTTTATTTATGTTTATGAAGTTGTTTTTGCATTTTATCACATGAATATCCGTCACAGCCCGGAGTAAAATTTATTAAATGTGCAGTATTTGTTTTAAACTAAAATTAGCTGCCGTTTAGTTTAGGTATATAAAACGTAAACAAAGTAACCGTGCGTTGGTTGCAATGTGGAGAATAAATGTTTGCCACTGGTATATTTTTTTTTTTTTTTTTTATGATGAAAGAGATCTTTATATATTTATTTATTTTTAATTCACTTTACACAATTTAATAATTGCAGTTCAACTTGCTTGTCATGTGTGTAATATGTTTTTGTGTTTTATTATATTTGAGTTATTTGTTTCACTATTATTTCACGTTCTTGATTGATTTTTGATTTGAAGTTATTGCTTTTATTATATTATATGCATTTTTTTTCCATAATTTTTTGAGAGGAGTAATTTAGTTGCGCGTTTCTTTGATACTGATTTTGTTATTCTTTTTCGATATCATAATGACGTATAGAAATAGCGATCAAAGTAAATTTATAAAAAGAGAGGAGATGCTAAGGAACAAATTTGAAAGAGAGAACATTTTATCTTTGAATAGATAGTTTGAATGTTCATTTAATGTGATTTGATTTTATTTATTTGATTATTATTTTTATTTTATTTATTTATTTTTTTTTTTTTTTTACTTGTAATTTTTTTTTTTTTTTTTAAATTAATTAATTGATTGCTTCGGTTTGTGTGGACTGTATGATTTAGAGCTTTTCAAGGTCGCTCGAAGGACCATGTTTAAGATTTACGTGTAGTCTTGGAACTGACAGCGTAGGCAAGAGTGCAGCGGGGATGGCACTACTTGATTTATTTTAATTGTTTAAATCGATGCACAGTAGAGTAACTGGCGACGCGACTTTAAACAAGCGAAAGGAGGAATCATACACAGAGGAGTGTTGATTCCGGCCGCAATAGTCTAATGCTAATTGCGTGAGGGTGCATATATATGTAAAGCATTGAGAGCTATTACATATCGCGAAGGCATAGGAGCCAAGTTTCCAATTTAGGAATTGGGTGTTGCCAAACTATAGTAGCGTTTGGACAACGGGGTAGAATAAGATCTACAAAGTGCCTGATCAAAGATCACGCACTGCTTAATGCTGCTGAGCTAATATCTGATTTTATTAAAATGGCGCGGGATGGCCAAATAAAACACAGATATTTTTGCCTACCAAAATATAATGTTTATTGATACGTGTGCTCGAGTTGGTGGTTGCAGCAAGAAGAAAGATGGATAGCAGTAGAAAAAGGAGAAACGGTTAACAATAAGAGAAAAGAGTAAATTAATTGACAGTTTGTTTTGAAACGATACATTTCCAGGGATGAAAAATAACTTAAAGAAAATTACTTAAAATAGTTAACGCAGGTGGCGTTAACACAACATTTCCGAAAAATTCGGGCTATTCCGGCCGAAATGCTCGAAAAAGTTGCCCAAAATTGGACTTTCCGAATGGACCACCTAAGACGCAGCCGCGGTCAACATTTAAATGAAATTATCTTCAAAAAGTAAATGTCATGGACCAATCTAACGTTTCAAATAAAGAACCGATGAGATTTTGCAAATTTTATGGGTTTTTTTTTTTTGAAAGTTCTCAAGCTCTTAAAAAATCACCCGTTATAAACATTTAATACAAAATTATTTTTTTTCTATTTATAAGTAAAAAAATGATGCCAACATTCTTGAAATATCGTACTTCGAGCGCAAAAATGTTCAATGTGGATTTATTTTAAAATCTTTCCACAGATTATTTTATTTTTCCCATCTATCAACATTGTAAATTAAGAATCTCGATTAATTTTCCAGGTGTAAGAACTTTTTATTTAAATTTGGTTAAGGCGCACCGTCATCTCGAAAACAAAAATCGGTTTTTTTTTTAAATAACTTATTTCTTAGAAAAAAATATTAAACTCTCTTTTAAAAATATAAAAAACAGACCCAAAGATGAAAAAAAATTAAATTATGTTTACATTTAAAAAAAAAGTTGATCAAAATAAAAAAATGGTCATTATGGACAACGCCAAACAAAACTCATGAAAAAAATTTAAGTGTAAAAATTATGTTTGACAAAAGTTCTTTAATGATGAGTCAAGTACAATAAATGGAAAAAATATGTCATGTCATACCCCTCTCAGTCAATTTTTAATATAAATACATCTATCTATATATATATAAATATTAACATATTGACCGCCTGCCCGTGTGGTGGCGGGAGGGCGGTCAAGAATACCACTCAGGATGAAGTTAGTTTTGCACGAGGCTGGTCCCCTCAAACGGAAAACATTCGATAACGAAAGCACACACGAACCATGGATAAGACGGCTAGAAAAACACGGAACCACTTCAGGTGGCAGACACAGAAGTAAAAATTCCTGCACCAAAATAGAACACGTGCTAATCGATACCAGACATGCATCGAGTGTGATTACTGTACGAGCAGCCAGAGGTCCCAATATCGACTCGGATTACTATCTTGTTCTAGTCAAGGTACGTGCCAGACTTTATACAGCACACGCCAAGCGAGCTACTATACAACGAAAGCTAAATGTTGGTAGGCTAAACTCGTTGCAGTCCGCTGCTACATTTTCAACAAGTTTCTCTCAACTGCTTAGAGAGACTACTCCGGCATCCGACTCTATAAACGATCAGTGGAATCATGTCTTCAACTTATTAAGTACTGCAGCCTAAAAAGGCTATTTGTTATGCTAAGCCTCGGAGGCCAACTTGGTACGATGAGGAGTGTCGTATTGCTACGGCAGAGAATAAAATAGTCTGTAAACGAACACTGCAAGCGGGAGCAACATGAGCTGTTGTTGAGCGATATCGAGAATAACGGGTAGAGGAAAAGGCCTTTTCAAATGCAAGACGAAAGAACTAAAAAAAGGGTGAGCTGGAGGAAGTTGAGATGATGTGTGAAAGAAATGAGGCACAAAAAATTTTATCAAAGAATCAAGTGTTTGACCTAAGGTAATAAGCGCGGAATCGCGTTCTGTAATTATGTCCATGGAAACGTGGTGACAGATGTTCAGAAGTCACTTATGAGAACACTGCCGCCAGCGGAGAAGATGACTTTCTGGTTCCCCCCGACCGAAAATGGATCTCCTGTGGAGCCACCACACTATAACGAGGTCTTAGAATCTATATAAAGTCTTAAAAATGACAATGGGGCAGGCGCAGACGAACTACCCGCAAAGTTATTCAAGACCGCTGGCGAAGAGTTGATTGGATGTAAGCAACAACTCTTACGAAAAATATGAACTGGTGAATGCATGCCCTGCGATTGGAACGTAAGTGTGCTCTGTCCAATCCTCAAGAAAGGAGACCCCGCAGTTTGAGCAAACTATCGCGGCATAAGTCTCATAGAAATTGCCTATAAAATTCTATCTGGCCTATTGTGCAATAAGCGGAAACCGTACGTTGCAAGTACGGTTAGACAATACCAGTGCGGTTTTAGACCGAAGAAGTCGACCACTGAAAAATACCAAAAAGCATATCGACACACACCACCTATTTGTTGATTTCGACGCCACTTTCGACACCCCAATAAGATAAAAGTTCTTCAAAGCACCGACTGAACTTCGTAACCCTGCAAAAATCGTTCGCCTCTGTATGATGACGCTGACAAACACTCAAAGAGTCGGTAAAAATCTTCAACAGAGGCTTCAGACAAAGCGTTTTTCAATTCAAATTAATGGAGACTGGGTCACATTTTTAAAACTTACGCAGGGAGGGACAGAAGAGTCAGAGTCGCTGATATAAAGACAGTGCGTGGTGTTGTTACACGGCCCGTAGTCATGCTAGTGGTGCTTTATAAAAGACTCCATTTTTCCTCAGGGTCGGCCCGGGGTCCTACCTCTACGTCCCAGGGACTTCGGTCCAATGGGGCATTAGAGATTTTAAGGAGAGGCCGGTTAGTGTCGGTGCGGCGTAGCTCCCCCAATACAGCCTACAATCCGCAGCAACATTGATTTGAGGCCGACTGCGAGAGTAACGATTGTGATTCACGGCAAAACGTTTTTTGAGCGTGCGTTACTCGACCCTTGCATGTCTACTTTCACCATTTGTGAGCGTGCGGTACAGCACCTTGGCCTGAAAACGACGAGGTTGAGCGGAAGAAACCACTGCATGTCTTTGCGAACGAGATTTAGTAGTCAACACCTGTATCGTTTGTTTTAGGAGCTGAAGCGTATCAGGAAACTATACGACCTGCAATGTTGCCACGCGTACCTGGGCGACCAATGGCACAACTATCCAATTTTGGATTCGTTGTGTTTTGAGTAGCGGGCTATTGAGTTGAGAATTTGATTTTTGTAAATATTTTTTTTTCGTTTAAACTTTTTTATTATTATTATTTTTACTTTTTTTTTGTGAATTTTTATTTTTTTTTTGTACAACTTAATGTAAAATTAAGTTTTAGATTTACTTTGCAATGATGCTCTCTAGTTTTAAGTAAGAGTTAGTTGTAAAACTACAGCGCTTGTGAATGATACGCACCCCGCTAATAAACTTTTTAATTGTCAAATTTTAAAAACTTTTATTTTTTTCCCAATAAACGTGCGCTCTTTAATTTTTATTGTGCCATATACTTACAGGATCAAAAGTAATGATTTCAATTCTGGATCAAAATATATGGCTAATTAATGGTAGGGAGGAATGTACTCCTAGTGGCTTGAAACTGTGTGCATTGATAAAAATAAAAACCTAAGTTGTTTACCCAAACATTGGACAATTTACATTTATGATCTGCTGTGTAGATTTTTGTGGTCCAATACACGTTACTTTAAAAATTATGGGCAGGCCGTGTTTGTCAGCTTTTTTTAAATTTTCGTAGAACTGCGATTTTTTTTAAGCTGGGATGGTAGTTGCAGAAAAATCCTACCCGACTATGCAAGAATTTATCCTATGTCAAAAAATAAACGCTAAATTCTGTCGATCAATTGGATCTTGAAGTTATTTAAGATGAAAGAAAGTCGGTGAAGAACTTTTACGATTACTGTGCTGACCGAAACAACATCGTAAAACGTAAACTCCAAAAATAATCGTAACAATCGTTTTACATAAAATATATATTTAAAAACGCATTTATTACATTAATGACAAGTTTCCTTAACTATATATGTATGAAATTTCAAATTAATGCTCAAAAATAATTTAAAAATAATTTTTAAAAAAATCTGTCCTGTAAAATTTTTTTTCGTTTACGTTTATTTGCGGGAAGGACTCGATATGTTGTTGCAATAAGAAACCTTCATTTTAATGACAAATAATGCTGCGTTAACCATAATCATTTCCGCCATTTTATATGTTTTTCTCTCTTTTGCACTCATGCATGGTAAACTGTACAGAACTTTAAAAAAGTACAACTTATGTGTGTGAGAAAGAAAAAAAGCTAAATTGGCATCAATGATGATGATAATGATCGAAGAATGATCATTCTATTAAAGTCTAAGTTTTTTGCACTGTCAACATATTCAATATTTAATATTTCGATTTAGCCATGTCCGTCGGTCTGTTTGTTGCTGCGCGGTTTATTCGCTCAGTTTTGAAGATATTGGGCTGAAATTTTAAACTTAAGCTTTTCTAGGTCCTGTGTACTTTCTATGTTAAAACCAATGTGCCACGCCCACTTTTAGATATTGCTCCCATACAAAAGTACAACATTTTGCCAAGCTCCTATAAGAAAAAAATTTATTTATAAAGCGGCTTCAAATAAGCTTCAAATGGCTTCAAATATGGTTCAAATGTTTCTTATACCATGCCAAATCTTCAGTTTAAATTTGGTCCAAATCGGACCGCGAATTCCTAAATTCTTAAATTCTTGGTTTACTATTTTAAGATAAAATTTAATACAAATGCGGCACACGAAGGTCTATCAACGTCAAATGATGTGTAACAGGTATATAGTATAAACTTCGGTCCAACCGAAGTTAACTTTTTTTTCTTGTTTTTGTTTGCATTTATTATAAAAAATAATATAAATAAAGCTCTGTTAAAAAAATAAATTGTAAGTCGATGTAGGTACGATATTTCTCGAGGCCTTATGCCAAAATCATGGTTCTTAACGTTCTTCACCGATTCGAACGTGACATTCAGATTTATTGCATTTTCGCTAATATTCACACGGCGAACTTCGAGCAAAAACTTTTGACGATCAGAATGAGGATCAATTTTACCATTGCTCTATATGTTTTGACATTATTAAATCTACGAGGACTTCTTTTAACTAGGATTTCTTTTACGAAAATCCTCGGTTCAAAACCGGTCTGAAGCACTGGTATTTATATTGTAAGTTGTCCACTTTTCTTTGCCCAATTACTTATTTTCGTGAGTTCATTTTTACCCAGATTTATACTTTCATTAACTCAGCTTACGGCACGACTAACATACATTTGGACATCGTCGGCATGCATATGGAATTTACAACTAACTAGATCAAAAGGGAGATCATTGACATTTACGATCCGTCCAAGGGTTGATTGGGTATCGCTCAACACATTAGTTGCTGCTTATCCTTGTGAGATAAGCAGTAACTAATGTGACGTGTGGTGTAAAAGATCTTGGCACCAGCGGTTGTAATCCAGTACCAGATGATACCAGTTAGGGATACCGATCCTCCGGATTTTACCTAGGACCTGGTCCTCCCAACGCAGTGGCGGAAGTTCTCATTGCTGCGTTCCTCCGATTTGATTCACGTATCGCCTGTAAACTTCCCTTGCCGGAGCTTCTGTGACCAGGTTACCAGCCCAGGACAGCAATTTGTATTGGATGTTCCTGACTATGTCGATGTCGTTATATAGCTCGTACAGTTTATCGTTCATGCGCATGCGGAAGTCATTTTCCACTCTAACAGGACCAATGAAGTCCGAAGTATCTTCCTTTCAAATACGCCCAACGCCGACTTATCCGAATCAGTCATGACTTATGCTTCTAAACCATACATCAGGACAGGCATTATCAGCGTCTTGTCGCATTTGCTAACCGAGACCAAAATAGCTACGGTTAGCAAGAGTGATTCTTCGTTTAATTTCCTGACTTATGTTTTTATCGTTGTTACATTTGAGCCCAAATAGATGAAGTTTTCTACAGCCTCAAAGCTGAAGTTCTATGTCCTCAAAGACCGTCTGCGTCGTGTAGATTGCCTGCGAGTGGATGTAAGGACTTCGCCCTGCTCTCATTCACCGTTAGTCCCATTGGACGACATTCTTTTTCGATGTCTGAGAACGCCCAGATGACCGCTCGAATACTTTTGCAGATTATGTCGATGTAGTCGGCACATGCGAGCAGTATAGTTCCTTTGTCGAAAATGTTACCCGTCAGGTCAACGTTTTGGCATTGTGTCAGTATGTATTCCATCAGGAGGTGGAAAAAGTCGCACGACAACGCATTGCTCTGTCTGAAGCCTCTCTTGGTTTCAAGGAGGTCGGAGAGTTCTTTGCCGATCCTGACAACGTTTAGGGTTTTTGTAAGCGTACAGAGGCAAACGATTTTTGCAGGGATACCATGATCAGTCAATGCTTTGAAAAACTTTGATCCAATTGGTGCGGTTTTTAAGTCGACAAATTCAGGGGTATGTTTGTGCCTTATAGGAGATCAGAACTCTGAACCGATCTTTATTTAAGCATATTTATTTATTTGAATACAACTACATTAAAAAAACAGAGAAATGGTGAGAAAATTTATTATAGAGAGAGCAGAGCATAGTTTGTTGAACACTGAGACAACCTTAAAGGCGCATAGTTACGCGTAAAGCGACAGGGAACATTAAAAGATAATTGTTGAAGCAGGAAGGGAGAATCGACTTCACCACATATAATCTTATGAAGTAGCACGACCGAGAGCATACAACGGCGTGAAGCCAGGGTCGGGAGATCAATAAGTTTTAATCGATCTGTATATGGCGGTAGATGAACATCAGTTGACCAATTAAGGTTTCTAAGGGCAAAGAGAAGAAATTGCTTTTGCACAGACTCTATACGATCTTGGTGAACCGCATAATGTGGATTCCACACACATTAAGCAAATTCCAAGATAGGACGAACTAACGATGTGTACAAAAGTTTGGTAATATAAGGATCGTCAAACTCTTTAGACCAACGTTTTATAAAACCAAGAACTCCTTTAGCTTTATTTACCATTGTATTAATGTGGGCTATATAGTTTAACTTAGGGTCCATAAGAACACCCAAATCACAAAAACTAAACTCTCTAACAAGCATGTGATTGTTTAGGAAATAGGTCGCTAAAATCGGTTTTCTACGATGAAATGTCATGCATTTACACTTTGCAATGTTTAGGCTAAGAAAGTTGGCTACACACCATGAGTGCAATGAATTAAAGTCTGCCTGAAGTAGACTCTGCTGAGATGCATGAGAATGAGACAAGAACAACTTGACGTCATCAGCATACATAAGTATATTTGCATGTTTGACCGCTAATGGCAAATCATTTATAAATATTACAAAAAGTAATGGTCCAAGATGACTCCCTGAGGAACACCAGACAAAACATCTATGGTTTTTTTTTTTTTTTTTTTTTTTTTTTGTATTTTTTGGACCAATTATAATTTGTTTTTTTTTGTTGTTATGTGTGTTTGGGCTTTTTTGGTCGTTTTTTCTTCATCTAATTTGACTAATGAAACCAATAATTTATTTTTACGTGTATAAAAATTGTTTATGTTTTATTTGTCAATTAATGTTTCCTCCTACGCGTTTCGGATTATTTAAATCCATCCTCAGGGAGTCTGTGTGTTTTTGTATGTATAAAATAAACATGAAAAAACAAACAAAAACCATATGTTACGATCACATAAAAATAATAAAAAACACAATACAATAATTACCTTATCACTAGCTTAATCTATTTACATTTTAATTTTTAATTTTGTTTTTTCTAATTTTTGCATTTTTGCAGCTGATTGCTGCCGCGTATGCTTGGTGTATGTTTT
Source organism: Leucophenga varia (assembly GCA_018903435.1). Lineage (NCBI taxonomy): Eukaryota > Metazoa > Arthropoda > Insecta > Diptera > Drosophilidae > Leucophenga > Leucophenga varia. The sequence continues at coordinate 153,698 of JAEIFJ010001080.1, forward strand.
CTGTGTCTTCCTTGTGGTTCATCGTTATGTTGTTTTTTTTGTTGTATTCTTAGCGTTTCTAGTGTCAGTCTCTTTCTCTCTTTGTTCTCTATGTCCAGTATTTTAAAGTTGTCAAAATCTGCGCTGTGGCCGCTCTCAGTCAGGTGTTGGCATAGTGCTGTTGTTGTTTTTTTTATTTTTGGCGTCCGTTTTGTGTTCTGTTATTCTGTTGCCGAGTGCTCTCTTTGTCGTGCCAATGTAAATCTTATTGCACGCTTCCCCCTCTTTGCCATTGCAACCAATTTCATATACAACGTTGTTATACCCGCCACAAATAGTGTGAAGGGTATTATCAGTTTGTCGGAAAGTTTGTAACGCATTAAAGGAGGCATCGGAGACCCCATAAAGTATATATATTATTGATCAGCTCGATGAGACGAATCGATTTAGCCATGTCCGTCTGTCTGTCTGTCTGTCTGTCCGTCTGTCCGTCCGTCTGTTGCAATGCGTGTTTCTCGGAAAGTTTTAAAGATATTGACCTGAAACTTTAAACTTAAGCTTTTTGTGTTCCTAAGCAGTTTGTATGGCAAAACCAAGGTGCCACGCCCACTTTTAGATATAGCCCCCATACAAACTTTCCATTTTTTTCGATTTTTTTTGTATGAAAATAGTTATTATTTATGAATGTTTTGACTACAAATCGGGTAAAAACACTTCCAACATCAGAAGAAGGGTGCCACGCCCAGTTTTAGATATAGCCCCCATGCAAACTTACCATTTTTTTCGATTTTTTGTATGAAAATAGTTATTATTTGTAAATTTATTTACTACAAATATAGGTAAAAGCACTTCTAATGACATCCAATTTCAAAAGAAAGGTGCCACGCCCATTTTTTGATATGGCCCCTAATACAAACCAAGCGCACATTTTTCAGATTTTGTATGAAAATAGTTCTTATTTATGGATATATTTACTCCAATCTGTGTAAAATCACTTTTACTGTTATCCTATGAATATGTTACCGATATGACAAGGATCGAGCCACTATAACATATAGACCCATACAAACTCACCTTCTATTTTTTTATTTTTCAAGAAAATGAATATAGTTTCGTGTGGTGGGTATTTGAGCTTCGGTGTTTCCGAAGTTAACGTTCTTGCTTGTTTTTCTTCTCTTTGTCAATTTTGTCCTTAGTGTTTGTGAAGTATTTTCGTATGCTGCTATGTGGTTTGTGTGCATATGTGATGTGATCTTGTTTTATAATGTTAGTGAGCGTTCTTTGGTCCGTTAATTTTGGAACATATGCTACTCCTATATATCTTTTCTCCTGTTTGTTTTCTGTTTTGTTTTGCTCTGTGTTTTTGTTTGTTTTTATTTTTGTTGTTGTTTTTGTTATTAGTTCGTCTATTAGGCGGTTTGGATATCCGTTCTTCTGTAAAATTGTTTTTAATTTTATGTAGTTTGTGGGTTTAAACTCCTCGTCGATGATGCTGTAAACCTTGTGTATGATTCCCGCTGCTGTGTTGATTTTTTGTTGTTTAGGATGGTTTGAGTGGAAATTTATGATCCGTCCTGATGATGTTGCTTTGGTGTACCAGTTGAACCTTATTTTTTGTTCGGTTCTATGGAGTTCGGTGTCCAGATAGGCTATTTTGTTGTTGTTTTCAACCTCTACTGTGAATTGTATTCGTTTGTGTTGTTTGTTAAGTGTATTTAGTATTGTGTCTAGGTCCCTTTTCTTGACAATAGCCAATAAATCGTCCACGTATTTTGATATGTGTTTGATTTTTATTGCACATTGTTTTAGATCGTTGATCGTGTCATTTATGATTTTGTCTAAAATTATGTCAGCTATTGTCGGCGATAGTGGGTTCCCCATAGGCATACCGTATATTTGGTTGAATGTTGTACCATCATATGTGAAATAGTTGTTATCTGTTAGGCAGAAGTCAAGAATGTTTTTGAATTTGTTTTTTGGAATTTTTGTGTGTGGTTCTATTTTTTTCCCATTTTTCCATAATAGTCCTTATTGCTAGTTGTACTGGTATATTAGTGAACAATGATATCACATCGAATGATACCATTATTTCGTCATCTTTTATTTCCATATTTTGCATTCTTTGTTTAAGGTCTATTGCATTCTTTACATTGTATTGCACGGATATGATGTTCTTTAAGATTTTTCCTATGTGTTTTGATAGCTGATAGCATGGTACTTTTGTTGAAGACGCGATGGGTCTTAGTGGAGTGCCCTCTTTGTGTATTTTTGGAACTCCATACAGTCTGGGGGTGTTAGCGGCTGAGCAGTACAAAGTGCATTTTTCTTTTTTGTCAATATAGTTTTGTTTGTACAAGGTATTTATTATTTCATTGTTTTTCTTGATTAGTTGTTGTGTTGGATCTTTCCGCATTGTTTTATAGGTGTTTCTGTCATTTAGTAATTGTTGCATTTTTTTCTGTGTACTCCCTACGTTCTAGTATTACAGTTTTATTGCCTTTGTCAGCTTGTGTTACAATGATGTCATTTTTAAACTTGTTGAGTAGAAGTTGCGTATCCTCTGCGGTTTTTAAAATGAATTTTTCTTTGGTGTTGTTGGAAAAATTTCGTTTTATATTGTTAATTTTGGCTGCTAGGTTGCATCTGGCCAGTTCTCGTGCTTTTTCGTCTTCTATGCTTTGTATGCCATCTTCTAAGTCACATATTATGTGTATGGGTGATAGTGTTTCTTTTGTCACTGGCAAAGAAAATTTTGATCCTAACGATAGAAGCCAAGCTATATCTCTCGGAATGGTTATTTTCGTTAGATTTGTAAACCAATCTGTGTTTAGGTTAAATCCATATGTGGCAATAGTTTCTGATATTGTTGTTTGCAGTTTTTTGTTGATGGATTTTTTTGTTTTGTTTGTTATTGTATTGTATGCGTTGTTTTGATTTTTAATCAAGCGGTCCATTTCCTCCACGGTTAATGTTTTTTGTAGGTTTTGTATTGTGTGTGTTTTGTTTTTGTTGATTGCATTTATGTTAAGTTGTGTTTCTTTTATTTCCAACTGCAGGACTTTCCTTATGAAAAATTGCTCGACGTTTTTTAATTTTTTGACAGTGTCGTGCATTTTGAAATTATGTCGCAGATTTGTGATGCCTTTGAGATGTTTGGGTACAAGTCCGTAGTCTTTGCAGCGTAATAAATATATCAGCCGTTGGTTTTGTTTGGCTAGCCTTTTTTGTGATTTGAATAGGTGTTTTATTCTAAGGCATGTTTCACTGTTGTATTTTAATTTTATGTGTTGCATAAAACCTTTCATTTTTGGTTTTTGTTTTTTGTTTGTGTTTTTTTGTTTGAATGTAGATGCGGCGTGCCCTCCGCTATTTTTATTTTTTGTATTTTTTGGACCAATTATAATTTTTGTTTTTTTGATAAATAATTTTTGATAAATAATTCTTGCACAACACTCTTTGTGTTCTACCAACTAAATATGATTCTAACCAGTTGATCAGACTATAAGGAAGACCTAAAGTGGTCAATTTGAAAATAAGGTGTTTATGGCAAACACTGTCGAAGGCTTTACTAAAATCAGTAAAAATTACATCTGTCTGATTACCAGAAACAAACCCATTATTAACGATGGTGGAAAACTCGAGAAGATTGGTACATATAGATTTACCTTTAATGAAACCATGTTGATGGGAACTTACAACTGATTTTAACGAATGTTGCAACTGTTCAGTTATAATCTTTTCGAACAATTTCGGAATAGCACTTAATTTTGCGATGCCTCTATAGTTCGAGATGTCGGATTTAATGCCTTTTTTGTGTAGAGGAATAATAAAGGATTCTTTCCAAAGTAATGGAAATGTAGATTGTTTGAGAGATAAATTAAATAAGACAAATAAAGGATAACAAATCGCGTTAGCACATTCTTTTAAAATGCAGCTTGGGATATTATCAGGGCCTGGTAGATAAGAAAATTTGACGGTGTGAAGGCATGATAACAAATGAGGCATAGAAATTACAGGAGATGATAAAAAGTCATAAGACGGAACATTGTAAACATATGCTGAATTATTAACAGGCGAAAAACTAGTGTACGTTGATTGAAAAAATGAGGCAAACAGATCGGATATTTGAGCATCACAAGATGCTACTCTTTCACCAAGAAACAAATTTGAAGGATACGATGAATTTTTTCGTTTAATATTGACAAACTTGAAGAAACTTTTGGGGTCATTGCGAACGTTGCTCTTAACTTTAATCAAATAATTAGCATAACATTGTCTATTTGCAGTATTGTAATTAGAGCGAGCAATAGAATAATTACTATAGTCAATAGATGAACCACTACCCAAGACCCAAGGCGACCTACTTGTAGTATTAGATGTTTTAACAAATGGAACACATAGATCAAAATAACCAAAAATAATTGAGTAGAAAGTCTTCAAAACCAGTTCAATATCAGAACCAGCATTGAGAACTGACCAATCAGTATTAAGAATCAAATCGTTTAATCTATCAAAGTTCGTTTTCTTAAAACATCTAATTTGTTGCACAGCACTACTAGTAATAGCCGAATGGTAATCCATAAAAAGATCGAACGATAGCTGCAAGGTAGGATGGTAAATGTCTTCAGGCGATGTTATTGATGGGATTCTGCTAATAGCTGTATCCAGTTCGTTACTCACAAAAACAAGATCTAAAATACGACCGCAAGCATTAGAAATGTTATTGCCCTGCTGCAGCGCTAAGTCCAATAACCGATCGAGAAACTCATGATTTGCAGAAGGAAAAGAAGCAAAAGAGTCATCTATAAATGACCAACTTATATTTGGCAAGTTAAAGTCACCCATGACAATAATACGTTCTTTATCTTTTAAAAGAGATACTATGTAAGAGATCGAATCAGCGTGCTGCATATAAATACTCAAATCCGAAGATGGAGGGATATAAGAACACGTTATAAAAATATTATAAGCGCGGAACGATATTTTGACACATACAAATTCAATAGAATTATAAAAATAAAAATAAAAAAAAAAATACTAATCTCTTCAGCTATTAGAGATGAACTCACAGATATAAGAACGCCACCTCCCGAGCGAATTTTACGATCCTTTCTAAATACAACAAATTTATTGCAAAAAATCTCAGTATTAAAAATATGTGGTTGAAGCCATGTCTCCGTGAAAACAATTACGTCAGCAGAAATAGAAAAACTATTAAGGTAGAGGTCTTTAAGTTTGGTTCTAAGCCCCCCTTACGTTTTGATAGTGTATTAGGAATGATAGCTTATCTAGTTTTTTGAAACCGCAGATAATTTTAAACTCTCATTAGCTTTACGAGGTAATTCCACAGCGACTCGCGACGATGGTTGTTTACTTTTGGGCAAGTATTCCTTGACCAACAACTTATCAGGCCAAAAGCTAGTACAACAAATAGAGTTGAAATATTCTTCAGGAACGCTCACCTTAAACGACGCGATATCCCTAGTGTACGAAAAAGTGAACTTTTGTACGACTATATTTACCGCCTTGAGATCGGAGTAGTCGGTAATGTATTCGACTATGTATTCACACGTTGTAGCCTCAGTAAAACGCGAAACGAAAATATGTTTGCGCGGTGCGGCAACTAGTAGTTTCTTCTTCGGACGACCAGTGCTACATTGCGGCTGAGACACTGAAGGTAGTTCATCATCAGCAATGGCAGCAGTAGTAACAGCGACAGCGTGGGTAGCAACAGCAGTTGATACAGTTGATCCAGTACGCGGCAATGGTATAGTATCAGAAGGCGACAAAGGTGCAGTGCCAGTAGGCGGCACAGATGCGGTATCAGTAGGCGGCTCAGCCCAGTCCGTGCCTGAGACCAGATACTCAACATTAGAGGCAACTGATATTGAGATTGGAGGCACTGGAGAATTTGCCAACGTAATGAGGTTAGGATATGGCTCTATCGGCGGAGCAAGAGGCAACGCCAGCTCTCTATCCACGGATGCCTTCGTTTTTTCCGCCTTGGCGACAGTTGAAAATTATAATTTTCAAATAAATCCATATTTTTGTCCAGGTCCACAGAGAGTTGTTTCACCGTTTTGTTTATGGTGGTCACACTATTTCGCACCATATTAAACATTCTCGCAAACTCCCCCTCCAACGAGACACATTTATTGCAAGACCAGCGCTCACCACCAACTTTTTCTCTGTTTAAAAGGTTGATGCGGTCTAATACTGCACCAGTGATACCAGCACATTTAATATGTGCTGCATTAATGCACAGCCAGCATTGTACAAATCGAAAGCTGGAACTATCATATTTCTCCTTGTTGAAGCATTTAACATCACAGCAAAACATGGTAATTTTATAATTATTTTAACTAATAATCACAATGACGTCAAAACAGCTGTTGTTATGCAAATGTAAATATAACACCAAATGCAAAATGTAAACAAACACGGAACAGCTGATGCACAAAAACAGCGAGTGCAAGTGCAGGTGAGAATTGTTCAGGGCGAGTATTCCAAGAGAGAATTCAACGAAGCTGAGCGTAAAGAAGAATTCAAAATAAAAAACTTCTAAAAATTGTAAAATAAAATTATTCGCGAATAGCACAATTGATAAATATTTACACTTGTAAAAATTTAAGCACTTTATAATATATACGTTAAGACAGCTGTGTGTCCTCTTTGCGATAGATTTTGCGGCAACAAAATAGCAAAAAATATAATAAAAAGCAGAGCTCGAATAAATCAACCAACTAGCGCGTAGACTTAATCAGCTGTATGTGTCGATTTGTTTTTCTTTGGTCTTCCAGCCAGGATTTGGCGTAGCATGAATATCGGGTCAAGGGTCGACTTCTTCGGCCTGAAACCACACTTGTACTGTTCAACTATACTTCCTACGTACGGATAGAATTTTATAAGCGATTGATAGGAGACTTATTCCGCAATAGTTGGCGCAGACTGCTGGGTCTCCTTTTTTACAAACAGGACACAGGACACTTAGGTTCCAGTCTTTTGGCATTCGCTTACCAGTCCTTGTCTTGCACAAGAGTTGATGCATACATCCAATCAAAACTTCGCAACCGGTCTTAAATAACTCTGCGGGTAATTCGTCTGCGCCTGCCGCTTTGATATTTCAAGCATTTGTATAGCTTCTAAGAACTCGTCATAGTCTGGTGGGTCCACAGGAGTCGCATCATCGGTCGAAGGGCCCAGAATTTCATCATCTCCACCAGCGATATTGTTCCCATCATCGCCCCAAGAAGGATAAGAAAGTGGCTCCTCCATAGCCTTAGTGATTCCTGGACATCTGTTACCATGTTTCCTTGTTCATCCATGCAGAACGAAGCTCCTTGCTTATAACCTTCGGTCGTACGCTTGATTTTTTGATAAAATCCTCGGGCCTCGTTTCTGTTATCCATCATCTCAATCTCCTCCACTTCACACCTTTTCAGTTCTCAAAAGCTGCATAGATTTGAACAAAAGTGAACTCAAAAAAAATGTTAATAACTAATGGCAATATAGCTTTATATACTAACATTTAAAATTTTATGTTTTAAAATCTTACTTGGAGAGAACAAACCCGTTGAGTAGTTGTAAGGTACTAATTTTATTTATGAAAATTATATTCTTATATACAATTTCTATTTTTAATAACTACGTGCATTTCTTTCCATTCACACAGGCTCGCAGGATCATGAGGAGTGGTTTCTGTGAGGCCCATAACTGTGGGAACCTTAAGGGTCGCAGGTTGCGAATAGCGAATGACCACCAGGCCGGATTTGGAACGAGTGCTAACAGGCTTTTGGGCTAGGGTCACACCCAGAGAGTCAAGTACTGAATCTGGCGGGTGGTTAACCTCTAAATAAGCGAAAGCGAATAAGGGGTCCCGGACAATTAGCGGGTGCTCTGCGATTGCATCACCGACAAGACGTTTTGTGGTGTCGTCTTCTCAAAGTTACACCACACCTTTTTTCCTATCTTCTACGTCTCTATAAAACTCTTTCTCTACTCTACAAGTCTATAAACTTTCTTATTTTCTTCTTCCACATTAATCCACATTGAGCTTAGGTTTGCAGCCTGGGGGTTAAGTCCGGCTGTATTTATACGGAGCCTCCCAGAAGAGCGGCGCCTTTAGGGCAGTAAGTCATGCTGCTACTGCACATCCCCAACCAATATCTCGGTCTCGCCGCGTCTGCTCGTCAGACAAAGCGAGGGTTATGAATTATGATGACACAGTTGGGACTAGAGGATAACCTGTCCCTCGCCGACATTGACAACATCTCTCTGTCAAGTCGGGACACACTTGAAGAGATAGCGGCATGTAGCACAAGTAGTGCTCCTGTCGCACCCGCCAAAAACTCGGCAGAGGCTCAGAGAGGAGCAAAACCGAAGAAACGCACTGCGAAAGCACCAGAGGGCCCTTCACATCCTGGCAAAGATCGGCAGCAACGAGAAGGAGGGCAAATCTGACCCAAGGGACGCTGCTGACAAGGCCACCCAGGAGCGTCAGGCGGAGCGCCCTACTACAAGCACGGCGGCAAGAGCCAAAGCCACGCTCAAAAGAAATAGATCCAAGGAGAAACCTCTCAGCATGGCCAAGAAACCCAAGGATGCGAAGGGTAACCCCCATAGTAGGACGCACCTGCCGACGAATACTGTCAAAAGTTTTAGTGATTTCGCGAAGGACCACCTATTTGTGGACCTGTTCGACAGCAACTGCAGCTCAGGCAGATCGACTTTCCGAGTGTCAGACGTTCATGCTCCTCATAAACGAAGAGAGCGTCCCGGCTATCGACAAGCTGGGAGGCTCTCTTTTCTATGGTATCCAGAAGACAAAGATCAAGATCTTCGGGCAGACGGCGCCGGATAACAACCTGGAGCTAGAGGAGGCCGACCACTTAATCAGGTTAATCTTAAGCACTTCCGACGACATTGACCTCTGCGTCATCCAGGAGCCGCGGGTGAGGGACAATGCCGTTAAAGGACTAAATATTACAAGCTGTACTAAAACCAACAAGTAAGTAAGCCACGGGCCTGTATACTGGCTAAAAAGCACTTAAATCTATTCATACATGTTTGAACTGTCATGCGACGCAGACGTGTTTTTCAATCGCTCCGTGCTTTCGCTAATCAGTAAATAAACTTACAAAAATAAAATACTTAAAAGTTAAAGTGCATAATTTAAAACGATACCTTTTACTGTAAAACTAAAACAAAACAAAAAAATATAATAAATAGAAAAACAATTAACAAAAAATGATGAGCGAAGCTCATCAACAAAACCAAAAAAATCAGTGGCTGCGAGAAATGCATATTTTTCGTTTGTATCACCATGCAACAACAAAAACCATTCATCAAACACCAACTTGTCTGTTACACCAGAGCCGTCAGCTAATTCTACTTCTGCTTCACCTTCATGTCAAAGCAACATCTCATGGAGTGCTCAATGCATCACACCGACTACTCCACTGCCTCCTATCGAACCAATAATAGCTTCTACAACAACAATTACAACCCAAAGTGGATACACAACATCGACAGCTTCTGCGCCAATAACAACAACAGTATTTTAATCAACTGCCTCGATCACGTCATCTTCATCCTCATTGGTCACGTCAATTCAAAAATCACCTCATATCAAAGTACAGTACGTCAACAACAATAACAACAACGATGTACCTTCGACTTCTTCAATAGAAGAAAACATTACTTCTCCAAAAACAAACAATGGAAAGCTCACACACACAAATCAGCCGTTAAAGTTGAAAAGGAACAGAGAAACACATTCTCCAAGTAAGCAAATACAACTAAAGCAAAACAATAACAAAAAACCAAAGAACAAAACACAAACAACATTACAAAATTATTGGCTCAGCGAACCAAACACAACAAATCGATTCGAACTGTTAGCAGATGACAAGTGTGACGAACAAAACTCTATGCAACCTTCAGCTCAATTATTGCCAAAGTGAATAAACCACCTCCAATTTATATTCAGGCCACAGATTCTACTTTTTATAAAAATATTATAAATATGTTGAAACAGAAAGAAACCGAATACTAAACGTATAAAGCTAAGGAAGATAGAAACTTCAAAGTCATTTTATGAAATATGCATCCTTCAGCTGATATTGAAGAAATTAAAGCTGAACTTCAAGAGCTAGGTCACAATGTTAAACATATTTATAATATTCAACAACGAACCACAAAGGCGCCTCTTCCATTATTTTCAATTGAACTTCAAAGCGAAGAAAACAATAAAGATGTATATAAAATTTCACATCTTCTACAGACAATAATTTCATTCGAGCCACCTCATATTAAACGCACACTATTGCAATGTGCAAATTGTCAGAAGTATGGGCATACTAAAAATTATTGTACTAGAGATCCAGTCTGTGGTAAATGCGCTGGTTCCCATACAACAATAATCTGCACTCTATCTTACGACAAAGGCCAGACCAAATGCGCCCTATGCAGTGCTAACCACACTGCTAACTATAAAGGCTGCGAAGTTTATAAAGCACTTAAAGATAAACGTTTCCCCAAGCTTCGTGAAAAAGTATTACCAACTAAAAATGTCGATGCGCGGGTCTTTCCCCCTCCAGGTACTACTATTAGGGTGACCCCTCAATAAGTTTTGCTCAAATTGCTAGTGGCAATAAGTCTAATACACCATATCCAATTAAACAAACCATCCCTTCCCAACTTATTCAACCCGAAACACAACCCACTCTTCCATCTTCAAATTACTTACCACCTATCATAGATTCTACTAAGAACTCCTTACCATCCAACCCAAATTCAAATGAATTAAACGAGAGCTAAAACTTATGACGAAGCAATTGATCCAACAAATGTCAGCTATACTCAATATAGTGACACTTTTAGTATCCAAGATAAATTCGTAGATATGTGCTCAGATACACTACGAATTATATTCTGGAATGCTAACGGGCTGAGGCAACATATACTACAACTAAAGCACTTCCTTCATGAAAATAATATTGATTTGGCACTTATCTTAGAAACACATTTTACATCTAAACATTTCCTGAAGTTAACAGGCTATACTTTATATAATACAAATTACCCAGACGGCACAGGGCATGGGGGGTTCAGCTATTATAATTAAAAATAAAATTAAATACTATAAAGTTGAACATTTTAGCCAAGATTATATTCAAGCGACTATTATTCATGTGCAAGATAGAAATGGGTCCCCAACAATTTCAGTATTGTACTGTCCGCCTCGACACAATGTCTCATCAGCTCAATAAAATACTTATTTTAAATCCTTAGGGCCAAGCGCATATGCCGACGACATAGATATTATCGGTAAAAATGCTCGAGCGATCACCGGCGCGTTCTCAGACATCGAATAAGAATGTCGTCCTATGAAACTGACGGTCAACGAGAACAAGACTTGGAAATACTACGAAATACTTGGAATCCACCCGCAGACAATCTGCACGACGCAGACGGTCTTTGAGTACAGGGAACTTCAGCTTTGAGGCTGTAGAAAACTTCATCTATTTGGGCTCAGATGTAAACAACAACAACATCATCAGTCAGGAGATTCAACGAAGAATCACTCTTGCTAACCGTAGCTATTTTGGTCTAGGTAAGCAGAAGCGAAGTAGAGTGCTGTCTAGAAAAACAAAGCTTAAACTCTACAAGACGCTGATAATGCCGGTCCTAATGTATGGCAGAATCGGATAAGTCGGCGTTGGGCGTATTTGAGAGGAAGATACTTCGGAGAATCTTTGGTCCTGTTAGAGTGGGAAATGACATCCGTATGCGCACGAACGATGAGCTGTACGAGCTATATGATGACATCGACATAGTCAGGAACATCCAATACAAAAGGCTGTCCTGGGCTGCTCACCTGTGTCGGATGGACACAGAAGCTCCAGCAAGAAAAGTTTGGAAGCAAAACGTGAATCAAATCGGAGGGGAGCGGCAGAGAGGACGTCCGCTGCTGCGTTGGGAGGACCAGGTTCTAGATGACATCCGCAGGATCGGAATCCCAAGATGGTATGAAGAGGCACTGGATTACAACCGCTGGTGCCGAATCTCATGTGATGCCAAGGCCAACAATCGGCTGTAGTGCCACTTATATATATATATATATATATATATATATATATATATATATATATATATATTAAGGAAACCAGATGGTACTTGGGATAAAACAGAACGAGATAAATCGACCCTACTAGCTGACTTTTATCAAAGTGCCTTTACAAATGACACACAAACCTGTTATAATAATTCAGAAACCTCTAGCAACTCACAGAATATCAAAATTAGATATGTAAGTGCTAAGGAAGTTAAAAATATGATCGACACTATTAATGCTAACAAGTCACCTATCTATGACATGATAACTGGAATGTTGCTTAAAGAACTTCCTATAAATGCTATTTTTATTGCGAAATGTGTTTAACGCTATAATAAGACACAAATATTTTCCCAAGACGTGGAAGGTAGCAGAGGTCATAGCTATTCCAAAACCTGGTAAAGATGCCACAAGTGCAGCGTCTTACCCTCCGATAAGCCTTCTTCAGTTTGGGTTTCGGAAACATCACTCAACTATTGAACAAATTCATGGAGTAGTTAACAAAATTTCTAGATATCTAGAAGATAAAAAGTATTGTATAGGAGTATTTCTTGATGTTGAAAAAGCTTTCGACAAGGTATGGCACATTGGTCTATTGTAAAAATTAAAAACTACTTCCACCAGATTTTTACCACATGCTTAAAAGTTACATATCTGATCGACACTTCTATGTAAAAGTTAAAGACGCTCACTCTACAATAAGGCCAATTAAAGCAGGTATACCTCAAGGTAGCGTTCTTGGACCACTCTTATACGTCCTTTTTACACAAGACTTACCTATCCCAATAGAACCCTCTTCTATGATAGCAACTTTTGCAGATGACACAATTCTTCTTTATTCACATAAAGACTTAGCTGTAGCCTCTAATAAGCTTCAAAACATACTTGATAACACCAAAAAATGGTTTGACAAATGGGCCATAAAAGTGAACGAAAACAAAATTACACAAGTTATCTTTACAACCAAAAGAGTTTTAGTGCCCATTCCTTTAAAAATAAATAATGTAGACATACCTATTGAGAAATCGGTCAAATACTTGGGAATTCACTTAGACAATAAACTGACTTGGAAGTTGCACATAGAAAAAAAGCGAAATCAAATGAAAGAGAAATGTCGTCAACTGAGCTGGCTTATGAACAAAAAATCTAAGCTCTCTATGAGCAATAAACTTCTATTGTACAAAAGCATTATAAAACCAATTTGGACTTACGTGATGATAGATTCATAGATCTATTTTTGGTTTTTAATTATAATTTAAAGAAATTGTTCTTTTAAATGAATTAAATTCCTATATCGATGTTATAATATGTACTAAATGTTGTTGTAGACAGGTGTATAAAATTAATCATAGGAGACTAAAAAAAAAAAAAAAAATCTATTCTTACATCCAGATCTAAGCAGCTCGGAAGTTGCAGTAGCGATGCAAAAGGATTCCAGGGGATCCTTCTTCGTCGTCGCATCAGTTTATTTCCCCCTCGAAGGGCCAGCACCACTAGCAGAGGTGGACAAACTGGCGCAAGAGGCACACGGAAAGGGGATTGACCTTGTGATAGGCTGCGATGCTAACGCAAGGCATTCCATCTGGGGAAGTAAAAAATAAACGACCGAGGTGAGTGTTCATTTGATTTCATAATTAACCACAACTTGCTGGTGTGTAACGTGGGGTGTACTCCCACCTTTATTTTTCCCAGCACAGCCGACTTTGTAGGCTGGGAAGAAGTGTTCGATATAACATTGCTGGATCAGGCGGGTCTAAGGGTTAGTAGGTGGAGGGTATCAACTAAATTGTCCTTCTCTGACCATAAATACATTATGTTTGACACATATATTAAGTTAACTGAGCAAACAGTTAATAGAAAACTGACTGGTTGCAAGTTCAAGAGAATAACCCAGTCCCTTTTAAGGAACTTTCCGAGCAGTAACGCAGGGTCAGCCAGAGAATTAGAGAAGAGCTCTGGGGCACTCGAGAAAGCTGTCAGCACAGCTATCAAATTATGTTGTCCTATACGCAACGTCAAGAAAGCTTATATACCGTGGTGGAACAGTAAACTAGCAGAATTTAGGAAAATCGATAGAAAAACTTTTAACGAATGTTATAGTACATTTCCACTGGCCCGCGTTTTGTTATCGCGTTAACAATTTATCGAAAAACGAGGAACGGTGTTTCCATTGCGTTTTAGCGTTAGCGTTCGAGTTTAAACAGCTGATTGTATTGCCTTAAAAAACACTTTTTTTTTGTAAATGCATATTTTTAATGAAACAAATGAATTTTGGTGTTGTTGCTTTAGTAACTGCTGTCCAATACGAGCATGATAAGGTAATCCGTCATTTGAATATATGCAACTGAAGCTTTTATGTAAATGTTTATTTTTTGCGGTTACTTTGTCAGCTGTTTTCATAAGTATGCGCAACTTACGATTGCCAAATTGTTCGAACCGATAAGAGAAATTGGTTTGAAATCGGTTTGAACGCGTGATATCGAAAGTCGCGTTCAAAATGAACGTTACTTTTTCCCATACCTAACTGCCTTTCTTTTTTGTATGCGATTTAACGCGAGTTTGTCAAGTTATTAACGCTAACGTGAACGCAGCCTAATGGAAATGCAATATTACTCAACAAGAGATTGGCAACCCTACAAGGAATGTCTGCGTAGGTATAAAAAGAAGTTCGCGCAGCCAAGAGGCAAACTTGGCAAGCGTTCTGCGATTCAGTGGAGAGTGTTAAAGACTCTGCTAGACTGAGCAAACTGCTGGCAAAGCAACATGCCAATCCCTTTCTCTTGCAAAGAGCGGACGGCACGCCAAAAAAAACCCTGAGGAAGTCACTTAACAATCTCACGGATGCGCACTTTCCGGGATGTACCGATGGGGAACCTAAAGTACTTCTTAGCAGGAGCGCAGGGGCTGAGCAAGTAGCCAGGTCCATCATCTCCATGGATAGAATCATCTGGGTTATTGGCACCTTTTCGCCCAATAAAAGCCCAGGCCCCGACAATATCTTTCCGATCATGCTGCAGTCGATTAGCATAGACATGATCGAATGGCTTCGCCAAATGTACATTAGCTGCATTTGTCTCAACTATATCCTTTGTTCTTGGGGACAGGCAAGCGTGGTCTTCATTCCCAAGATAGGGAAGACTGGTCATATAAAACCGAAACATTTTAGACCAATCAGTCTTACCTCTTTCGTACTCAAAACAATGGGAAGAATCCTAGATTCCTTCTTGAGGGAAAAACTAGGTAGCACTAGTCTCTCCAGTGCTGAACACTCCTACCACAAAGGAAAGTCTACGACGAGGTCGTAAGAACGATAGAAAGGTTTTTAGAAAATAAACAGTACACCCTAGCAGCTTTTCTCGATGTTGAGGGTGCTTTTAATAATAAGAAGACTGCGTGGTAAGATGGATCACATTTCTACTAAAGAGTAGGCAAATCATGGCGGGAATTTATGGACGAGGTCCTAGAAAGGTTTGCAAACAGTGGAAAACCTTAGGGAGGAGTTCTGTCACTACTACCGTGACTCCTAACGCTAGACCCTATCTTAAAGCAGTTAAATAGGGATGGTGTAAAAGTCGTTGCCTATGCGGACGATATTGTTGTATTAGTATCTGGCCTTTTTCCGGATGTGCTAAGCAGCATACTGGAGGGAGCACTGGGTCGACTTAGTAAATGGGCCACCAGTTGTGGACTTGGAGTCAATCCAGAAAAAACCGAGCTGATGCTTTTTACCAAACGTTATAAAACACCGAATTTACCGCTCCCTAAGTCAGGAGGTACCAGCTTAACTCTGTCCCATGCTAAACTGAAGAGATAACATCCAAGAAAGGTTTAGGAAGGCAACTGTTGCCTTCTACTCCTGCTCCAAGCTATTCGGCAAGGGCTGGGGCCTAACGCCGAAGATGGTCCTTTAGCTCTACACAGCATTAGTTCGCTCTGTTTTGTGCTACGGTGCCTTTGCCTGGTGCCCTGCCCTGAGGAACCAGTACAACGTTACCAAGCTTAGCGGAGTGCAGAGATCGGCTTGCTTGGGAGCTACAGGGGCGATGCGCACTTGGCCTTAGGAAGCTCTCAACGCACTGCTCAATCTTCTGCTCATTGAATATCACATTAAGGAAATGAAAAAAAAGCGCACTTCGCCTGAGAGAATCAGGCCTCTGGTCGCAAACAAACTATGGTCACAGTGTTATCCTATCACAAGCTCCCTGAGGAGCTTGTAGGCTCGACAATCGACTTTCTGTCTGAAACCCAAGATTTTAGAAAAACTTTTAGGACATTTTGGCCTTCCAGGCAGCACTGGAAGGATGGTCTGATGGGGTGTAATGCCGGTCTGTCAATCTACACCGATGGCTCAAAGATGGACTGCGGTGTGTGTTCTGGAGTATACTCAGAGGACCAAGGTGTTGAGAAATCTTTTCGACTCCCGGGTCTCTGCAGTGTTTTCCAAGCGGAGATTCACGCTATACTTGCGACTTGTGAACTGCTTGCAGAGCTGAATGTCAGCGACAGATCAGTGTTCATCTTCTCGGACAGCTGCCATAAAGGCTTTAGGCTCTCACGTCACCAAGTCAAAGTTGATTAGGGACTGTAAAAAGCGGCTGAACGAAGCCAGACAATATAAATCAATCATCCTCTCGTGGGTTCCGGGACATAGGGATGTCCTCTGAAACGAGCACGCAGACCTTCTGGCCAGGGAGGGATCAGCTAGCGCCTCCCAACCGGTTCAGGTAGATACCTCAATGGGTACAGTAATTTCTGCCATTAGAAACCACTTCGCCAATCTGGCCAATAATAATTGGTCAAATCTGAACAACTGCAGGAAAGCTAGATCGATTTGGTCCAAACTGGACACAAAACGTTCAAACAAATTGTTAGAAAACTCGCGTAAAGACCTCGCTAGACTTACAGCTACTATAACGGGACACTGGCCCATCGTGGAGCATGCGGCCAGACTAGGTATCCCGTTCAATAGGCACTGCAGAAGTTGCAAAGAAGAGGACTTTCTGTGCACCTGTCCCGCACTCAGATCACACAGAATGCGGCTACTTGGGGAAATGGCAGCTCAACTCGCTAGGTGAACTGTCAAATTCCTGTCTAAAACTTCGCACTTACCTTAACTGCACAGGCTGGCTATGACTCCTAAATTATATTACTAAAATAAACAAGAAAAAAAGTTAACTTCGGTTGGACCGAAGTTTATAATATAGATAGACCTTCGTGTACAGCATTTGAATTAAATTTTATCTTAAAATAGTAAACCAATTAAATATATTCTTGAAAATTTAGGAATTCGGTGTCCGATTTGGACCAAATTTAAACTAAAAATTTGGCATGGTATAAGAAATACTTGAACCATATTTGAAGCCGTTCGCTTTATATATAATTTTTTTTCTTATAAGAACTTGACAAAATGTTGTACTTTTGTATGGGAGCAATGTCTAAAAGTGGGCGTGGCACATTGATTTTAACATAGAAATTACACAGGACCTAGAAAAGCTTAAGTTTAAAGTTTCAGCCCGATATCGTCAAAACTGAGCGAATAAATCGCGCAGCAACAAACAGACGGACGGACGGACAGATGGACATGGCTAAATCGATTCATCTCGTCGAGGTGATCAAGAATATATATACTTTATAGGGTCTACGATGTCTCCTTTAATGCGTTACAAACTTTCCGACAAACTGAATACATCTGTTTACACTAGTGTAACAGGTATAATAAATTGTAATCTTACAATACATAGGGTGTTTACAGTTCGATGATAATTGCAATTTTGTGCTATTGTGCTACTTAACTATTACAATTTGACTGTGAAATCTTCTAACTGTCATAGTTGCTATATTTATTAGCTGAGCATGTAAAAGTGTTCTTAGGTTTGAAAAAAGTTATAAAAATACCATACCTTTGTTATGTGTTATTTAGCTGTGATATTGTGCAACTTTTGCTTTGAATGCAAAACAACAACAAAAGTATTACTTTAAAGTAGCACAATATGACAACTATCATCGAACTGTGAGCACCCTAACTGTTAATTAATTGAAAATTATCGACTATGGCTTGTTGAGTTTATTTTCAGTTTCTCACCACTAGAACGTATGCTTTTGTAATGCTAACCTGTCATCTCAGGCTAACGAATATTTAACCAATTAATATTTAACGCAAACACCCTTCAAGATGCAATGACTTGTTCGGTAAAAATTAATTTTCGAAAAATACAAAACTTTAATTTGCGCACTCTGGCATTCTTTTTTTTCGGTGAAAATTTTTTGCAAATAAAATATTACAGTTGTAGTCACATGCTAATCAGGGAAATCAGGGAAATTTCTACCAACCCAATTTCAACCAAAAGAGTTTTTAAGGTTTCACACAAATATCTTTGGGTCGGCTTCAAATATCTTATGTTTCTGCTAGAGATTTACAGGGGTGTCAAGGAAATCTCTACCAACCAAATTCCAACCAAAAGAGATTTCAAGGTGTCACACAAATCTCCTTGGGTTGGTTTCAAATCTCTCATGCTTTTGTTAGAGATTTGATAGAGTTTTAGTAAAATACACCATAGAAAAAATATGTATTAATAAGTTATATTAGCAAAAACATAACTGTTTTTCTAAGTTAAGTGCACTATTGCAATCCAAAATTACATTATATAGTATAGAATAGTATAAGAAATGTATACGTGCTAGTGACCTAGACCAACCAGAAAATGTGATTTATTAGAAATGGACACCTAGAAAAGCAATCTGCGACATCAACTACAGTGGCCATGAGAATCAACGCATATTCGGATGTGACTTCGTGGTTAGTAGGAAAGTACGTGGTTTCGTCTCTAAATTTACAGCTGTAGACGAAAGAATTCCCTTGAAACTCATCAAAGCAAAATTTCAACATTACCTTAATATGTGTCACGCCCCGACATTGAAAAAAAGACGATGTGAAGAAAGATGAATTCCATAAGCCCTTAGCACGCTTCTATGAGTGCTGCCCCAAGCATGACATCAAAATTGTCATCATGTACATGGCAACTTGGCGCAGTGGCGTACCAGGCGTCCGCACACAAATAGACCACACATAGAGTGTGATTAATGTACAAACAAACAGAGGTCCCAACATCACCTCGGCCCACTATCTTGTTCTAGCCAAGGTAGGTACCACTGCCTTCTCAACAAGGGTCTCTTTACTGCTTAGACAGACTGCTCCGGCATCCGAATGTAAAGGGTGGTTAAATTTTAAGGGCCGATGTTGATTTTGAATAAAACACGAATTATTAAAGAAATTATTGACATTTCTTTTTATTATGATATATTGGTATGACTCAATTATGTATGGAACAAAATATCGGCCAAATGACCGGCACGGCTTCGGCGGCACACGTCCATCCGATGGTCTAAATTTTCGATGACGCTGAGGCATAATTGAGGTTCAATGTCGTTTATGTGCCGAATTATCCCATCCTTTAGCTCTTGAATTGTTGTTGGCGTACACCTTTTCTTTCAAATAACCCCAAAGAAAGAAGTCCAACGGTGTCAAATCACATGATCTTGGCGGCCAGTTGACATCGCCGCGACGTGAGATTATTCGGCCATCAAATTTTTCGCGCAAAAGAGCCATTGTTTCGTAAGCTGTATGGCAAGTGGCACCGTCCTGTTGAAACCACATATCGTCCACATCCATATCTTCCAATTCAGGCCACAAAAAGTTTGTTATCATCTCACGATAGCGAACACCATCCACAGTAATTGCCTGTCCAGCCTCATTTTCGAAGAAGTACGGCCCTATGATGCCGCCAGCCCATAAACCGCACCAAACAGTCACTCTTTGTGAATGCATTGGTTTTTCGACAATCACTCTTGGATTCTCATTCGCCCAAATGCGGCAATTCTGCTTATTGACGAATCCACTGAGGTGAAAATGAAAATTGAAATTGACCGAAAAAAATCACGAAGAGCACGATATGCATTTTTGATTTGAACGCCAATTTTCATAATAGGCCTGAATAACTTTAACGCGTTGCTCGATTGTGTATCTTTCCATGGTTCAAAATGAGTTAGTCTAAATTTGAGAAAAGTCAAAAAAAATGCTGGAAAAAACTTGACGCTTAGGTGTGGTTCACATTCAACATCGGCCCTACGTACTGCTTCAGCTTATTGCATATGACGCCAGATAATATTTTGTTTGCGATAGTTCGCGCAGACTGCAGGGTCTCCTTTCTTAAAGACTGGGCACAGAACACTTACGTTCCAGTCATCAGGCATACTCTCACCAGACCAAATTTTGCACAAGAGTTGATGCATACATCCAATCAAAACTTCGCAACCGGTCTTAAATAACTCTGCGGGTAATTCGTCTGCGCCTGCCGCTTTGATATTTCAAGCCTTTGTATGACTTCTAAGACCTCGTCATAGTCTGGTGGCTCCACAGGAATCTCATTCGGTAGAAAAGTGGCTCCTCCATAGCCTTAGTGATTCGTGGACATCTGTTACCACGTTTCCTTGTTCATCCTTGCAGAATGAAGCTCCTTGCTTATAACCATCGGTCACACGTTTGATTTTTTGATAAAAACCACGGGCCTCGTTTCTGCTACCCATCAATCTCAATCGCTCAACAACAGCTCGTGTTGCTCCCGCCTGCAGAGTTCTTTGTTGTGCCATATTCTTCTCTGCAGTAGCGATGCGACATTCCTCATCGTACCATGCCTGCCTTCGAGATTAAGTGTAGCCAATAACCTCTTTGGCTGCCGTAGCTAATAAGTTTGAGATACGCTTCCACTGATCGTTTATACAGTCGGAGGCCGAAGGATTCTCTCGGAGTAGATGAGAGAAAATTCTTGTGAAGGTAGACTTTAACTTTACTCTACCAACTTCTAGCTTTCGTTGTATGGTAGTTCGCTCGGCGTGCGGTGTGCTGAGTCCAGTACGTACCTTTGCAAGAACAAAGTATTGGTCTGAGTCGATGTTAGGACCTCTGTACGCTCGTACATTAAGCACGCAAGAAGAGTGGCTGTCATCAATCACCACATGATCTATTTGGGTGCGGATACTTAGGTCGCCTCTGCGCCATGTTGCCTTGTCTGGTACTACTTATGATCATGTTTCTGCCCACAGGAAGTCGATTAGCCTTTATCCATTACTGTTGGTGGTGTCATGAAGGCCAAATGGTAGGGCGAAAGATATCTTCTATCCGTATTTGTGCATTGAAATCACCGATGACAATTTTGATGCCATGTCCGGGTAGCGACCG
This sequence comes from Leucophenga varia, assembly GCA_018903435.1. Taxonomy (NCBI): domain Eukaryota; kingdom Metazoa; phylum Arthropoda; class Insecta; order Diptera; family Drosophilidae; genus Leucophenga; species Leucophenga varia. The sequence continues at coordinate 175,027 of JAEIFJ010001080.1, forward strand.
TAAAGGCTTTCTAATCTGATCTTTAACATTTGTTGTGGCGTGTACACATATAAGGTCCTGGATAACTGTAATGTCTGCTCGAAAGTTGTCAAGAGTGGTTATAAGTTCTCTTATTGCACCATCCCTGTTAAGGGTTCGGACGTTTCAGGTGCACATGCGTATGTCGTGATCCTTGTATCGTTTTCGGGGATCGTCTTTTTATATGCTTAAATGGTAGCTGGGGCCACCAGAATCCTTGCCCCTGCCGCGGAACTATCCACGGGTGGATTTTCACATCTGTGTCTGCCACCTGGAGTATTTTTGTTCATACTAGCCATTTTTGCATTTGGTACACTTTGTTCTGTGTGTGTCTCACGGGATTTTTATTTTACGTCGTTTTTAACCATTCCACCGACCAACCTCACATCGAGGAATCACTATTTAGACGGCTCTTACGTCAAGCTGAGCCTGCTGTGATAGTATTCTTGACCGCCCGCTCACCACACGTGCAAACATACTTGATACCAAAAAAAAAAATGGTTTGACAAATGGACCATAAGTATAAATAATGTTGACATATCTATGGAAAAATCGGCCAAATACTTGGGAATTCAAAACAAACGAAACCAATCAAAAAAGAAATATCGTCAACTTAACTGGCTTATGAACGAAAAATCAAAGCTCTCTATGAATATTAAACTGCTTTTCTAGAAAAGCAGCATAAATCCAACTGGAACGTACGGCCTGCGGGTAGGGGGGTACATCTAAAACATCAATATATTACAACGGCAGCAGTCAAAAATACTTCGACTAATAACAAGAGCGGAATGGTATATTTTTAACGCAGATATACACAGAGTGTTTAAAAACATGTATCACTTATACCTTATCGCAATTAACATGCGATATGCCGTATAAGCATTGATACCCACGCTGTTCAAATATGAACATGTTCTATACGCGATAAGGATCATATGCCGCAGCGACTATATTTTTGGGAAAACACTCAATTAAGTTTTACGATCATGGTAATTACCGAAGGCAGGGTTAAACCTCTCTGCAAGCAGCAACATTTCAACCCCCGGACGGACTATGAAGTATCAATTCTTCCAATTATCATTAGTAGTAGATTAGAACATTAAAATACACAAATACAGTACATTTGTAATAGTATATAAGCAGAAAAAAATTAAAAATAAAATTAGTACCTTACAACTACTCAAACTTGTTTATTCTCTCCAAGTGAGATTAATTTTTTTTTTTTTTTTTTTTTTTTTTTTTTTTTATTTTCCTATGATTAATTTTGTACATCTGTCTACAACAACATTTAGTACATATTATAACATCGATATACGAATTTAATTAATTTAAAAGAACAATTTCTTTAAATTATCATTAAAACAAAAAAATAGATCTATGAATCTATCGTGAATAACATCGTGAATAACAATTTCTTAATTAAATAAATTTGCGCTTATTGATAGTTCGGTAAGTCAGCTGGTCGAATTCTTTTTAGACGTCGTCTACTAGTTAACTCTAGTATGGGTAAGTTACACATTTCGTTGTTAGAATGAGCCAGGATTCTGATGTGGTAGCTTCTACTAACTGCTACTATTTCTTCTTTGACAGTCTTTATTTTCAGGTCTCTGTGTATATCAGCGTTGGAATCCTCCCATCCCCTTTTTTGGACTTTTCGAAATTTTTTTGTGCTCCCTTTTTTTTATATTATTGTTATTTGTTTTTTTTGAGGCCCCCCCAACTAGAAGGCCAGAACAACAATTGGTTTTATGATGCTTTTGTATAGTAGAAGTTTATTGCTCATAGAGAGCTTCGATTTTTTTTTTTCAGAAGCCAGCTCAGTTGACGACATTTCTCTTTCATTTGATTTCGCTTTTTTTTCTATGTGAAACTTCCAAGTCATTATTGTCTAAGTGAATTCCCAAGTATTTGGGCCGATTCTCAATAGGTATGTCTACATTATTTTTTTTTTAAGGAATGGGGAATGAAAGCCTTTTTGTTGTAAAGATAACTTGTATAGTTTTGAAAAGTAATAAGCGTTTTATGACCCACAACGAAAATTTTAATAATATTTTAATCTTTTTTGAAACTGGGTGCATATAATATAAACAAAAACAAAAAAAAAATTCACTTTATATAAAAGAAAAAGAAATACCGCCAAATCACTTTAACACGATGCGAATAATTTTCAACAACTGAATTCTTTATTATAAAAATTCATTATTCTTAACCTATGCTTATTCTAATTATGTTGCGGCAACATTTCGAAATTTAACATAATTACAACAACAACAATAATGACGAGCAACAAAATACGAATCGGTTACAAAAAGCGCGACTTATGTTAACAGAAAAACAACAAAAACGAAACTTAATAGAAATGTAACAAACAAACAAAACGAATTTAATACAATTATATTGACGCGCAACTTTTTTAAATAATTTATGAATTTACTTTATGCTATTTTTAAAAACTATTAAAATTTCATTTTTAACTAAAACTATGTACCTATATATAAAATTCATAAATCTTAATACTATTCAAAAATTCAAATTAATTTTAAAAATCTATATTTCAAAAATAAATAATCTATTGTAATATGCTCCAACATTTCCGGCCCTGTTGAAGAAATTGGCTTCAACCATTAATTGGTAGTAAGGCCAATTTATGTATTGGCCTTTTTGATAACAGCATTTTGTGTTTTTATTGACGCCACTCTAACTTTACCGTCGGCGCCGACCACGACCTCTTCCATCGCGACCTGTTAGCCACCGCTGGGTGGTAGGTTGTCCTCGTGTATTAGCACCAGGTCGCCTTTGACTACGTTCCAGTTAGGCTTGACCCATTTGGCCTTCTCCTGTAGGCTTTTCCTGGACCACGCCAGCCAAAACCGTTGTTTTGAGTATCGACAGCAGCTGCCACCTCCGCAAGCAATGCAATGTGCTGTCCGGTACGTCTGGCACCACTCCGGGCGGCAGCGAAGTGAGAGCCCCGCCTATGACCAGATGAGCCGGTGTGAGTGCCTCTCCATCGTTGGGATCGTTGCTCAATGGAGCTATTGGCCGTGAGTAGAGCACGGCTTCCACCTCCACGAGTACGGTGTGAGCCCTCCGAGCGCTGCCTGCGCGCCCCCTGGTCTTCGCCGCCTTGACCGCTGCCTCCCAAAGCCCGCCGAAGTGTGGAGCTCTGGGCGGTATGAAGATAAAGTCTGCTCCCGTGCTGGACGCGAACGATTGCAGACCTTGGCTCTGCTTCTCGAATGCCTCTTTTAGGTCTCTCATCCTGTTGCTCGCTCCGACGAAGTTCGTCGCGTTGTCGCAGTAAATCCTCCTGAGGGACGCCACGCCTCCCGACAAACCTTTTAAAAATTGATATAAAGCAATCAGTTGATAGATCTGATACAAGCTCCAAATGAACAGCTTTCGAAGAAAAGCAGACAAATACTGCTATATACATTTTAACTGGTGGCCTGCCACGAATTTTCAAAGTGACAAATATCGGACCACAAAAATCTACACCGCAAACCATAAAGGGTCTCAGCGATCTTAATCGATCTGCTGGTAAATTTCCCATTATTTGGGTCAACAATTTTGGTTTATATTTGAAGCAATGCACACAATTTCGAACTATTTGTGTGCATGCCTCTCGAGCATTTATAAGCCATATATTTTGTCTTAAAATGGAAATCATTACTTTTGATCCCGCATGACAATTAATTTTGTGTATATGGCGCAAGTAAATATTAGCGAAATGCGACTTCTTATCTAACAATAGTGGAAATTTAGCATCATACGGAATCAGAGCATTAAGTAAACGTCCTTTCTAATCTTATGAGAACGATAGATCTTCCATAAATTTGTTTTTGTAAAAATGGGCTTAATTTTTTGTATACTTGGTTTTACTAATGTTGATTTTTCTAATTTTTTGATTTTCTTCAACAAAGGCAATAGCTTGAGTTGATTCCACTAATTTTAAAAAAGCAAATTTTATTTAGTTTGCTGTAACAACGAAAGATGAAAATTTATTTTTATAGTTGATAAATCTATAAACATATGCAACAATGCGTAATAATTTTAAATATGAGAATGCCTTTTAAATAAGATTTGAAAGATTTGGTTAAAAGAATTATGTGTTGTAACTGATTTTTTATTTTAGATTTTTTAAATATTGATAGAGAAAAATGATATTTTTTGAATGGTTTGATTTAATTTTTAAAAATTGTGGGCCTTAAACCAAATAGATTTATTACATAAAGTAAGCCTCTTGAAACGATATGGCTAAGAAAATTTGTGGTAGTCTGCAAGTAATATTGAAGATAATTTGGATTTAGAAAGATTGAAAATGTTGTTAGGTATGATGGTATTTATAATGAAGGTTATTTTAGTAGTAAAAGTTGACGTGATTTTAATTTGCAATAACGGTTTAGAAAGACCATAATTTGGCTAAGGTATGTGAAAGCAATAGCTCCAATTAGGTATTGTTTTTGTTTTTTAATGGAGCTATGATTTGAGTAACAAAGGTTTGTAAATACTTGTTGACTCAATACGACGCGTATATAAATGCAGCAGCCATATGCAAGGCTAGATGCATCAGCAAAATCCATGAATTTGAATATTTGTTCCAATAGCGTGCAATATTAACGAGGTATTGAGATTAGTTAAGTTTAAAAAGATTTTGTTTAAACTTTTCCCAATCTGAATGAAGGCTTATTGGAATAATTCTATCCCTAATTCTAATTTTTGTCGCTACAATTTTTTTTTGAAGAAGTATTTTTGCTTTTTGTGACGACTGGGCATAAGAGTCCGAGGGGATCAAAGAGCCGAGCTGAAACCGATAAAATATTTCTTTTGTTGCTCTCAAATTATCAAAGTCTCGTCCAAATGGTATTTAAAAACGTCATTCTTCGGACTCCAACGCATACCCAAAGCCTTTGTGAAATCGGAATCATTGAATTTTAGCGATTTTTCGACATTAGCGTTATTTGTGAAAAAATGGGGATGGTTTGAATACCATTTTGACAGTTGAAATCCTGCCGTACCAAGAATTTTTGATACTTCAACACGAATATTATTTAAACCATTTAAGTCGTTTGCCCCACTTAACATGTCGTCAACATAAAAATCGCTTTTTATGACTTCTGATCCGACTGGGAGAGAATCTGCGAATATATTACTAAGTTCGTACAGGCACCGAATTGCCAAAAAAGGGTGCAGAAGCGGTTCCATATGTAACCGTGTTTAATTTAAAAATTTGAATCTTTTTTGATTCATTTTCTCTCCACAGAATTAGCTGAAAATTTCTATCAGTTTCTTTGACAAGAACCTGTCTATACATTTTACAAATATCAGCTGTAATTGCATATTTATGCAAACGAAATCGGATCAGGGTTGAATATAGTTCCGGTTGTATTGTAGCTCCAACCATTAAAGTCTGGTTAAGTGAGACTGATGTTGAGCTTTGACATGAAGCATCAAACACAACTCGAAGTTTTGTAGAGCTACTTTCAGGCCTTAAAACACATTGGTGTGGAATAAAATAATGGGGGCCTGTCGGAACTTGGTTATCAGTTGGCGACATATGACCGAGTTCGAGGTATTCTTTTTCATAAAATCCATATACATGGATCTTAGTTCATTATCTTTTTGAAAGTCGCATTTCGAGCGACAAAAAACGACGTTTAGCTGTCTCATAGGACAGACCAAGGCAATCCGGATTAGTCTTAAATGGTAATTGTACCTCGAACCTGCCAGACGATAACCTACGCATCGATTTTTTAAAATGTGATTCACACGCTGTTTGTTCAGCTGTATTTTTTACAGCCTTTGACTCATTTGGAATTTCTTCCATTTCCCAAAATTTTTCAACAATTGAGTCAAGGGAACTTTCGATATTTTTATTTATGATATTACAATTTAAAGCCTTTTGGTTTGAGTGGGTGATATATTTTCCAGACACTATCCAGCCCAACAATGTTTTTTTGTAGTGAAGGCAAATTTGAATTTAATTTTATTTGACCAACACACAACAATTCGAAGAAAGTTTCTGCACCAATCAAAATATCAATCTTTTGTGGTTTGTTAAACCTTGGATCAGCTAATTCAATATTTTTAGGAATGTTCCACTGCTGTGTACATATAGAGCTGTCCGGTTGATACGAAGTAATAGAACGAAGAACCCAAAAAGGCAGACGAAAATTCATGAGAATTAATTCTCGATTGTATCGTTGCAGAAACTTTATGTTTAACAGTTGAATTTGATTGTCCAACTGTACGAATATTAAGTATATTTTCTTCTCTCAGTAAGCGCAATTTCTGAGAGAGATCTTCTGTTATGAAGTTCACTTGCGATCCAGAATCTAGTAAAGCTCTAGCAAGTTGAAATTGACCAAATCTATCTTTTATTTTAACCACTGCTGTTGCAAGAATTACATGCTCAGATAAGGACGCATGGTTTACGTGAGCTTGAGGAGTCGATGGTTCCTCATGCGATTGCTGAGCCAAGTTAGAAGAGTCATTTGATGAATAAATGTGTAGAAGTGTATGATGTGGTCTCGAACAAACTCTACATTTTGATAATTTACACCGTGAAACGTTATGACCCTTTTTCAAACAATTTATACAAAGCTGGTTGTTTTTAGCAAAATCAAATCTTTGTTTTACTGGCAAGCGCTGTACGATGGGCAAGTTTGAATGGAATGGTTTACAGCTTTGCAGTAAAAACATTTGGCCTCAGCTTGTGAATTGTTTTGGAAGCAAGAATTTGAAGATTTTGTTTTGAATTTATTTTGAATTAGAGGTTCCTGCTTTTGTTTATTTTTTGATTTCGATGATTCATCAGCAGCCATATGCTGATACCTTCTATTAAGCAAAGTAGCACAATCTGACCAAGATGGAAGTTTATCATAATCAAGTTGCTCTTCATACCTAGATTTGGTAGTTGAGTCAACTTTCGCCATTACAAGATGGATCAGTATTGCATTAGTTATTGCTTTATCATCGCCCACAGACAGTAAGGAGTCATAAATTGCAGATACTGTGTCAATAATTTGTCTCAAAGTTGAAGCAGATGGTTTGGTCATATCAGGCAAATCGAAAAGTTTTGAAATGGTATCGAAAAATATTAGACATTTATTGTCATAAACTCTTTTTAGGCTTTCCAATGCTTTAGGGTAATTAGCCTCTGATATTTGAAAAGCCTTTACTGTTCCTAAGGCCTCATCTGACAAACAAGATAACAAGTGATTAAATTTTTCTACATCACTTAATGTGGGATCGCTATCCACCAAACTTTCAAAAGGCTCATAAAATTTTTAAAATCAGAATGTTTGCCACTAAATTTTGGCAAACGCATTTTTGGTAGATGTGATGAAGACGAAAGAAAACTCATTGTTGTGTCATTTCCACTTGCTCTTCTATCTTTCTTTATATATTTCAAAAATAAAGCCCTTAGTGCTGACACAAACTTCCTCTAACTCTGCACGACCAGCATTGGTGGGAGCGACTGAATCTATTTGATTCTGAAGAATCATTGCTTGGTGGATATAATCATTTAAAAATTTCCAATCTACACTCTAATTCAACTGGATTCAACGAAATAGTTTTCTCTAAAACGGACTTTTCATACGCTCAATATCTTCAATAATTCTTTCTTGTTTTGAAAGAATTGTTTCAATTTCCGAAGTAGTCGGTGAAGATTGGCGTCTATTAGCATTTTTAATTAACTTAGTTTATTCCGTAAAAACAAAAAAAAATATTGTTATAAAAACTTTAAAATCAATCCTTTAAAAGAACGCTTAAGTATTTGCAAGCAAAAACGGAATAGACAAACAGCAAAAATCAAAAATCAAAGTCAACGACCAACAACGGCAAAAGAACAACAGATGTTTGTTTTTATATAAGAATGTATGTGAGGTTGCGTAAATTAACGACGCGCAGAAAGGGCGCGGAAAACAAACAAACAAAAAGTATATAAATTTTTTTTTGTATTTGTTATGTTGTTTTTTTTTGTTTGTTTGTGTCAAGCTTAAATATAGACTAAAACAAAGTATATAAATAACGTAAAACCTTTTTTTGTTATTTTATTTTATTTTTTATTATTGTTATTTTTATTATTTTTTAAATATAAAATTTTTGAAAGCTGTTTTTTTTTTTTAATTTATTTTAAATGTATAATGATATGCAAACAATTTAGTGTAGTTTAATTATAGTTAAAAAATTTAATTTTTTATTAATTGCTCGAGGTAATTTTTTTAATTTGTTTTGCATATGTTACCTGGTTTGTAGGAATGTTGCAAGGTGTTACTTCCCTCTTGCAGATTGGACAATCGCAATTAACCATTTGATGTCACAAAAAAAACCAACGTCCCTCAGATAGCAACGACAAACCTTTTTTCCAAAGTAATGGATAGCCAGCAGCCAAAGCAGCAACAAATGTTTATTAAAATTTTTTTATTATTATTTCGCGACGCGAATTTGCAGTATTGTTAATTTGTGCACAAATTTATCAACAAATGGGTTATTTTCTTATTTTACTTTTTTTTGTTATATGTTTTATTTTTATGTGTTTTTTTTAATTTCACTTTAATTTAAATGCACTAAAAAAAATCACAGTAATGCAACCTAGTCCCTGCTCGGGGGTCAAATGAAAAGTTATATGTTTTTATGACCAACAACGAAAATTTTAATAATATTTTAACTATTTGAAACTGGGTTGCATATAATATGTATAACAAAACCACTAAATAAGAAAATTCACTTTATATAAAAGAAAAAGAAAATACTGCCAAATCACTTTAACACGATGCGAATAATTTTCAACAACTGAATCTTTATTTATAAAATTCATTATTCTTAACCTATGCTTATTCTAATTATGTTGCGGCAACATTTCGAAATTTAACATAATTACAACAACAACAATAATGACGAGCAACAAAATACGAATCGGTTAAAAAGCGCGACTTATGTTAACAGAAAACAACAAAAACGAAACTTAATAGAAATGTAACAAACAAACAAAACGAATTTAATACAATTATATTGACGCAACTTTTATAATAATTTATGAATTTACTTATGCTATTTTTTAAAACTATTAAAATTTCAGTTTATTGTCTAAGTGAATTCCCAAGTATATTGGCCGATTTCTCAATAGGTATGTCTACATTATTTATTTTTAAAGAAATGGGCATCGAAAGCTCTTTTTGTTGTAAAGATAACTTGTGTAGTTTTGTTTTCGTTAATTTTTATTACCCATTTGTCAAACCATTTTTGGTGTTATCAAGTATGTTTTGAAGCTTATTAGAGGCTACAGCTAAGTCTTTATGTGAATAAAGAAGAATTGTGTCATCTGCAAAAGTTGCTTTCATAGAAGAGGGTTCTATTGGGATAGGTAAGTCTTGTGTAAAAAGGACTTCGCTTTAATTGGCCTTATTGTAGAGTGGGCGTCTTTAACTTTTACATAGAAGTGTCGATCAGATATGTAACTTTTAAGCATGTGGTAAAAATCTGGTGGAAGTAGTTTTTTTAATTTAAACAATAGACTAATGTGCCATACCTTGTCGAAAGCTTTTTCAACATCAAGAAATACTCCTATACAATACTTTTTATCTTCTAGATCTCTAGAAATTTTGTTAACTACTTTATGAATTTGTTCGATAGTTGAGTGATGTTTCCGAAACCCAAACTGATGGTCAGGTATGATGTAGCTATTATCAAAAATGGGTTGAAGTCTGCTAAGGAATAATTTTTCAAAAACTTTTGATAGTATTGGAAGAAGGCTTATCGGACGGTAAGACACTGCACTTGTGGCATCTTTACCAGGTTTTGGAATAGCTATGACCTCTGCTACCTTCCACGTCTTGGGAAAATATTTGTATCTTATTATTGCGTTAAACATATTCCGCAGATAATAAATAGCATTTAAAGGAAGTTTTTTAAGAAACTTTCCAGTTATCATGTCATAGCCAGGTGACTTGTTAGCCTTGATATTGTCGATTATATTTTTAACTTCCTTAGTACTTACATATCTAATTTTGATATTTTGTGAGTTGGTAGAGGTTTCTGAATTATTATAACAGGTTTGTGTGTCATTTGTAAAGGCATTTTCGTAAAAATCTTCCAATAGTGTCGATTTATCACGTTCTGTCTTAGCCCAAGTACCATCTGGTTTCCATAATGGTACGTTAAAGGTTGTCGATTCTCTGAGTTCCATAGGGAAAAGTTTGTGTCTCTGGTTGGGCCTAAATTAGCCAGATAATTCTCTATACTCTTATTCTTATTCTGATTAAGCCTTACTTTTAGATCCCTTATTGCCCGATTAAGTCTCTTCGGGACATCTAGTAGTTTGCCATATTTTCATAAGTCTTCGTTTATTCTCTATTTGATTTCGAATTGAAGCAGGTGTAAACATGTTTTAATCTTTCACATGAATAATAGTAGCTTTAATATAATCGTGGCTAAAATGTTCAACTCCAAAGTATTTAATTTTATTTTTAATTATAATAGCTGAATCCCCATGTCCTGTGCCGTCTGGATGATTTCTATTATATAAAGTATATCCTTTTATTTTTAGAAAATTTTTAGATGTAAAATGTGTTTCTGAAATAAGTGCCAGATCAATATTATTTTCATAAAGGAAGTGCTTTAGTTCTAGTATATGTTGCCTCAGCCCGTTAGCATTCCAGAATATAATTCGTAGTGTATCTGAGCACATATCTACGAATTTGTCTTGGATACTAAAAGTGTCACTATATTGAGTATAGCTGACATTTGTTGAATCAATTGCTTCATCATAAGTTTTAGCTCTTGCATGTCATTAAGTTCAGTTGAATTTGGGTTGGATGGTAAGGAGTTGTTAGTGGAATCTATGTTAGGTGGTAAGTGATTTAAAGATGGAAAAGTGGGTTGTGTTTCGGGTTGAATAAGTTGGGAAGGGATGGTTTGTTTAATTGGATATGGTGTATTAGACTTATTGCCACTAGCTATTTGAGCAAAACTTATGGAGGGTGTCACTCTTATACTAGAACTTGGAGGGGGAGAGACCCGCGCATCTACATATTTATTTGATACTATTTTTTCTCTAAGTTGGGGAAAGCGTTTAACTTTTAGTGCTTTATAGACTTCGCAGCCTTTATAGTTAGCAGTGTGGTTACCACTGCATAGAGCACATTTGGTTTGACCTTTGTCGAAATTTAGAGTGCAGTTTACTGTTGTATGGGAACCAGCGCATTTGACACAGACTGGATCTCTAGTACAATAATTTTTGGTATGCCCATACTTCTGACAATTTGCACATTGGGATAGTGTGCGTTTAATATGGGGTGCCTCGAATGAAATTTTTGTCTGTAGAAGATGAGAAATTTTATATACATCTTTATTGTTTTCTTCGCTTTGAAGTTCAATTGAAAATAATGGAAGAGGCACTTTTGTGGTTCGTTGTTGAATATTATAAATATGTTTAACATTGTGACCTAGCTCTTGAAGTTCAGCTTTAATTTCTTCAATATCAGCTGAAGGATGCATATTTCGTAAAATGACTTTGAAGTTTCTATCTTCCTTAGCTTTATACGTATAGTATTTGGTTTCTTTCTGTTTCAACATATTTATAATATTTTTATAAAAAGTAGAATCTGTGGCCTGCACTCTTACTTCGTTGTTAGCTAACGCTTTTAATTCAAAGTTTTTTTGAGCCACTTCTTTAAGGGCATCATATAAAACTTTAATCTGGCCGACACCCTGAATATAAATTGGAGGTGGTTTATTCACTTTTGGCAATAAATGACCTGAAGGTTGCATAGAGTTTTGTTCGTCACACTTGTCATCTGCTAACAGTTCGAATCGATTTGTTGTGTTAGGTTCGCTGAGCCAATAATTTTGTAATGTTGTTTGTGTTTTGTTCTTTGGTTTTTTGTTATTGTTTTGCTTTTGTTGTGTTTGCTTACTTGGAGAATGTGTTTCTCTGTTCCTTTTCAACTTTAACGGCAGATTTGTGTGTGTGTGCTTTCCATTGTTTGTTTTTGGTGAAGTAACGTTTTCTGGTAAAACAATTGAAGAAGTCGAAGGTACATCGTTGTTGTTGTTATTGTTGTTGACGTACTGTACATTAATATGAGGTGATTTTTGAATTGGCGTGACCAATGAGGATGAAGATGACGTGATCGAGGCAGTTGATGAAAATACTGTTGTTGTTGTTGGCGCAGAAGCTGTCGATGTTGTATATCCACTTTGTGTTGTAATTGTTGTTGTAGAAGCTATTATTGGTTCGATAGGAGGCAGTGGAGTAGTCGGCGTGATGCATTGAGCACTCCATGATATGTTACTTTGACGTAAAGATGAAGAAGAATTAGCTGGCGGCTCTGGTGTAACAGACAAGTTGGAGTTTGATGAATGGTTTTTGTTGTTGCATGGCGATACAAACGAAAAATATGCATTTCTCGCAGCCACTGATTTTTTTGGTTTTGTTGATGAGCTTCGCTCATCATTTTTTATTAATTGTTTTTGTTTTTATTATATTTTTTTTGTTTTGTTTTAGTTTTGCAGTAAAAGGCAATGTTTTTAATTATGCACTTTAACTTTTAAGTAATTTATTTTTGTAAGTTTATTTACTGATTAGCGAAAGCACGGAGCGATTGAAAAACACGTCTGTGTCGCATGACAGTTCAAACATTTGACAAAATATTTGGCAGTTCTTAAAAAGTGCCCGCAGTGCATTAATATTGGTCCATTGAGACGTTCTGTTGTTTTCCCCCACCAGTGGTAAGAGACACAGAGATAAACCAGCACCTTGGAAGTTGGATGTAGTGCAAATGCACCAACAGCAAAAAGTAGCTTAAAAAAAGAAAAAAAAATTCTTGTTTTCCCCCACCAGTGGTAAGAGGCAGAGTAAATATTAAAATAAAATAAAAAGTGTGTCCGTGGCTAAACAGCCGACTAGGAGTTCTTGGGGCTACAACATCAAGACTCAGTGAGTGAAAAACAAAAAGTGCGTAGTGGAACAAACGTGGCTAAACAGCAGACTAGCCGTTCTTGGGGCTACAACACCAAGACTTAGTGAGCGAAAAAAAGTGCGTAGTGGAACAAACGACTTAGTTTTGTGTGTTTACCTGAACTGTCTTCATTTGGTTGACATTATTTGTACAAGGGCGTACATTTTTGGTCACTCAAGGCAAAAAAGTAAAAGTTTACTTTTTAAACGGAATTTCATTGCAATTGGCAAAAAACTTCGCTGTGAGTAGAGGCACAGCACGATCAACCAGGCGATCAGAACAAAAATACCTCCAAAGAGCCAATTGCAGTTACATCGTATAAATATCAATGGGCTGATTTCATTACAAAAAAGATGCCTTCGGACATCGTTGTCAAGCTGTTAAAACAGCAAAGTGAGATTCGGGATAATATTATCCTGAGTATTGCAAATAAGACTGAAAATGAGAATGTAAAATCTCTAATAACACAGTTTTCTGCAAACCATGCGGCAATCCTCAAGCGTGGTATAATTGATCATGAGTATTTCAACGGTAAAATTTATGAAGACACTCTTGAGAAAATCCGCAAGTATGAGGAATCTTTAATAAAGATCGAAGAATTGCCGACTACTTCAAAGGCTGCTGGAACATATCGCAAAGCACCGCCAGTTCCACAGGAAGAAGCACGTGATGCCCAGGATAACCTCTCGACCAATTCAGGAGATTATTTTATTGAGCAGCTAGACAGAAAGGCTGAAAAACTGAGGCAGCTTATTGAAGGAGAGAAAAAGGCTCTCCTAAGTACCACTATAGACGAGTTACTGTCCTACAAATACAGTTTAACCTTCTGAGTATTGGAAATAAGACTGAAATTGAGAATGTAAAATCTCTAATAACACAGTTTTCTGCAAACCATGCGGCAATCCTCAAGCGTGGTATAATTGATCATGAGTATTTCAACGGTAAAATTTATGAAGACACTCTTGAGAAAATCCGCAAGTATGAGGAATCTTTAATAAAGATCGAAGAATTGCCGACTACTTCAAAGGCTGCTGGAACATATCGCAAAGCACCGCCAGTTCCACAGGAAGAAGCACGTGATGCCCAGGATAACCTCTCGACCAATTCAGGAGATTATTTTATTGAGCAGCTAGACAGAAAGGCTGAAAAACTGAGGCAGCTTATTGAAGGAGAGAAAAAGGCTCTCCTAAGTACCACTATAGACGAGTTACTGTCCTACAAATACAGTTCAACCTTCTGGTGGTCAAAAATAGAAAAGGACCTAGACCTAGCAACCCACCAACAAATAGCAGTTTAGTGGACTATCGAAAGATTGGTCTACTTTTATGACTTGTTTAGAGAAACAATTCACAACAGAAACGATATCAGCGACAACTACTTGAAAACTTGCCTGAAAGGAGAAGCAAGGTCAGTAGTAAGCCATTTGCTAAACGAGTCAGCAGCAAATTATGAAGCTGCGTGGAACCTGATTTGCAAGCGGTATGAAAATCAGCGCAAACTGTTTTCAGACCGTTTGAATCAGTTGATTAATTTAGAAACACTCAATCACGAATGTGAAGAGAGTGTAAGGAAGTTTTTGGATACAGCCAATGAATGTATCCACATTATTAAAAAAAGGGCAATATGGGTGAAGGAGCAAATGCAATCCTTGTTCACATATTGCTAAGAAGATTTTCGCCGGAAGCTCTACAGATATATGAACAGCAAACACAAAAAGCGAGAGATATTCAATCGCTGAATGAACAAAATAGGAAAGTTTCAATCAAAATGCCAAAGGTTCAAAGGTGCTCCTGTTAATAAAAGAAAGGACTTTGTAAATAAACATCGGCTGTGCTTCCGTTGTTTCGGATCCAAATTACACAAAAATAAAAATATCGTCAATTTATGAATGAGTACATTGCACTGGGTCATATGGAACCTGTGTCTACAGAGGGTGATGGAAAATGCTATTTACCTCACCAAGCGGTTATAAGACCTGGCAGCCTAACTACAAAGCTAAGAGTTGTTTTCGACGCATCAGCAAAGACTAGTAATGGAAACAGTTTAAATGATGTGATGCTGGTCGGACCCAGAATTCAACGCGAAATATTCGATATTTTAGTTAACTGGCGAATGTGGCGATTTGTTATAACGGCTGACATTGAAAAAATGTATCGACAAATCAAAGTTACAAGTGCCGCTCAACAATATCAGCAGATATTATGGAGAGAAAATTCAAAAAGCGAGTGCGCGAGTATAAATTAACAACTGTTACATATGGGACCTCTTCTGCGCCATTCTTAGCAGTTCGCGCTTTACATGAAATAGCAAACAGGCACTGTAAAGGCGATACAAAATTATATAAAGCCATCAAAGAAGATTTCTACATGGATGACTTGATGACTGGAGATAACACTATTGAAGACTGTGTTAATTTGCAACAGAATCTAGCAACCACATTGAACAAAGCTGGCATGCATCTAAGAAAATGGGTTTCGAACAATGATGACATAATTGCCAACGTAGACGATGGAGTTGAAAACGGCTTACACCAGTTACAATAGTGGGAAAATGTTTCATGCAAGAATTGTGGAAGCTGCAACTTACTTGGGACGAAACACTTGATGATTCATCAGCTACGTTCTGGATAAGCTATGCTCAAGAATTACCCACGTTATCGAGAGTACATATTCCACGCTGGATCGGAACCAACAAAAATAATGTTATTGAATTACATGGATTCAGTGATGCATCAGAGAAAGCTTATGCAGCAGTAGTATATGCCAAAACGGGTTTAATAGTAACTTTGCTAACAGCTAAAAGCAAAGTAAGTCCAATAAAAAATAAAAAAACAATTCCAAAACTTGAGCTACGTGGAGCTCATTTATTGGCGAAACTACTGTCCAAAGTGTACTCTATAATGAATAACCAAGTTAAAATATATGCTTGGATAGACTCGCAAATCGTGCTTGCCTGGATAAACAACGGTAGAAGCAAAGATAAATTTGTTAAGACCAGAGTTGATGACATTGGAAAACTGTTAACAACAGCCAAATGGAATTATGTAAGATCAGAAGATAACCCAGCAGGTGTTGCATCGAGAGGAATATTTCCAAACAAACTTGAAGGATATTCAATTTGGTGGAGTGGACCGGAATGGCTTTCAAAGTCTCCAGATCAGTGGCCAGAAACAAAACAGCACGAGACTGCAATTGTGTCTACAATATGCAATGGAAACAATCAACTGTTTCCGTTGCTAACAAAGTTTTCTACCTTTGGAAAATTGGAAAATGTAATGGCGTACGTTTTACGTTTCATTAAAAAACTGCGCTATGGAATAAAATTCCCTTCATATATAACGATGGAAGAGCTTAAAAATGCGAAAATAGCAATTTTAAAACTGCAACAGCAAATCGAATTTGGCAAGGAAATTAGTAATCTACGCAACAATAGACCTTTAGAAACAAAAAATAAATTATTGCCGCTTTTCCCATTCTTGGATAACAACGGAATTTTGCGAGTTGGTGGTCGTCTGCAGAACTCAACGCTAGCTTATGGTATGAAGCATCCGATCATACTTGGAAAGTCACACATAACGTTCATAAAATTACGTTACATGGAGGAATCAAGCTAATGAAAGTCATTATTAGTAGTGAATACTGGATTTTCGGGCTTCAAAACTTACTTTAAAAGTTTCTACGGACTTGTGTAACCTGTTTAAGATACAGACAAGAGGTATCTAATCAAATAATGGGTAATCTACCAACGTATAGAGTAACTGGCACTCACCCATTTTAACATACAGGCATCGATTATGCTGGACCATTTCAAATTCGATGTGCGAAAGGTAGAGGTCAAAAGACATACAAGGGGTACATTGCTTTATTCATTTGTATGGCAACAAAAGCAATCCACTTAGAAGCGGTAAGCGATTTATCTACTGAGACATTTTTAGCAGCCTTACGCCGATTTCTTGCAAGAAGAGGCAAATGCACCCATATATATTGTGACAATGGCACTAACTTCGTCGGAGCGGCAAAGAAGCTCGATAAGGACTTAAAGGCAGCAATCAAAAATAATTGCGAATTGGTACCTGTATTCGAAAAGATGGTATCAAGTGGCACTTCATCCCGTCCGGAAGTCCTCACTTTGGAGGAATTTGGGAAGCTGGAGTAAAATCGGTCAAGTATCACCTAAGACGAGTTATTGGTGATAATAGCTTGACGTATGAAGAATTTTCAACTCTTTTAAGCCAAATAGAAGCCGTGTTGAACTCTCGGCCTCTTTGTCCATTGACAGAAAAACAATGAGGAAACGGATGTACTCACTCCAGCTGAGAATATTGATGACGGAAAAATTGGATCGCTTGACCGGTGGACGTATATGCAACGTATTAAAGCAGATTTCTGGAAAAAATGGAAAGAGGACTATCTACTTTCATTGCAGCAGCGATCTAAGTGGAGAAATTCAAAGCCAAATGTAGCAGAAGGACAAATCGTCTTGATAAAACATGAAAATACGCACCCAGCAAAATGACCGATGGGCAAAATAATAGATGTAGCCAAAGGACAAGTAAAAAATCGAATATTAATTTTATAATAAAATTAATATTCTGAAAAATAATAATGGTCTAAGTTGGCAGGTAAGAATAAAAAATGTAAAATTGCTAGTGGTGGGAAACTTATAATACAGGGGCGACATAGAAATCTCAGAATTTTAGTGTAAGTGCTTTGGTGAATATTCCCGAAAATTAACGCCATTCGAGTGTTTTCATTGATTCCATAGGGTAACTAATTTTTATACCCGCCACACATTGTGTGAAGGGTATATTCAGTTTGTCAGAAAGTTTGTAACGCATTGAAGGAGACGTCGTAGACCCCATAAAGCATCTATATTCTTGATCAGCTCGACGAGACGAATCGATCTAGCCATGTCCGTCTGTATATTTCTAGGCATATTTTTCGTTGAAGATATAAAGATATTAAGCTGAAATTTGGAACTTAAGCTTTTTCTTAGCAACGACTATGTTAAGTTCGAGAATGGGAGTGCCACGCCTATTTTTAGGTATAGCCCCCTTACAAACTTACCGTTTTTTTTTTAGATTTTTTGTATAAAAATACTAATTATTTATGAATGTATTCGTTCCCAATTGGGTAAAAACATTTATTTTGTTATCCAGTGTCGAAACCAAGATGACACATTTTAAGGTATAGCCGCCAGATAAAGTTACCGCCCCTTTTCGAAATTTTGTATGGAAATGGTTATTATTTGTGAATGTATTTACTACAAATTGGCTAAAAACACTTCTTATGGCATCCAGTGTCAAACCAAATGTGTCACGCCCATTTTTAGATATGTCCCCAAAAAACTTACCGCCCATTTTCGAATCTTTGCATAAATATGGTTATTATTTAGGAATTTTTTCACTCCGAATTACCTAGAAACACATCTAATATCATCCAATATCAAAAGCAAGGTGCCACGCCCATTTTTAGCTAAAGTCCCAATAAAAACTTAGCGCCCATTTTCGAATTTTTGCATGAAAATGGTTATTTTTTAGTAATTTATTGACTCCAAATTGGATAAAAACTTTTAATATCATCCAATATCAAATCCAATGTGCCACTCCCATTTTTTGGCATAGGCCCTACACAACGTGAGTTGTATCAGATCGTTAACCCCGTCCTATCCCATCTCGAAGTTCTACGAAAGCCATTGATGATAACACATTAACAATTTAAAAATACGTGTGACGTGTATATAAGCTTCGGTTCCACCGAAGTTAAAGTTTTTCCTTGTTTTATATATTTTTAATTTCCATACAAAAAAATTAAATTTGCGACCCTACAATCTGAAAATGAAACCTTATGACTCTATATAAAATATAAAACTCAAAATTCTAGTGAAAGTGTTTTCGGTGTCACCCCTGATAAACTCAACAATCGTAAGCCGATAACAGATTTTTGATAATATCGCTAAACTATATTGAGTCAACTTACTATGGAAAAATAACTCTTTTTGTATATGAAAACTTCAAATAGTCAAAAAACCGTATACTTATGCAATAATTTGCCCCCACTACCATGTACATACATATATGCAGACGTGTATGTACAACAATGCACTAAGCAAAGCTATCATGAAAACTTTGTTGTTTGACATTGAAAGTATTTTTAATTCTCTTTGGTTTAATTTAAAAATGACGTTCACAAATTTATGATAATTTATTTCTTGTTTTATTAATTAATTCAACTTTTGTAGATTGGATCATGAAAAGTATAAATAAACTATGAAAATGAAAAGTCTACAAAAATATCAAACTGTGATCACAACCCCTTACAGATAACAAAAAGCAAAACTGACTTCGAATAACGAAATCTTTCGAAGTTCGAGATTTTATTTTTAGATATTTACAAAACAACCGAATATAGATTTACTGGAGATATCCCTGACACCCCTGGATAACACTGACACTACGCCAAAATACATTTGTGCACAAGGCTGATTTTGAAAAACTGAAAAAAAATTGTTTACTTATTATTTTGGAATCTTATTGTCTTATTAATAAATATTAATGTCCGACCAACAATATCTTCTTGTTTGTGTTTGCGCCTGCGTATTATGTACATCAGAGAGATGCAACAATCACAATTTTTTCAATCATACCCGATCATTGAATCGGTTTTTTTGTGACGGAAAACTTTGAATCAACAAAAGTGAATGATTGTTAGTGATCGTGTTGAAAGCGAACATTCAGTTCCAATCACACTGGCTTGTTTCGTACTGATGTTGTTTGATCGAACGTGTTTCTTTGAGCAACAAAGAATGGTCGAATATGCTGCTTGCATTCAGTTCGAACACAATCATACCGTTTGGTCATACCGGGCTCGATTCAAGCCAAAAATAGCATTGCAAATTCATTCGATTCCCGCGAACAGCGCAGCCGGTAACGTTATTACTGAAAAAAGAAATAGACTCGGACCATGTTCAGTTGACAGTTAATTATTTTTACATTCATTTTATAAAAGTTTTACCAATTAAGATTCAATAATATGGAAGTTTTAGCAATTAAGTTTCAAGCCAGAAAATGAATTTATTTATCTTATTTTAATGATCTCTATGAAAAAGTGATAGAAAATTTAAATTTGTGTTCCATTAATTTTAAGCATTAATTTAAGCATTAATTTTAAGCATTAATTGAATTTAAATTTTGAGTTTTAAACAGTTTTAAATGATGAAATAAATAAAGTGATTTGGTTAATTTAATGCATTGTTTTCTTTAAAACACACAAATATGTACAATGCGCTCTTTGACTTACTGCAATATACGAAAAGAGAAGCAAGAAAACGTAAAATGCATCGAGTGCGCTGCTACGCACACAAGCAAATTTGCAAAACTGTGAATGTGTGGGTGGCAATTCTCGATCTGAATGCTTCACTTACAATCAATTCAAACGCAACGTGATCGATGTCTGAGCCTTTCATGCATCGTTGGTTTTGATTATCTTTTTTCGGTTCGTATCACTTTCAATTACACTATGGAACAAATTCAGGTTAGCAATAGTTAGGTCCATTTTGGGACTGGCGGGTTAAAATATGGGCCAAAATAGGAGGCCGTTTCGCTCGGTTTGTTTATATTAGTTCGAAAATCGGCAAACTTCGTAGGTCAACTAAAAAAATTCGAACTAATATAAACAAACCGAGCGAAACGGTCTTCTAATTTGGCCCATATTTTCACCCTCCAGTCCCAAAATGGACCTAACTTTTGCTAATTATTTATCCATTCAATAACACTATGGAACAAATTCAGGCTAGCAAAAGTTAGGTCCATTTTGGGACTGGCGGGTGAAAATATGGGCCAAATTAGAAGACCGTTTCGTTCGGTTTGTTTATATTAGTTCGAATTTTTTTTTAATTGACCTACGAAGTTTGCCGATTTTCGAACTAATATAAATAAACCGAGCGAAACTGTCTTCTAATTTGGCCCATATTTTCACCCGCCAGTCCCAAATGGACCTAACTTTTGCTAGCCTGAATTTGTTCCATAGTGTTATCATACCGGAACCAAAAATCAGTTTGAATCAGCAAGCAAAACCATCAAATCAATTGATCAAACTTTTCGTTTTGTGCACGACACTCGATCGAACATGTTGTAGCGAAGCGCTATGATGAGTTGTGACTGGTTTGAGCGAGGTTGATTGGGTATGATCGGTCCATACTCAATGCCAGTCTCTGATGTACATATGTACATTGTACATGTATTAACATATGTACATATGAATGTGCATATATGGGCCGTTTCATGTTAACGGAACATTTTTTAAAAATATTCGCCATTTTGAAATATAGTCAATTATTATGTAAATAGAGCCATTAAATCCGAATCAACAGCTCAATTTAAAAAAAATTTTGATTTAGTAAACATAATAAACATAGATCCGAATAGGCGAAAAACCCAAAAGTTAAAAGTGTAAGTTTATAATTTTCCTGTATAGTGTATGTAGGTACATATGTAAATACGGATTTTTTTATACAAACATATGTATATGTACATATGTATGTACACATATGGCCAAAATAATAGGTACACTAGCACAACTTCGTTTTATATCGGTATATTTTAAGTTTTATTGAATATGATTATAAAAATTGTTTCTTATTTTCATTGAATTAACAAGATAAATCCTTAAAGCACCGAAAACATCGATTAAAATAAGGAACAATGTTTCAATTCAGTCAAAACGTTAAACTCAATAAAAATGGTTGGACAAAATAATAAGTACAACAAGTAACAAACTTAATTTACTACTTATATTTATGATGATACTTATAAAATACTGTTCAGTTTTGAAATAACTACAACCCTTCAAAATCATACAATTTGTATGAAAAATGGCAAAATTTGTTGAATTATTTTGTATAACTCGAAAACTAGAAGAGATACCAAGTTCTATCTGGTACCAAAATGTAGAACTACTGTCTGCCTTCATTTTGCTTTTCTATTTCCTCTTGATTTTGAGCGAGTAAGGGTAAAAAAAATTTGTCAAAAGACCATTTTGAAGGTTTGAGGAGAACGACTGCAGCTCGAAAAGTAATAAAGAAAGGGCAATGTTTTCTTTAAAAGAAATGTGTTAAAATACTTCAGCTATAATTTTTGTGAAGAATACAATGTCCTTTCTTTATTACTTTTCGAGCTGCAGTCGTTCTCCTCAAACCTTTAAAAGTGTTTTTGACCAATTTTTTTACCCTTACTCGCTCAAAATCAAGAGGAGATAGAAAGTTGCAGCCTTCTACAAAAATGATATTGACCTTAAATTTAAAACTTGATCTTTTTTTGGGTATAGCCTCCATTTTGAAATTTTTGTATGTAGTTAGGTACTATTTCTGAATGTATTCACTCCAGATTGGGTTAAAACACTTCGTATGTAGTCCAATATCAAAACTAACGAACCACGCCCATTTTTAAATTTAGCCCCTAATACAAACTTACCACCCATTTTCGAATTTTTGTATGAAAATAGGTAATATTTGTGAAAGTATTCACTCCAAATTAGGTTAAAATACTTCTTATGTCATCCAATATCAAAACCATGCTGCCACACCCATTTTTAGGTTTAGACCCCATAGAAATCTACCGGTCATTTTCGAGTTTTTGTATGAAAACATTTAATATTTCTGAATGAATTCAATTAAAATTTGGTAAAATCAATTCCAATGTTCACCTAAGTGAACCCTTTTGATATGGTAAGGATCGGGCTAATATCACATAGGGCCTCCATACAAATTTAGCCAAATCCATTCTGAAATTTAATCTAAGCCCCTGGTGAACATATAAACTATTAAAAGAGATGTGTGACGGGTATTTCAGCTTTGGTTCCATCGAAGTTAACGTTTTAAAATCCATCGTGAAATTTAATCTAAGCCCCTGGTGAACATATACGAGGTGTGTTCAAAAAGTATCGCATATTTTGTGTTTTTTTTAAATTATTTATTTATTCATAAATATCTATTTTGTCCCCTTTAAAGTAATCCCCTCCCGATAAAATACACCTATGCCAACGTTTTTCCAATCTTCGAAACATGCCAAATAGTCCCTTTCCGGTATAGTCATCAGCGCCTTCTTCGATTTAGCTTTAATCTCCTCAATCGACTCGAAAGCGTTCCCCGGAGTGGTCTCTTGAGTTTTGGGAATAGCCAGAAGTCACACGGTGCCAAATCAAGCGAGTACGGTGGTTGCGGAACGATATTGGTTGGATTTTTGGCAAAAAAGTCATAGTGTTATTGATTAGTGAATTATATAATTAATTAAATTGATTACTTTCGATAATTTTAATTTTTTTTTTTAATTAATTATTTATTTATGTTGAGCATTTCACTGAAGAAACTAACATATTTATGAAATCTAAAAACGTGACAAGACTTTAAAGTATTATCTTTAAGTATAAAAAGTTAAGTTACTATTGGAGTCTATTGCCGCGTAGGTAGATCATCTGGGTGGAGTCTCTTAAGGCGCCTTCTGCATGTGTTGACAGCGAGAGCCGAAGCCAATGGGTTAATGTGATCACGTAGACGATCATTATACCTGGAGCTGTGTCGATTTATTTCATCAAAGACTGATGGTACATTTTAGTCTTTTCTTATGACTGTGTTGTGAACATACAACGGCGCATTGCAGATATAGCGCAAAGTTTTTTTTTGCATTGTTAGTATACGTTTAATTTGTGTTTTCGAAGCGGTGCCCCATATTTGTGGTCCATATTTCCATGATGGCGCAATAACCATTTTATATATGCTTAGGCGCAGTTTGCTCGATGGACGTAGGAGCCAGTTAAGTTTTTTCAGTTTAGATCGGCAAGTACTGATTATCATTGTTATGTGTTTGTTCCAAGTAAGTCGTTTGTCCAATACCATCCCCAAGTATTTAACGAAGTTAGCCTGAGGTATAATTTCGCTGTTGAATGTCATTGCGGGGCATGTGCCTCTTTTCAGCGTGAGAAGATTTTGAGCTGTTTATTTTAATGTTCCAACGATTAGCCCAAATGAGAAAACGGTCTAAATAATCTTGAAGGTTTTCTGAAGCTTCAACAGGGCAACTTGAATTAGCTATAATAACCATATCGTCAGCATACGTAGCCAACAACATGTGATCGACCACCGGTTTAGGCATGTCTGCAGTATATAGAGAGTAAAGAGTTGGGCTCAGTACACTACCTTGAGGTACTCCAGCACGTATTGGCCGTATCGTCGAGTTAACATCCTTTATAGCTACTTGGAAACACCGACCAGATAAGGAAGACTTTAGGAGGAGAAAATGAGCTGAAGGTAAGTACGTCCTGATTTTTTGCAACAGCCCCTCATGCCACACGCGGTCAAACGCCTGGTGCACGTCCAAGAAAACAGCGGAACTGTTACTCTTCTCTTCATAAGCGTCTAGGATGTGATGTACAACTCTATGAACTTGTTCTGGAGTGCCATGTTGGTGCCTGAAACCAAACTGGAATGCAGGAATAATACTTCGCTCATTTAATATAACGAGAATTCTCTCAAAAAATATTCTTTCAAATATTTTTGAAAATGTAGGCAGTAAACTTATAGGTCTGTATGAATCAACTTGACCTTCAGGCTTGCCCGGCTTTAGTAACATTGTTATTATGGCATATTTCCATTGAGATGGAAAATTACCAATTCTCAGTATGGCATTAAAAAATATTACTAGGAAAAGTATTCCTTGTAATGGCAGTGCCTTGATAGTCCTATTGTCAATGCCGTCGTAACCTGGAGATTTCCGCGGTTTTAGCGCCTTAATTTGCTGGTTAACTTCCTCGATTGTGACATGTCTAATATTTTCGGTGTGTGAGCAGGGAAGTGATAGCTGTTCCAATGTGGAGCATACATCTGAATGTAAAGCCAAATCTAATGGTTTGAAACGATTTTCCAGATCATCTGCAAATGTTTCGGCCTTCTCCTCCACAGAACGGCACCACTCCCCGTTGTGCATTCTGAGCGAAGTGTTACGCAATGGCTGTCTCTTTATTTTGCTTGTGAATCTCCACATGTTATAACCGTATGGCTTGTCTGGGTCTGCATTGCGGATCATATTATCAAAGAAGTCGCTTTTAGCTTCGAACAACACTTTTCGCAAAACAGCTGCAGCCCTTTCCAAGCTCTCTTATTCAGTTCATCTCGGGTTCGCATATACCGTCGCCTTAGTCTGCGCTTAAGCCTCACAAGTTCAAGAATCTCATGTGTTAAAAGTGGCTGGTGTTGTGTATTTGGGCGAGGCTGGCGTTGTTCAAAAGTTGCAAAGTCCGCAGCTTCATAGATATTGCGTAGAAACAGTTAAACAGCGTCATCAATGTCTTCAGCACTTTCAATCTCCATGTTAAGATTTACAAGCTGCCCTAATCTTAATTTGAACCGATTTATATTTGCATAAGATGGCAATAGTTTTGGTTTGGAATGCAAACATTGTGCGCCGACAGCAAAATCAATTATCAATGGGATATGATCTGAGCTTAGTTCTGCCATACTAGTGATAGCCAAGCTTGATGATGAAATACCTGCATAAGTTCCAAAATCGATTGCACTGGGAGTTCTGTTGCTACATGGAAAGTGTGTGGGCGAACCAGAGGCCAATGTCTGCATATTTGAATTCGCCACGAAATCAAATAAAGTGTTTCCTCTTGAGCAGGCACGGCTAGCTCCCCATAGACGATGTTTTGCATTCCATTCTCCAGCAATCAAAAGTCTTGTTCCCAGTTCGTCAAAAATATCTTTAAATTCAGTCGATCTCCATACAAAATTTGGTGGGCAGTAAATTGACGCCAATACAATGTCTCCACGATCCGTGTTTACTTTAACCCCAACACATCGAAAGGAAGGATAGCGCACAGCGAAAACTGGAAAGTGGTTTATGTTAGATCTTATAAGAATCGCTGCTCCACCAGTACTTCTATCGTCTGGATGATTGGCAGAATATATTTCAAAGTCTATCATTTTATATTAGGATCTGGATGTAATATGAGTTTCGCTGAGTAACATCACATTAATACCATGTGTTTGGATGAACATCTCAGTTTCATTGGCATGGTGCACAAGACCATTAGCATTCCAGACTCCTATACGTAGATTCATTTTTTCGCCACCAGGGCAGAAAGAATGGACATAAGCTGCATTTGCATGTCCATCAATTTAGCGAGCATATTATTTGTTTGACTCTGCAACTCAGTAAACTTATCAAACTTTTTGGAGATTAAGTGATACATTTCGTCCACACCATAAGCAGTATTACTTGGATATGCTGCGTTTTCTTGTTGTTGTGAAGAACGTAGCCGGTGTTGTTGCAATGCAGGGAATTCACTGGCCACATAGGTAAAAGAATGAGAGGCACTTTTTTGCTGGAATGATTCTTGAATATTGTGATGTGCAGCAGCAGTAATATGTTTGTTTGGTTGTGGAGTTTTTGATACACGCTTCTCCATTAAGTGTTTATATACGGCACATCCCTTGTAATTGGCCGTATGCTCATCATTGCACAGCGCACATTTTGCCGGAGATTTTGCTGGTTTATCACACTTTCCCGTTTCATGATTTTTCCCACATTTTACACCTATAATATTTTTTTTTTTTTTTTTTGTGTTAAACCACACCCCCTCCCAATATGGGAAGGGGGAAAGGACACAAGGGGGGGGAGGGTTAAAAACCTCAAAAAACAACCAAAAAAAAATTTTTTAAACCCTAAAAAAAAAAAAAAAAATATTATAAAAAGTTAAAAAATATGTAACAGACAGAAGAAGGTAAGATGGACCCTATAAAGTATATATATTCTTGATCAGCATTGGAAGGGGAGTCGAACTAGCCATGTCTGTCTATCCGTCCGTCCGTCCGTCCGTCTGTCATGCTGTCTGCCGTATGAAAACGATTATTTCGGAGACTATAAGAGGTAGAGTTTTCAAAATTGAAACTTAGACTCTCCTCGACCGTCAAGTGTGCACTTACAAACGGTTTTTCTCTAGACCCATTTTAAGGAGTACCACCCATACAAATCTACCCCAAAGTTTTGGGGTTTTGCATAAAAACGTCATTGTTATACCCTGTACCCAAAGGGTAAAAGGGTATATTAAGTTTGTGCGAATGTATGTAACAGGCAGAAGGAGGCCAAGATAGACCATATAAAGTATATATATTCTTGATCAGCATTGGAAGGGGAGTCGAACTAGCTATGTCTGTCTGTCCGTCTGTCTGTCCTGCTGTCTGCCGTATGAGAGAGATTATCTCGGAGACTATAAGAGATAGGGCCACCATATTTGAAACTTAGACTCTCCAGAACCGTCAAGTGTTCACTTGCAAACGGTTTTTCCCCCCATACAAATGTACCCCCAAAATTTTAGGTTTTTGCATAAAAATGTCATTGTTTTTTATTGTAGAAAGTTCAAATTTAGTATAAATTATGTCTATGATAGTCCCAATTAAATATCCCAATTTGGGTAGGACCAATAAAATTTTAGGTATAGCCCCCATACAAATATACCCCAAAATTTTATGTTTTTGCTTAAAATCTTCATTGTTTTTTATTCTAGGAAGTTCAAACTTAGTATTAATTATGTCTATGATAGCCCCAATAAAAAATCCCAATATGGGTATTACCAATAAAATTTTAGGTATAGCCCCCATACAAATATACCCCAATATTTTAGGTTTTTGCATAAAAACGTCATTGTTTTTTATTCTAGGAAGTTCAAACTTAGTATTAATTATGTCTATGATAGTCCCAATAAAATATCCCAATAGGAGTAGGACCAACAAAATTTTAGGTATAGCGCCCATATAAATTTACCCAATTTTTCAAGTTTTTGTTTGAAAATTCAATACAATAAGGTAAATACAAAGATAGGACTTAATTTAAAGTACATAAAGATTGGGTACAGGGTATCTTGCAGTCGAGCATACTCGACTTCAGCGTTCTTTCTTGTTTTTTATTCTAGGAAGTTCAAATTTAGTATAAATTATGTCTATGATAGTCCCAATAAAATATCCCAATATGGGTAGGACCAACAAAATTTTAGGTACAGCCCCCATACAAATTTACCCCAAAATTTTGGGTTTTTACATAAAAACGTCATTGTTTTTTATTCTAGAAAATTTAAATTTAGTATAAATTATGTCTATGATAGTCCCAATGAAATAGACCAATATGGGTAGGCCCAACAAAATTTTAGGTATAACCCCATTCAAAGATATATCCGATTTTTTTAAGTTTTTCTATAAAAATCCAATTCAATGAGGTGTGGTAGTCAAATAGAACCTAACTTAAGGTACATATAGGTTGGGTACAGGGTATCTTGCAGTCGAGCATACTCGACTTCAGCGTTCTTTCTTGTTTATTTCATAGATTTCCTTATTATTTGAACGTGGCTCAAGTTCTACGAAAAACATGTCCATTAACGCTCCATTTTTTCGGTTTTTCGGATTAGTGCAAATTTCGCACAGTATGGCCTAGACCAGAAAGCTGGTCTATTATTTCTTCTGATTGTGTGGAAGAGCTTAGACCCCTGAATACCAATCGGTAAGCACGCTCTTGTTTTAACTGGTAAGAATGAAAAGGTATGTTTTCCTGATTTCGAAAAAGCATCTGATCGCGTCGGGGTACATACGATTCTCCACCAACTAATGCTCTGGAAGGTTGGACCTAAAGTCTTTAATTCTATAAAGGCTTTTATGGCCCACCGATTTTTCAGAGTGCGCGTAAGCAATACTTTATCGACTTCACACCCGTTATTTAATGGAATTCCACAAGGATCCCCACTTTCGGTTATCCTTTTCATCATAGAATTTGATAAATTAAACTCGATTGTACTACAACACAAAAACCTACAAGTGTCTATCTATGCGGACGATGCAGTAATATACACTAAAACAAAAGACACAAACAGTATAAAAAGCACCTTTTTAAAAGTCGTGAAGATATTAAGAATTGGGGTAACTTGTCGGGTGCCTCTGTTTCAATTGATAAATGTAAGATACTCCACATATGCCGAAAGCATCACTGTCCAGCGAACAACATATCATTTAATAATAATATAGAAACAGTAGACTACCTTAAAATACTCGGAATAATATTCGATAAGAAATTTAACTTTAGACAACACTGTGCAAAGTTAAGAACTAATCTCTAATCTAGACTAAATATAATTAAATTAATAAGTTCAAAATATTCTTCTATTCATGTAAATACTCTAATCAATATAACTAGAGCACTGATTCTCACCAAGTTGGATTACGGTCTTCCTATTTATGGGTGGAGTGCGGAAGCTAACATTAAAAAAATCCAAGTTCCGTACCACATAGCTATCCGCCGCAGCATAAATGCATTTCCTACGTCACCGATCAAATGCATACTGGCAGAGGCAGGACTACCATCGATAAAAGACAGACTGTTTGAAACAACCGCGAAACTAATACCAAAGCTCTGCACAACGCCAAATCTACGGCTCAACAAAACTTTCGCTAACTCAACCAAACACAAACAAAAGTATAAAGTTTTATCCACCATTCGTCGATGCGCAATATTGCTAAAAGAGCTAAATCTACAAGCTCCGACTTTTACAAAAAGAAAATACTGAGCTCCGCCATGGCTATTTCAGGATATGTCCATTTATTTAACTCTTCACATGCACAAAAAGATAGTACTGAAAGTGGCTCATACCGCAAACTTTTCTTGGAAGAAAGCGACAAGCTTAACACATGGACCTGGTTATTCACGGATGCAACAAAATCCGCAACAGCTACTGCTTTCGCCGTAGTCGATCGTAACAACACCCTTATCTCAGGTGGTTTACTGCCTGATTATTATTCTATATTTACCGCTGAGGCCCTAGCAGTTCTAAACGCTTGCCAATTTGCTCGCAGTAATAAAGGGAAATTTGTAATATTCTCCGACAGCCTTTCCACAATATTTGCAGTAAAAAATTTAAACTGTCACAATTACCTAATAACGGAAATTCGAAGCATATGCTCCACTCATAAAATTACCCTCTTCTGGACACATAGTCATCAAGGAATAGAGGGAAATGAAAATGCAGATATAGCAGCAAACGTCGTTGCACGGTCACCGCACCACTCCTTTACACCCTCTGCCGAAAAAGACTTCCAAGGACTAATATCACAACATTTAGTAGAGAAAAAAAAATTAATGATTGGACTGCTTTTGATCATAGATATACTTATTATAACCAAATGGGACTAGGAATCACCTATCCAGCTAACACTCCAAAACATAAGTGGTCCTTTTTCATATGCCTTCGTATCGGACATACTAAGAAGACACACAAACACCTGCTTTCTGCCAAAACCCCCAATAGATGCGAATGCGGCGACAGCCTTACAACCAAGCATTTGTTAGACCAATGCCCCTGCTTGTTGAGAATCAGAGCAAAACTTTTTAATCACAATAACCCGTCAGATTTCTTAAAAGTAGTTAATTTAAATAATATAAACGCTATTCACGATTTCCTGAAACAATCCAAAATAATTAATCAAATTTAAAGTAAGAAATTTAGTTACTAGACCGGCGTCGAAGGCCATAGTAGCTTGTACGCCATTTTTTAGTTGTATTAGATATAACATTTTTATATTGTATCTAATTATAATAATAATAATAATAATAATAAACATTTGTTATACCATCTACAAAAATTGGTGGTGGCTTAGGAGTTTTCGGATAAATTGGATGGGCAACAGTTGCACCTCCGGCATCGTTGTCTTCATTAGAAAGACTTGCAAAATCCTCCGTAGTGTTATGCTCATCCTGTTCGCTGAGGATACCAAACGAATTGGATGCGCCAATGTAAGAAGATATATTTTGAAGGTCAGCTTTCTTAGCAGGATTCGGAGCAGGATCCATTATGGCCTGCCGCTTCAGTATAGTTTTATTGGCACGCTGCTCTAGGGCTTTGTTAGCTGATGATGAAGAAAACCACTCACATGACATATTCATTAGTGAGTCAGTAGAGTCACTATTCCGTGATCCAAATGGTGGTTGTTCACCCATTATCGATGGCACCGGGACGGAGCCTTCCTTAGGAGCCTTCCTTGGGTCTTTGTATGGAGTTGATTTAATATTATTTTTGGCGGTAATCGCCTTCCGGGAGGATGTCCGGGTAAGCATAAAATTGATATATAATTAGTTATTGCTTCCTGTTCTTTGTGATATTAGAAACAACACCGAAAAAAATTTTTTTTTAATATTAATTTTCCTTTTTTTTAATTATTTATATTAATTATTTTTGTAGATAGATACTCGATAATTTTAAAAATTAATACAAGTAACAAAATTTTTTTTTTCTGAGTTATAATAAATTGGCGCATACTTGTTGATTAAACTGATATTTTTTTTTATAATTTTAAAAATTAATACAAGTAACAAACTGCTTTAAAAAAAACTTAGCTCTAGTGACACGGAAGTTCCAATTAAAGAACAATACTTTCGTGAAAGAGTGTAAGGTAACCGGATTTTGTCTACCTACGCGTCAACCGATTACTGTCGTCAGGTTCATCTTCAATATTTGGAGTCTTTGTCCTTTCTTTTCGTTTGTTTGAGCGATGATTACATGTTTGCAGAATCCAAAAAAGGCTTACGACAAAGAGAGTATAAGGTAAGTAAGTTGACAGACGAAAACCAAAGTTTAAAGATAACAACTATAAAGAGGTATAACGAAGATCTAATGAACTATTTATACGAATATTATTTATTTGCACAAGCCAATAATTTTCAGACCCAGAGACTAGTCACAGTGTATCGGGAGGATTTTGTTGTGCAGATTATGAATCTGTGCTCAGAAGACCTTTTTTTAAAAGATTTAAATGCAGTATAGTTTAAAAAAAAAAAACAAGAAAAACGGTAACTTCGGTTGGACTGAATCTTATACACCACACTTATTTT
Source organism: Leucophenga varia (assembly GCA_018903435.1). NCBI lineage: Eukaryota > Metazoa > Arthropoda > Insecta > Diptera > Drosophilidae > Leucophenga > Leucophenga varia. Next base: position 206,929 of record JAEIFJ010001080.1, read on the forward strand.
TTTAACGTATTTCGTGTTCAGCAATTGTATTAAATTTTATCTTAAAATACTAATCGATTTAAAAATGTTCTTAAAAATTTCACTTCCATCATCACTTCCAATTTTAAAATGCAGATTTGGATTGATATAAGAAGCATTTTTACCACACTTGAAGCGATTAGCTTTATAAATACACTGACGAGCAAAACTGTAACACTATTTCAATGTTCTCACTTCAACGGTCTGTATTTTCTTTTTACTTAATGCATGCTTAAGATCTTACAAGTAACACTATCCAAGTGTCAAACGCGAATCAAATTAAAACTGTGGGCTTTCAAACAAAATAGTGTAAGCAATCATCGGTAAAGTCGAAAATTCTGGAAAAGAAAACTAAAAATTGCGGTTGCCTTTAAAATACGCAAAGATAGGATCGGAAATGTGATAACATGTAATACACCATTGGAAAGGTGATTTCTCTTTCCAACGACGTATTGAAATACGTTGTATGATGTATAGTTTAAGACATATAGTTGTTTAAGACTATATGTATATTATTTAACACTAGATATATGTATATTTCCACCCCTATCTTCAACCCTTAAATCATCATGTCTGCCGAAATAAAAAAATACGTATGTAATATTTTTTGATTTTCTTCAAAACACCCACAGTTTTAGTTTGATTCGCGTTTGACACTTGGGTAGTGTTACTTGTTATTCTTGTTTTGTTAGTGCAATATTTGGCTCTCTTTTCCAAACATTTTGAAGTCATTTGATAAGCTGGAGGAGAAATGTCATGGCAAAGAGTAAGAGTCAAATGTAAGAGTTCTGCACCATGGTTTAAACAAATATTTTATTGAGTATTTTTTTAATAATGGGTCCACAGCCCTTTTGATTTTTTAAGTTCATCTATGCGATTTGGCATACTTTGGGTGTAGCGTCGTCATGTCTGGATTTTTTACCAAATTGGACGTGTGCTTCGGGTCAATGTCTTGCTGAAAAATGCATCTTTCAGCAGCAAGACCCATATTTTCGATGACTTCTCCTAAATTCTGTTGCAGAATGCTTAGATATTGTTTGTTTGGGGACTATACCTAAAAGTGAACGTGTCACATTGATTTTAAAACACAAAGTACACAGGCCATAAAAAAGCTTAAGTTTAAAATTCCAGCCCAATATCATTATATATTGATCGAATATATCGTGCAACAACAAACAGACAGACAGGCATAGCTAGATTGTGTCATCTCGGCAAGCTGATCAAGAATATATATACTTAATTGGGTCCAAGATTTCTCCTTTAAAAAGTTACAAACTTTCCGAATAACTGAATGTACCTGTTTCACACTATGTGTGACAGGTATACAAAATTGATATTTCTATAAATTTTTTTTTGAATTTTTATACTTTATCGGTAGATTGAAAAAGTCACACAACAACCCATCGCCCTGTCTAAAGCCTTTATTGGTATCGAAGAGGTCGGTGATATTTTATTTCACCCTGACAACGTTTTTTGCGTCATCATACAGAAGCGAACCATTTTTGCAGGAATACCACGTTTAGTAAGTACGTCATAGAACTTTGATTTGGTATATGAAATTATATTTTTAAATCAGTTCAATCATGAATATATATTTTGCACTACATCCGATTGTTGGCCATCGAAGCACATAGCACTAGATTACAACCGGTAGTGCTAACCAGCTGTTGTAGTCTTGTGCTAGTTGATACCATTTTGGGATACCGATTTTGCAGATGTCTTACAAGATCTGGTCCTTTCAATGATTTGATTCACGTCTTGCTCATATACTTCTCTTCTCTGTATCCATCAACATAGGTGACCAGCACCGGACAGCCTTTGTACTGGATGTTCCTGACTCCTGACTGTGTCGATGTCAGTATATAGCTCTTACAGCTCACTCTAACTCGAGCAAAGAAGTATCTTCCTCTCCAAAGTATCTTTCTCTCATACAGACGCAAATGATTTTTGCAGGGGTACGAAGTCATTGCTTTGAAAAACTTTGATCTGATTGGCGTTCGAAAGCGGAAAAATGTGGAGTGTATCGATTTGTTTTTCTTTTGCCTTCTCCAGGATTTGGCGTAGTGTGAATATCGCGTCAATGGTCGACTTCTAAAGGCCTGATACCACACTGGTACTGTATTTTTCCTGCCAGTACCACATTGGTACTGTAAAACTTTTCTTCCTACGTACGGTTTCAGACTATTACACAATAACCCATCATCTCAATCCCCTCCACGTCATGCCTTTCCAGTTATCTTTTCTTCCGTCTGATCAGGCGTTTTTTCTCTCTTGGTTTCTAACTATATCGCTCAACAACAGCTCGTGTTGCTCCCGCCTGCAGAGTTCTTTGTTGTGCCATATTCTTCTCTGCAGTAGCAATGCGACATTCCTCGTCGTACCATGTCAGGCTTCGATGTTTAGTGTAGCCAATAAGCTCTTTGGCTGCCGTAGCTAATGAGTTTGAGATACGCTTCCACTAATCGTTTATAGAGTCGGAGGCAGGAAGAGTTTCTCTGAGTAGGTTGGACACATTTGTTGAGAAGGCAGCGGCGGTCTGCTGTGACTTTAACCTACCAATATCTAGCTTTCGTTGTATGGTTGCGCGCTTGGCATGCGCTGTGCTGAGTCCAGTACGTACCTTTGCAAGAACAAAGTAGTGGTCCGAGTCGATGTTAGGACCTCTGTACGCTCTTTCATTAAGCATGCAAGAAGAGTGCCTGGCATCAATCACCACATGATCTATTTGGGTGCGGAAACTTAGGTCGCCACCGGGCCATGTTGCCTAGTGAATGTCGAGACGTGGGAATCTGGTACTACCTACGATAATGTTTCTGCCCGCAGCAAAGTCGATTAGCCTTTCTCCATTGCTGTTGGTGGTAAGCTAAATTTACCGATGGTAGGGTGAAAGATTTTTTGTCTCCCAATTTGTGCGTTTAAATAACCGTTGACAATTTTGATGTCATGCATGGGGCAGCGATCGTAGAGGCTTTCTAACCTCTCATGGAATACGTCTTTCGCCATCTCATCTTTAATAATTGTTGGGGCGTGTACACATATAAGGCTAACGTTTAATAATTAAGCTCTGATGAGTATCGAGACGAAACGTTCATCTACAGCTGTAAACCTGGAGACGAGTCTCATGGCCACTGTAATAGTTGCGCAGGTTGCTAAGTTTATGCAACCGTGACCAATCCATCGCATTTCCTGGATAGCAGTAACGTCTGCTCTGAAGTTGTCAAGAGTGGTAATAAGTTCTTCTATTGCACCATCCCTGTTGTATCGTTTTCGGGAGTCGTCATGTTTATTAATTTACATTGCTCAAAACAAAAAGGCCCAAAAAAATCAGGTAGTTAAAATGCTAAATTTAATAAATTTTAAATGAATTAAAACATATTTAATTTTTTTATTATTATTTTGGTTCGCGGTTAAAGTTTTGAATCGAGGGCTCTGCTTACTAAGGAATTTTTTTGTTTTCAAATGACCCATTTTCCTCGATTTTTACATAATGTCTATTTAGACCACGCTGGCGCAACACTTTATACTGAAAGTCAGATTGGAAATTCAGGTCAAGTTTTGCAGACTAATATATATTGTAATCCACATACATGCCGTTCGACCGGCGATCTGGTAGATTAAGTGCGCTTCCAGTAAGTTTTTCAATGTTTTTGCAACATACTCATAGAAAATTGTTTAAATGTATTGACCGTTCACAGGATTTTAAACTTTTTTAACACGACCTCCGATGAATATCATGTCGTGTTTACTGCGAATGCTAGCGCAGCTTTAAAACTAGTGGCAGAGTGTTTTAGATTTAGAAATGAAAAGAATACAGGCAAATTTAATTACTGCAAAGATAATCATACTTCGGAATGCGAGCTGTGGTGCGTACTGAAAACATGTATGTGCTCAGTAAGGAGGATATTCTGGCCAACTTAATCAAAACGCCAAAAGATTCCACCACATTTACCAACAGAATTGACTTGGACGTGGGTAACTCACTCGTGACTTTTTCAGCACAGTGTAATTTTAGCGGATACAAACTACCGTTGGACGTCATAGCGCCATGCAGGGTCATGGTCTTCAAAGACATGGCAGATCTGTGATCACTAGTAAAGACAAAAGTATATCACACAAGCATAATTTCTATGTTTGTTTCGATGCTGCGTCTTATGTGGAAACAATCTTTCTTGACCTAAATAAATATAAACCTGATTTTATATGTACTTCATTCTAAAAAAAGATCTAATGGAAACTCAAAAAAAAAAATATGTTGGTGTATTCATATTCTAAGTTAAAGGTATTCACAGTGCCCGGTTTTTTCATGATGCTGTGAGAGTCATTTTTGTTAAAATTTGTGTTGCGTAATAAGCTTTTTTTCATGTTCTGTTTCGGAAGATGCAAAACTTCCATTATCTACAGTATATGATTGGTGCACTCTTCAGAAAAAAATGCATAAATTCTTTGTGTGCTATAAAGTCAAAAAGTCTTAGATAATGAAAATCACACTCAATAAAGAATTTGGAGAGTTTTTAGTTTCCGGCTCAGAGTTTTTGTTTTGGCAAAAATGTAAAAAAACGACTACTATATAACAGCCATTATCATTACAAATATAGACACAACTTTGTCCGAGATTTAAAAAAAACATAACCATAAATGCAGTTTTGTTTTTATTTTTTTGTTTGTTGTCTTTTGCTTTGCTTTATATTCAGTATTTTTTCTTCGCGAAATGATCAGAAAATACATGTTCTTACAAATAATAATATTTGGTATTTTTAGTCAATCTTTGGAGCCCTGATAATAATATATCATTATATAAGTTAACGTAAAGTACGTTGACCGACAGCAACAATAACAACAATAATAACAAACTGCTGACCAAACATTTCCGCCACGCGCAACAAAGTTGCGATCAAGTATAATTCGCCAAAACCAACAAAGAAAATTGTGCAACGAGAAATATGCTGATCTTGCGTCTGCAACATTTCCGACACGAGTATAACGTTTTGCAGCCGCTACTGCGCTGAGCGTCGACAGAGACTTCGAGTAGCTTTTAATTTTTTTAAAAAACCATCGGTCCTAAAATAAAATTCTTAAAGAAAAAACTCGTCGAAGAAGGAGGCCCCTTAGTATCTGATGCAGAAAAAAGGACGGTGAGAGGAACTTGCCAGCCGCTTCGCAACCTGCAATGATTGGATATTTAGTTATAATATACAATAGTAAGTTAAAAAAATTAAAAGAAAATAAAAATAAAATTTTTTTTAAGAAATAATAAGAAATTTTAAATTAATCAAGAAAAAAATATTATAAAGAAGAGAAAAAAATAAGAATTAGAGTAATAAGTTAAACAAATTAACAAATCGTTATTAAATAAAAAGAATTAAAATTGAAATCAAATCAGATTAAAGAAAAAAAAGGAAAATATTTAATGAAAAAAAAATATAAACAATAATAAAGATAAATAATAAATTCAGATTATAAAAATACACTTGCCAGGTCGAAGCGTTTATTCGCGATTTGAGCAAGATAAAAAAACAAAATTAAATAATAAAAAAAAAACACAAACAAAAAAAGGAGATTTAAACAATAAAAATAAAAAAAACAAAATGGCAAATCAAGATAATCTAATACGGACACCCATCCAAAATGCACCCCCAAATCCTAACAATAATAACCGACTAGCTCAACCAAATATATCCATTACAATGGAACAACTGACTGCTACCATAAGTCAGGTAGTGACCGACATATTCCAAACACAAGGACAGCATTTAGTACAGACAGCTTTGAACCCAAACGCAAATTTCGCAAATTACTCAGATCAAACAATTGAGCCCGCTTTTAGGGGCAATCTTTCCGAACTTGACAAAATCCCAGACGTGGTTCGCTGCTTACGTGAGTTCTCGGGAAATCCCGGTGAATTCAACTCATGGAAAAAGGGAGTAGATCGCATCCTTCAGATCTACGAGCCTTGTAAAGACACCCTTAGATATTACGGTATTTTAAATGTAATAAGAAATAAAATTGTTGGCAATGCCGACATAGCATTAGAATCATACAATACGCCTCTTGATTGGAAAGCAATTTCTGTCCCTTCATTATGCAGACAAACGAGATTTAGGCACGCTTGAATACCAAATGGTCTCTTAAGTGCAAGGAAATTGCACGGTCGAGGAATTCTATCAAAGAGTTTACTCCCATTTATCACTCATTCTTAATAAAATCGGTTGCATGGAAATAGGTGGAGAATCTCTACATATTCTCACGCAAATGTATCGCGATAAGGCACTCGATACGTTCATACGCGGTCTAAAAGGTGACTTGCCGCGTCTTCTCGGAATCCGAGAACCAGCTGATTTGCCTCAAGCACTTCATTTGTGCTTATAGCTGGAAAATCAAAGTTTTCGGGCCACATATGCCCATAACACTCAAGGTGCAACCAAACGGTTCCACCCTCATCCATCTCAAGTGCCACCCAGAATGCCTACATTGCAAGCACAGCAGCCACAGACTTTTTATCCACAATTGGCATATGCGCCACAAATGAGCTCCAACCCAGTTTCATGGAGACTACCTCCTAATCAAGGATTTATCCCGAGGCCAAACCAACAATTCCAAGGTTTCAGGCCCGCACAGAATTTCAACATGCCCTATCAACAGCAATACGGACCACCACCTCGTCCGGCTGGTCCAAAACCATTACCTAGACCCGAACCAATGGACGTAGACGGAACCTTACAGACTAAAAGAATTAATTATATGAATAAACCAAACCCGAATGACTTCTCAGGCAAAAGACCAGTTCAAAACCCTGTTTCTGGTCCCTCAAAATTTCAGCGTAATTTTCACATTGATCTGGCAGCTGATAGTGACCCACAAGAAGAGCGGCCCTATGAAGAGGTTGCTGAGGAAAACGTTCAGTCTGTCATACAGGAAAATATCGGTGGAGATGAAAATCTCTATTATGAACAGGAAGAAACCATAGACACTAGCGATATTCATTTTTTAGAGATTAACTCTTTGTCCGTCACAGAGCACAGTGATGAAAGCTCTTCTCATAATTTAATCTATAGCGTTGATGTTCCAGTAAACGCGTTTAAAAATCAAATTTTCCTGGACACAGGCCCCGATCCTTCTTATCAGTTCAAAATAATATTCCCAACGTTTCACAGACATTTAATCACCGAACCAAACTATGACACAGCAAAACTAATCAACCTTTTAAGAAAATTTCTTAATCCATCTGTTATGAACTGCATTAAAACCAATAAATCCACTATGGGATTAATACATTAAATTTACCCAATTCATTTTCGAAATTATAAAATCAGATTTTCTAGAATTCAGGTCAAAGACTTGACAGACTCCCAAAGCCAGGACGAGATCATCGTTCAAACTCATAACAGAGCACATAGAAATGGCCGAGAAAACAAACTACAAATAATAGAAAAATATTACTTCCCTTCAATGCAGAAAAAAATAGATAGAATTATAAAAAAATGTAAAGCATGCAAAGAATACAAATATGACAGACATCCCCCCAGATTAAGAAATCCAAGTCACACCACTACTAAGAAAAGGCCAATAGAAACCTTTTTCGCTAGAACAATCCGTACCGTATCCTAAACTTTTAGACAAAAACAGACAAGAGACAATAAACCGATTAAAAGACAAACAAGGAAAAGACCTCACTTACCATAACAAAGACAAACATCCGCCCATAACCTACAAATCAGGAGATACAATTTACGTTAAAATCAATAAACGACTGGGAACTAAGCTTTCCCCTAAATACAAAAAGAAGTAGTTGCTCAAGACAAAAATTCAACAGTTCTTACCGAATATGGTAGGATTGTCCACAAAAATCTTATTAAAACTTAAATTTTTCCTACAGTTGGACAATAGCTCTATGCAATGCGGACTTTCAAATATTGGATTATTCTAATGCACATATAGTAACTATCGAAAATGGACTAACAAAAATAAGGGATGGCACCTTCAGAATCATCCACCCCATTGACTTGACTTCCTACGAACAAACCATCCAACAAATTAATAATTATACCCATAAATACATTCCTCAAACAAACCTCTTTTTACCCTATACTAATATCCGAAATAAACCAAACTAATAAAAATGAAAACAATAATAAACAAATCGTAACAAATAAAAATTTGATTGCAAGAATAAATAATTTGACAAGAATATCTAACGAAATAAGTAATATAATTAAAATAAACACAAATGTAATAACTAATGTAGCATTAAGTTTAGATTCAAAAATAAGGAATGTTTTAAAGAAGAATTAATAAACATAAAGTATGCCATACAATGGGCAAAGAATGGAATAATAAATTCGCTATTATTAAATAAAATTGAAATAAAATTAGCAATTAAAGAACTTAAAAAAGAAAGTATAAATTTCCAATCAGTAGAATCGGCTTTAGAATATGCCGATATTAAAATTTTATATAATCAATCAAAAATGTTGTACGTTTTAAAAATCCCGCTAACGGGAAATGAAATATTTGAAAATATTATACTAAAACCCGTAAAACGAAAAAATAAAATTGTATCTATTAAATTTAAGGAAATAATTAAAAACAAAAATGAAATGTATGCAATTAAAAAAGATTGTCGAAATTATAATGAAATGAAAATTTGTAAGAAAAATCAATTGTTAGACTTAAGAAATGATATGTTAGTTGTACTTTTAATATAATCAATGGTCTCGAGTCTCTCTGCATCTACAACAATGACCACCACATACCAACAGTCGAAGAAATTCGCCAAGGTTTAATCTTGTTAAACGGCTAAAACGATTTTATCACCATCGAGAATCAGACACACCAACTCGACGGTACGTTTTTGATAATCTTCCATAACACCACGATAAAAATCGGCCCACAAGTCTACCTAAATTTGGAAGCGCCTTATAAAAAAGCAGCCCCAATAGTTAGACAGCCGACACCAATTGAAAAAGAACTCCAACATGTATTGACTCTGCAGAGTCTCGAGGAACTTCACATTAACAACACAAAGAGGATCCACATGTTACAAATTGGCACTGCCGCAAGCGGCATAACACTAGTTATCGTCGTGCTTATATTCGGTATCATAATCATTCGATGTCGACCGGCAGGAAAATTTACCATCAATAACGTAGAACAAATGTCACCATCGATAGTTCTACCTACAAGTATCGTGCCTACAACCACCCCGACCAAAAGCAGTACATTTAAAAACTTCAATGACATCCCGTACTTCTAAACGATTGAGGACAATCGTATTTAAGCGGGGAGGAGTTAACGTAAAGTACGTTGACCGACAGCAAATATCAACAATAATAACAAACTGCTGACCAAACATTTCCGCCACGCGCAACAAAGTTGCGATCAAATATAATTCGTCAAAACAAACAAAGAAAATTATGCAACTAGAAATATGCTGATCTTGCGTCTGCAACGTTTCGGACACGTCTATAACGTTTTGCAGCCGCTGCTGCGCTGAGCGTCGACAGAGACTTCGAGTAGCTTTTAATTTGTTTTAGTTTTCAGTTTCAAATTTGTACTCTTTAAAATCAGAGCAAAAGCTCTGACAATTAAAACTTCTTTTTTTTACATCGTAATTAATGTTTTTATTACGATAATTTATATAAGTAACATCGGCTAGCCAGAGTAATTCTTCGTCTAATTTCTAGGCTGGTGCTATTGTTCTACAACCTCAAAGGTGAAATTCCCCTTAGTGGCAAAAACCCGCTAATCCCGTTGAGCGGGAATTCTCTTTAATCTCTTTAAAACCTTGCTGACTGTACGTGGATTTTTGCCGATTATGTCGATGCCCTCGGCATACGCGAGCAGCATAGTTTCTTGTAAGAAAATATTCCGCGTCAATTCGACGTGTGAGCATTGTTTCAGAATACTCCAACAGGAGATTGAAGAAGTCGCACGACAACGCATCATCCTGTCTGAAGCCTCTCTTGGTGACAAACGGGTCGAAGAAATTTTTACCGACCCTGACAGCACTTTGAGTGTTTGTCAGCGTTATCATACAGACGCGATTTTTGCAGGGATACGAAGTTCAGTCAGTGCTTTGAAGATTTTTGATCTTATTGGCGTGTCGAATGCGGCTTTGCAATCGACAAATAGGTGGTGTGTGTCGATCTGCTTCCAGGATTTGGCGTAGCGTGAATATGGAGTCGGTGGTCGACTTCTTCGGTCTAAAACCGCGCTGGTATTGCCCAACAGTACTTGCTACGTACGGTTTCAGCTTATTGCACAATATGCCAGATAGGATTTTATAAACGATTTGTATGAGACTTATACCGCGATAGTTTGCGCAGATAAGGATTCTACAGAGCACACTTACGTTCCAATCACTGTTTTTTTCTAGTGACTTTAAAAAAATCAAGAAGAAAAGAACTGTATTTTGACAGTATTTATTTATTTTTCACAATTTTTAAATACTAAAAGATACCATACAGAAGTATTACATTTTCAGTTTTTAAATTTTAGTATAGTCTAAGATCCGGCCTAACAAACATACACCCTCATTTGTTATTAGCTAAATACAACGATTATAGGGTTGTCTAGCAAAAACGATTATGCAACTTTCTTCGATAACTCCCCTCATTTGTTATTCGTTAAAGTCGAGCATTTATCGATAAAATATGAAATATGAACTGGAAAAAGGTTGTCTCTTATGTCATGAGGCTAACTATGAGGTTGTCTGCTACAAACAGGTAGACTTGCGAAGATAATATACCGTAATCTGTTATTGAATTGATTTTTGTATCAAACGAAAGCTTTTTTTCCCCTATCCTACAGTATTAGGCTAACTTTCCAAAAGTAGGGCAAAACCAGGGTTGCCTAGACTTTTATTATTAAAAGGAAATATCCGGGTACGAATGTCTTTAAATGAGGTTCAAAAACACTTGTCATGAGAAATTTTTCTACGTACTATATTTCCAGGGACCGTAAATACTGATTTTTTATACCCGTTACACATGGTGTAAACGGGTATATTCAGTTTGTCCGAAAGTTTGCAACGCATTAAAGGAGGTATCTGAGACCCCATAAAGTATATATGTATATTATTGATCAGCTCGATGAGACGAAACGATTTAGCCATGTCCGTCTGTCTGTTGCGATGCGTTTAACTCGGAAAGTTTCAGAGATATTGACCTGAAATTTGGAACTTAAGCTTTTGTGCTCCAAGTTAGTTTGTATGTCAGAACCAATGTGTCACGCCCATTTTTAGATATAGCCTCCATTCAAACTTACCACTTTTTTTTGATTTTTTGTATGAAAATATTTATTATTTATAAATGTTTTTACTATAACTAGAGGTAAGAACACTTCTAATGGCATCCAATATCAAAAATACGTTGCCATGCCCAACGGGTATTTCAGCTTCGGTTTCGGAAGTTAAAGTTTTTCCTTGTTTTAAAATAAAGAAATCATCCACTTACAGTGGACCTAAGAAAAATTACCACACCAAAATCTACAATCTCTTCATTTCCACCTTTTTCTGATTTTCTACGTTTCTCTTCAATGTTAACCATTAATTTATAGTAATGATACCCATTATTTTTGATCAAAAAAAGTAAAACCTAAAAATAATGATTGTTAATGATTACACAGCCCTTCAAATTTCCATTTTTCGGATGCGAATAAAATGGGACCTAGTGTCCGAAGGGAATTTTCGTGCTGAACACGAATCTGAGTTCAAAAAATTTCCATCACGTCAGGTTTTTGAGATAAAGAGGGTTGAAAACCCTAAAAATTGAGTTATTGGCTCCGTTATTGTCTGTAATTGAAGGTTGAACTTTGCTCTTTGAAATAAGCCCTAACCCAAATTGGTCGCATGTACCCTTAGAGTAGGGGTGCACTTATGTTTAGGGGGCTGGAAAAAATTAACATAGTAACTTATCTACACCCAAAGTTAAGAAATACTGGAAGGAACAATGTTCCTAGGGGTATTCAATGTCGCTGATTACAAATCTGCAGTCAGATTTTAAAAATTCAAAATGGCGGATGCGTTAAAGCTTATTTCAAAGAGCAAAGTTCAACCTTCAATTACAGACAATAACGGAGATCGTAGCACTTCAGGATTCTGGAGACGTCGTTGACCCCATAAAGTATATATATTCTTGATCAGCTCGATGAGACGAATCAATCTAGCCATGTCCGTCTGTCTGTCTGTCTGTCTGTTTACTTCTACGCATCTTGTTAGTTGAAGATATGAAGACATTCAGCTGAAAATTGGATCTTAAGGTTTTCTCGGCAACGACTACTTTGTATGTTAAAACCAAGGTGCCACGCCCATTTTTAGGTATAACCCCCATACAAACATACAGTTTTTTAAAGATTTTTATATGAAAATACTTATTATTTATGAATGTATTCACTTCAAATTGGTTAAAAACACTTCTCATGTCATCCAATAATAAAACCAAGATACCACGCCCATTTTCAGGCATAGCCCCCATACAAATATACCGCCCATTTTCGAATTTTTGTATGGAAATAGGCATTATTTATGAATATATTCACTTCAAATTCAGTAAAAACACATGTAACTCACATCTATGTACACACCACCGATATGATACGGATCGAGCCAATATAACAAATAGCCCCATACAAGCTTGAATCTCATTTTCTGATGTTTCAAGCAAATTATTGATAGTATGAACGGAAATTATCAGTAAAATGCCACGCCCATTTTTAGGTATAGCCCCCATATAAACCTACCACCATTTTCGAGTTTTTACATGAAAAATGTTTACATTTTTAAAGCTATTTGCTTTAAATATGGTGAAAATATTTATTTCTTCAAAATATATGTGCATATATTAAAAAAAAACAAGGAAAAACGTTAACTTCGGTGGAACCGAAGCTGAAATACCCGTTGCATGGGCGTGGCGTCTTGGTTTTGACCCTGGATGACAAAAGAAATGTTTTTACCCAATTGGAAGCGAGTACATTCATAAACAATTACTATTTTTAAACAAACAAGGAAAAACGTTAACTTCGGTGGAACCGAAGCTGAAATACCCGTTACATGGGCGTGGCGTCTTGACCCTGGATGACAAAAGAATTGTTTTTACCTAATTGGGAAAATTTAAACAAAAAATCGAAAAAAATCGGTAAGTTTGTATGGGGGCTATACCTAAAAATGGGCGTGGCACTCTCATTTTCGAACTTAACATAGTCGTTGCCGAGAAAAGCTTAAGTTTAAAATTTCAGTCAAATATCTTTATATCTTCATCGAATAAATCGCATAGCAACAAACAGACGGACAGACTGACAGACGGACAGACAGACGGACATGGCTAGGTCGATCCGTCTCATCGAGCTGATCAAGAATATATATACTTTGTGGGGTCTCCGATGCCTCCTTCAATGCGTTACAAACTTTTTGACAAACTGCAATATACCCGTTTACACTATGTGTAACGGGTATAAAAAATCGAACAAAATCGATAAGTTTGTATGGGGGCTATTCCTAAAAATGGGCGTGGCACTCTCATTTTCGAACTTAACCTAGTCGTTGCCGAGAAAAGCTTAAGTTTAAAATTTCAGCCCAATATCTTTATATCTTCATCGAATAAATCGCATAGCAACAAACAGACGGACAGACAGACGGACATGGCTAGATCGATTCGTCTCATCGAGCTGATCAAGAATATATATATGGGGTCTCCGATGCCTCCTTCAATGCGTTACAAACTTTTGGACAAACTGAATATACCCGTTTACACTATGTGTAACGGGTATAAAAAAAAGCTATTTGCCCAAAATATGATAAAAACATATATTTTATCAATCCATGTATGTAGTTTATATTGGATAAGGATCGAAGGAATCGCCACACAAACCTACCGTTAGATCGAAACTTTAATTAAAAATAATAATTTGTATGAATTAATATTTGTGAATTTTTGTATTTAAAATGTTCACGAGTCTGAATGTTGTTTAATGCATTAGACTTTGATAATATTTACAAGGGTCATAATATTCCAGGTAGCATGTTTATAAACACAACTCTGGTGTCATCTTCAAGCGTCACAATTTTCGAGGCAGCATGTTTATACTCACAGTTCTGATAGCAACTAAAAGGGTCACAATATAACAGGTAGCATGTTTTTGCATACAACTCTGAAATCTTCTTTAAGGGCCCCAATACAACAGGTTGTTTGTATATACACAGAACTCTGAAAACATCTGTCAGGGTCATAAAATAACTGGTCAGGTTCATAAAATTTAGGAGTTAGTTAGTCCTTTTTTTACAGAGTGACATTAATGTTTAATATTAAACATGTTTTCAGTTCTTTTGAGCAATTCAAAGTGTTCAGATCAAAGCGCTTAAAGAAAATAAAAGTGAGTATTTCACTGACTCAAAAAATTATAATAATTTTTACAATTCAATATTATCCGTGATTAATTAAAATTATTAATTAAATTAATTAAAAATAATAATTTATTGTGTTTTTTTAAAAAATATAAATTGTGTTAATTTAAAAAAAAATTGTGATTTCAATTCAATATTATCCGGGATTGGTTGACGTACATAAGTTACAAGTGTTAAAAATAAAATTAATTGTTTTAAATATATTTGCCATAAAAAAAATGAATTAACACGACTTAATAGAAGATCGGTCGAACAACGCCGTCAGGATGCAGCTAACCGGTCTCAACTACGTTACATGCGAAATCGGCTACAAATCATTGCACGGACTACAAATCGACAAGCTGAACTACGAAATAGTCCGGAATAGCGCGAGGAACACCGAGCACGGAATGCTACTGACATATCGCATCGTCGAAACCGCGGCTTAAATCGTGAAGTTGAAAGAGTACGGGAGCTTAAGAACGAGTACGTGATGCTACTGGTCGTTCCCAACGCCGTGAAAACAGAGAGTTAAGAGCATTGGAACGACTGCGCGTCGCTGCTGCTCATTCCGAACGTCGAGAAAACCCAGAATTTCGTGCATTGGAACGACTACGCGACGCTGCTGCTCATTCCGAACGAAGAGAAAACCCAGAATCTCGCGTATTGGAACGACTACGCAACACTGCTCAACATTCCGAACGACGACAAAATGAGGAAGTTAGAAGGGAAGAACGCCAAAGGGACGCTGTCAATAGGAGAATTCGACGATTTGATGCAATTAGGCGACGACAGGAACAAACTATAAATACATCTCAAAGAAGACTAACACGCCAACAGGCTAGAGAACGTGAACAGCAGATTCAGCATATGGCTCAAGATCGAACAATTTTCTACAGAAACGATCCGCAGAACAGAGCAGAAGAAAGCGCCAGACAATCTATAAGAAATGTACAAAACAGACAATCTTTATCACCTGAAGGACGTAGGGAGCAATTGCAGCAACAGCGACTACTAAATAGATAGAACATGGAGCGGAATTACCTGAAGAGCATCAAGGAAGGACCGACGGAAATTTGTATATGTTGAGGCGGACTATGGTTTAAAAATCAGGTGAGTTTTTTAAACAAATTATTTATTAGTAGTAAGTAACCCTCCCTTCCCCTTGATAAAGCATTTTTTTTGTCCGAACAGTTTCCTAGTTCCTCAGGTAGATTTTCATTTTGCACTACATGTCACCGTACTGTGGGCAAGTTAGGTAAAATACCAAACATTTGTCTTTCAGAAGGAAAAGATTTCCCACAAGTACCTGTTTGTCTAAGCGACCTTACTTGTCTTGAGGAACGCTTGATATCTCCACGTATTCCGTTTATGCGGATAGTTCCACTTGGGTATGAAGGCCAACGTGCGATTAGGGGAGCTGTAGTTAATATTCCAATTTCAGTCTCTGAGACATTTCCAAGGACATTTAACAATGCTCAGGTTATTCAATTAGCACTGAAACGTCGGCTTGAATATGAGCAAGATTTCATGTTAGAAACCATCCGCCCAGCTAAAGTTTTAGAGGCCCTACATTTCTTACTGACGTCTGAACTTTACGTAAAAAACCAAATTCAAATCTCTAATGAATGGGTTCAGTGCATGATTTTTCAAGAAGTAGTCCCTTTTTTAGCAGACCAGGCCGATGAAAGTTTAGTTCGTCGAATGGAAATAGGTAACTTAGAAGCAGGTAGATCTGAAGTTGATTTTAAAAATGAACTTAACCCCGGAGACCAGGAAACTCTATTAGAAAATGACCAGGTAGAAAATAGGTCTAATGAACGTATAGCTATGGCCCCTGGTCAAGGTAGAGTTCCACAGGACATTACAGCTGATGAAGACGTTGAAGAACTTTTCTATCCCTCTATTTATTGTGGGATAAAGCGAAAGGCTACAACAACATATAGCAAAATAGCAAGGTCCGAGATTAGACGATGCGATCGTAAATGCGCCAGAGTAGATAAAGTGCTCTGGTCATATAAGTACTACGAACTTTCTCGGATTAAGTCCGCAATTTCTACTTGCCTTCGCAAGAAATCCACTGTTAGGTCTGTAACTGCAGAAAATGCACTAGACGACAACCTTGTGCAGCACGATGAAGGTTACCACATTTTGAAAGGTTTAAGATCTTCTCCGGCACATTGGGAGGCGAGAAAAAGAAAGTACTGGCAATGATTCGCCAGTTTGGTCTTCCGACTTTTTTATTACAGTATCCGCAGCCGAAACTAAGTGGCTTGAACTTTTCATTATTTTGTCCAAAGTTGTAGATAATAGGGTTTTGACAGAAGAAGAAGCGAGCAATCTTGAAGCCAAGGAAAAAGCTCGACTGATTAAATCGGACCCTGTCACTTGTTCCCGCTATTTTGATCATCGTTTTTGTCAATTATTAAAATTTTTTAAGTCCCACATTTTTTCCGAACATTAGGTTGTTGATTTCTATTGGAGAATAGAATTTCTACATAGGGGGTCCCCACATTGCCATGGCATGTACTGGCTGAAAGACGCTCCGAAGTTCGAGAATTCCACTGGAGAACAAAACATTCAGTCAATTGTAGAATTTGTTGATAGATTTATAACGACCGCCGGCGATAACATAGAAGTGTCCGATGTTATTGAATATCATCGACATCGGCACACTCGTACTTGTAGAAGGGAAATACAAGGACAAAATACATGTCGGTTTAACATGCCGTATCCACCCATTCCACAAACAGAAGTACTTTTTCCTCTTGACGAGGACGTAGATTTAGTAGGACCCAAAGCAATTTTCAAACAAATTAAAGAGGCTTTAGATCAACAAAACATACCTCATGATGAAATAACTCATTTAGAAACTTTCGATAATTTCTTAGAAAAATTTTCAATTAACTATGAGGCTAATAAACTTGCCCTTTTGTTCAAGTTTAAAAAAAACTCATATCTTTTTAAGAGGAAAATTTTTTGATCGAATGCTTAACGCATACAATTCGGACATTCTTCGCCTTCACAAAGCCAATATGGACATTCAGTTCATATTAGACGCATATGCCTGCTGTAGTTATATTAGTAACTACATTAATAAGTCTAATAGAGGCGTATCGAAGTTGCTTCAGCAAGCCATGCAGGATATTAATGAAGGCGAATTTTCCGTCAAAAGAAAATTACAGCATATTGGCAATAAAGGGTGTAGCCGGGTTTTCATGTAAAAAGTGCCCCAACGATATTAAATATCCTTAAATGAGGTTCGATAGCCCTTGATTTGAGAAATATTTCTGTATACTTAGTTTTCCGATATCGGCGATATTAAGGAAGATGTAGCGACAAACATGTTTTTAGTTTTTATTTTTTTTTTCTGCTCACTCAGTTGAAAAAAAGTTTTGATGAAAAATCTTTTATTTTCTTAAAATTCATATATATTTAATATCGTTGGGGGCACTTTTTTACATGAAAACCCGGCTACACCCTTTGTCAATGAAACATAAATTTCAGCGCAGGAAGCAACATATAATATTTTAGGCTTGCATCTCTCAGAAGCTAGCCATGGCGAAATATTTCGAATGCTTAAGTCTAGGCGAGAAATCGAACTTCTTCCGCCTAATTCTACAAATCTCTATGTTTCTAACTTATTGGATCGTTATATTCAAAGGCATGATATATATATATATAAGTGGCACTACAGCCGATTGTCGGCCTTGGCATCACATAAGATTCGGCACCAGCGGGTGTAATTCTGTGCCTCGTCATACCATCTTGGGATTCCGATCCTGCGGATGTCATCTAGGACCTGGTGGACGTCCAACGCTGCCGCGCCCCCACCGATTTGATTCACGTTTTTCTTCCAAACTTTTCTTGCTGGAGCCTCTTCGTCCATCCGACACAGGTGACCAGCCCAGGACAGCCTTTTGTATTGGATGTTCTTGACTATGTCGATGTTATCATATAGCTCGTACAGCTCATCGTTCGTGCGCATACGGATGTCATTTCCCACTCTAACTGGACCAAAGATTCTCCGAAGTATCTTCCTCTCAAATACGCCCAACGCCGACTTATCCGATTCTGTCATGACCCATGCTTCTGAGCCATACATTAGAACTGGCATTATCAGCGTCTTGTAGAGTTGAACCTTTGTTTTTCTGGACAGCACTCTACTTTGCATCTGCTTACCGAGACCAAAATAGCTACGGTTCGCAAGAGTGATTCTTCGTTTAATCTCCTGACTGATGATGTTGTCGTTGTTTACATCTGAGCCCAAGTAGATGAAGTTTTCTACAGCCTCAAAGCTGAAGTTCTCTGTACTCAAAGACCGTCTGCGACGTGCAGATTGCCTGCGAGTGGATACCAAGTACTTCGTCTTGTTCTCGTTGACCGTCAGTCCCATAGGACGACATTGTTTTTCGATGTCTGAGAACGCGCCGGTGATCGCTCGAGCATTTTTGCCGATAATATCTATGTCGTCGGCATATGCGAGCAGCATAGTTTCTTTATAGAAAATATTGCCCGTCCGGTCGACGTTTGGGCATCGCCTCAGGATGTACTCCATCAGGAGGTTGAAAAAGTCGCATGACAACGCATCACCCTGTCTGAAGCCTCTCGTGGTGTCAAAGGGGTCGGAGAGATCTTTACCGACCCTAACAACGCTTTGGGTGTTTTCCAGCGTCATCATACAGAGGCGAACAATTTTTGACGGGATTTCAAGATCAGTCAAAGCTTTGAAAAACTTTGACCTGATTGGCGTGTCGAAAGCGGCTTTGAAATCGACGAATAGGTGGTGTGTGTCGATTTGCTTCTCTTTGGTTTTTTCCAGGATCTGTCGCAGCGTAAATATGGAGTCGCTGGTTGACTTCTTTGGTCTAAAACCGCACTGGTACTGTCCAACTATACGTTCTACGTACGGTTTTAGTCTATTGCATATTACGCCAGATAGTATTTTGTATGCGATAGAGAGGAGACTTATTCCGCGATAGTTTGCGCAGACTGCAGGGTCTCCTTTCTTTAAAACTGGACACAGGACACTTAGGTTCCAGTCATCAGGCATACGCTCACCAGACCATATTTTGCACAAGAGTTGATGCATGCATCTAATCAACTCGTCGCCGCCGGTCTTAAATAACTCTGCGGGTAATTCGTCTGCGCCAGCCGCTTTGTTATTTTTAAGCTTTTCTATGACTTTTTCGACCTCGTCATAGTCTGGTGGCTCCACAGGAATCCCATCATCGGCCGGAGGGCCCAGATTTTCATCTTCTCCACCAGCGGTATTGTTCCCGTCATCGCCACCAAGTAGTGTAGAGAAGTGGGACCTCCATAGCCTTAGTGATTCCTGGACATCTGTTAGTAACTTATCTACACCCAAAGTTAAGAAATACTGGAAGGAACAATGTTCCTAGGGGTATTCAATGTCGCTGATTACAAATCTGCAGTCAGATTTTAAAAATTCAAAATGGCGGATGCGTTAAAGCTTATTTCAAAGAGCAAAGTTCAACCTTCAATTACAGACAATAACGGAGATCGTAGCACTTCAGGATTCTGGAGACGTCGTTAACCCCATAAAGTATATATATTCTTGATCAGCTCGATGAGACGAATCAATCTAGCCCATGTCCGTCTGTCTGTCTGTCTGTTTACTTCTACGCATCTTGTTAGTTGAAGATATGAAGATATTCAGCTGAAAATTGGATCTTAAGGTTTTCTCGGCATCGACTACTTTGTATGTTAAAACCGGCCTTTGTCCAATTTTTAAAAGTTTTTTATTAAAATTTTATTAATTATCTTATTACCCCCATAAAAAAAAAAAACCCCCTTAAAAAAAACCCTTTTAAAATTAATTTTTTATTTTAAAAATAAAAAAAAAAAAAATAAATAAAAAATTTCAAACACAAAAAAAAAAAAACCAATAAAAAAAAAAAAATTTTTTCTGTGCCTCGTCATACCATCTTGGGATTCCGATCCTGCGGATGTCATCTAGGACCTGGTCCTCCCAAAGCGCGGACGTCCTCTCTGCCGCGCCCCTCCGATTTGATTCACGTTTTTCTTCCAAACTTTTCTTGCTGGAGCCTCTTCGTCCATCCGACACAGGTGACCAGCCCAGGACAGCCTTTTATATTGGATGTTCTTGACTATGTCGATGTCATCATATAGCTCGTACAGCTCATCGTTCGTGCGCATACGGATGTCATTTCCCACTCTAACTGGACCAAAGATTCTCCGAAGTATCTTCCTCTCAAATACGCCCAACGCCGACTTATCCGATTCTGTCATGACCCATGCTTCTGAGCCATACATTAGAACTGGCATTATCAGCGTCTTGTAGAGTTGAACCTTTGTTTTTCTGGACAGCACTCTACTTTGCATCTGCTTACCGAGACCAAAATAGCTACGGTTCGCAAGAGTGATTCTTCGTTTAATCTCCTGACTGATGATGTTGTCGTTGTTTACATCTGAGCCCAAGTAGATGAAGTTTTCTACAGCCTCAAAGCTGAAGTTCTCTGTACTCAAAGACCGTCTGCGACGTGCAGATTGCCTGCGAGTGGATACCAAGTACTTCGTCTTGTTCTCGTTGACCGTCAGTCCCATAGGACGACATTGTTTTTCGATGTCTGAGAACGCGCCGGTGATCGCTCGAGCATTTTTGCCGATAATATCTATGTCGTCGGCATATGCGAGCAGCATAGTTTCTTTATAGAAAATATTGCCCGTCCGGTCGACGTTTGGGCATCGCCTCAGGATGTACTCCATCAGGAGGTTGAAAAAGTCGCATGACAACGCATCACCCTGTCTGAAGCCTCTCGTGGTGTCAAAGGGGTCGGAGAGATCTTTACCGACCCTAACAACGCTTTGGGTGTTTTCCAGCGTCATCATACAGAGGCGAACAATTTTTGACGGGATTTCAAGATCAGTCAAAGCTTTGAAAAACTTTGACCTGATTGGCGTGTCGAAAGCGGCTTTGAAATCGACGAATAGGTGGTGTGTGTCGATTTGCTTCTCTTTGGTTTTTTCCAGGATCTGTCGCAGCGTAAATATGGAGTCGCTGGTTGACTTCTTTGGTCTAAAACCGCACTGGTACTGTCCAACTATACGTTCTACGTACGGTTTTAGTCTATTGCATATTACGCCAGATAGTATTTTGTATGCGATAGAGAGGAGACTTATTCCGCGATAGTTTGCGCAGACTGCAGGGTCTCCTTTCTTTAAAACTGGACACAGGACACTTAGGTTCCAGTCATCAGGCATACGCTCACCAGACCATATTTTGCACAAGAGTTGATGCATGCATCTAATCAACTCGTCGCCGCCGGTCTTAAATAACTCTGCGGGTAATTCGTCTGCGCCAGCCGCTTTGTTATTTTTAAGCTTTTCTATGACTTTTTCGACCTCGTCATAGTCTGGTGGCTCCACAGGAATCCCATCATCGGCCGGAGGGCCCAGATTTTCATCTTCTCCACCAGCGGTATTGTTCCCGTCATCGCCACCAAGTAGTGTAGAGAAGTGGGACCTCCATAGCCTTAGTGATTCCTGGACATCTGTTAGTAACTTATCTACACCCAAAGTTAAGAAATACTGGAAGGAACAATGTTCCTAGGGGTATTCAATGTCGCTGATTACAAATCTGCAGTCAGATTTTAAAAATTCAAAATGGCGGATGCGTTAAAGCTTATTTCAAAGAGCAAAGTTCAACCTTCAATTACAGACAATAACGGAGATCGTAGCACTTCAGGATTCTGGAGACGTCGTTGACCCCATAAAGTATATATATTCTTGATCAGCTCGATGAGACGAATCAATCTAGCCATGTCCGTCTGTCTGTCTGTCTGTCTGTTTACTTCTACGCATCTTGTTAGTTGAAGATATGAAGATATTCAGCTGAAAATTGGATCTTAAGGTTTTCTCGGCAACGACTACTTTGTATGTTAAAACCAAGGTGCCACGCCCATTTTTAGGTATAACCCCCATACAAACATACAGTTTTTTAAAGATTTTTATATGAAAATACTTATTATTTATGAATGTATTCACTTCAAATTGGTTAAAAACACTTCTCATGTCATCCAATAATAAAACCAAGATACCACGCCCATTTTCAGGCATAGCCCCCATACAAATATACCGCCCATTTTCGAATTTTTGTATGGAAATAGGCATTATTTATGAATATATTCACTTCAAATTCAGTAAAAACACATGTAACTCACATCTATGTACACACCACCGATATGATACGGATCGAGCCAATATAACAAATAGCCCCATACAAGCTTGAATCTCATTTTCTGATGTTTTCAAGCAAATTATTGATAGTATGAACGGAAATTATCAGTAAAATGCCACGCCCATTTTTAGGTATAGCCCCCATATAAACCTACCACCATTTTCGAGTTTTTACATGAAAAATGTTTACATTTTTAAAGCTATTTGCTTTAAATATGGTGAAAATATTTATTTCTTCAAAATATATGTGCATATATTAAAAAAAAACAAGGAAAAACGTTAACTTCGGTGGAACCGAAGCTGAAATACCCGTTGCATGGGCGTGGCGTCTTGGTTTTGACCCTGGATGACAAAAGAAATGTTTTTACCCAATTGGAAGCGAGTACATTCATAAACAATTACTATTTTTAAACAAACAAGGAAAAACGTTAACTTCGGTGGAACCGAAGCTGAAATACCCGTTACATGGGCGTGGCGTCTTGACCCTGGATGACAAAAGAAATGTTTTTACCTAATTGGGAGCGAGTACATTCATAAATAATTACTATTTTTAAACAAAAAATCGAAAAAAATCGGTAAGTTTGTATGGGGGCTATACCTAAAAATGGGCGTGGCACTCTCATTTTCGAACTTAACATAGTCGTTGCCGAGAAAAGCTTAAGTTTAAAATTTCAGTCAAATATCTTTATATCTTCATCGAATAAATCGCATAGCAACAAACAGACGGACAGACTGACAGACGGACAGACAGACGGACATGGCTAGGTCGATCCGTCTCATCGAGCTGATCAAGAATATATATACTTTGTGGGGTCTCCGATGCCTCCTTCAATGCGTTATAAACAATACTTTTTTGACAAACAACTGAATATACTGGGGTGGGAAAAAAAAAAAAATTTTTTTTTTAATTGGTACATTCATAAATAATTACTATTTTTAAACAAAAAATCGAAAAAATTAACCGTTTACACTATGTGTTAACGGGTAATTATAAAAAAATTTTCGAATCTAAAAAAATCGATAAGTTTGTATGGGGGCTATTCCTAAAAATGGGCGTGGCACTCTCATTTTCGAACTTAACCTAGTCGTTGCCGAGAAAAGCTTAAGTTTAAAATTTCAGCCCAATATCTTTATATCTTCATCGAATAAATCGCATAGCAACAAACAGACGGACAGACAGACGGACATGGCTAAATCGATTCGTCTCATCGAGCTGATCAAGAATATATATATGGGGTCTCCGATGCCTCCTTCAATGCGTTACAAACTTTTGGACAAACTGAATATACCCGTTTACACTATGTGTAACGGGTATAAAAAAAGCTATTTGCCCAAAATATGATAAAAACATATATTTTATCAATCCATGTATGTAGTTTATATTGGATAAGGATCGAAGGAATCGCCACACAAACCTACCGTTAGATCGAAACTTTAATTAAAAATAATAATTTGTATGAATTAATATTTGTGAATTTTTGTATTTAAAATGTTCACGAGTCTGAATGTTGTTTAATGCATTAGACTTTGATAATATTTACAAGGGTCATAATATTCCAGGTAGCATGTTTATAAACACAACTCTGGTGTCATCTTCAAGCGTCACAATTTTCGAGGCAGCATGTTTATACTCACAGTTCTGATAGCAACTAAAAGGGTCACAATATAACAGGTAGCATGTTTTTGCATACAATTCTGAAATCTTCTTTAAGGGCCCCAATACAACAGGTTGTTGGTATATACACAGAACTCTGAAAACATCTGTCAGGGTCATAAAATAACTGGTCAGGTTCATAAAATTTAGAAGTTAGTTAGTCCTTTTTTTACAGAGTGACATTAATGTTTAATATTAAATATGTTTTCAGTTCTTTTGAGCAATTCAAAGTGTTCAGATCAAAGCGCTTAAAGAAAATTAAAGTGAGTATTTCACTGACTCAAAAAATTATAATAATTTTTACAATTCAATATTATCCGTGATTAATTAAAATTATTAATTAAATTAATTAAAAATAATAATTTATTGTGTTTTTTAAAAAATATAAATTGTGTCAATTAAAAAAAAAAAATTGTGATTTCAATTCAATATTATCCGGGATTGGTTGACGTACATAAGTTACAAGTGTTAGTTCCTAGTTCCTAGTTCCTCAGGTAGATTTTCATTTTGCACTACATGTCACCGTACTGTGGGCAAGTTAGGTAAAATACCAAACATTTGTCTTTCAGAAGGAAAAGATTTCCCACAAGTACCTGTTTGTCTAAGCGACCTTACTTGTCTTGAGGAACGCTTGATATCTCCACGTATTCCGTTTATGCGGATAGTTCCACTTGGGTATGAAGGCCAACGTGCGATTAGGGGAGCTGTAGTTAATATTCCAATTTCAGTCTCTGAGACATTTCCAAGGACATTTAACAATGCTCAGGTTATTCAATTAGCACTGAAACGTCGGCTTGAATATGAGCAAGATTTCATGTTAGAAACCATCCGCCCAGCTAAAGTTTTAGAGGTCCTACATTTCTTACTGACGTCTGAACTTTACGTAAAAAACCAAATTCAAATCTCTAATGAATGGGTTCAGTGCATGATTTTTCAAGAAGTAGTCCCTTTTTTAGCAGACCAGGCCGATGAAAGTTTAGTTCGTCGAATGGAAATAGGTAACTTAGAAGCAGGTAGATCTGAAGTTGATTTTAAAAATGAACTTAACCCCGGAGACCAGGAAACTCTATTAGAAAATGACCAGGTAGAAAATAGGTCTAATGAACGTATAGCTATGGCCCCTGGTCAAGGTAGAGTTCCACAGGACATTACAGCTGATGAAGACGTTGAAGAACTTTTCTATCCCTCTATTTATTGTGGGATAAAGCGAAAGGCTACAACAACATATAGCAAAATAGCAAGGTCCGAGATTAGACGATTCGATCGTAAATGCGCCAGAGTAGATAAAGTGCTCTGGTCATATAAGTACTACGAACTTTCTCGGATTAAGTCCGCAATTTCTACTTGCCTTCGCAAGAAATCCACTGTTAGGTCTGTAACTGCAGAAAATGCACTAGACGACAACCTTGTGCAGCACGATGAAGGTTACCACATTTTGAAAGGTTTAAGATCTTCTCCGGCACATTGGGAGGCAGAGAAAAAGAAAGTACTGGCAATGATTCGCCAGTTTGGTCTTCCGACTTTTTTTATTACAGTATCCGCAGCCGAAACTAAGTGGCTTGAACTTTTCATTATTTTGTCCAAAGTTGTAGATAATAGGGTTTTGACAGAAGAAGAAGCGAGCAATCTTGAAGCCAAGGAAAAAGCTCGACTGATTAAATCGGACCCTGTCACTTGTTCCCGCTATTTTGATCATCGTTTTTGTCAATTATTAAAATTTTTTAAGTCCCACATTTTTTCCGAACATTAGGTTGTTGATTTCTATTGGAGAATAGAATTTCTACATAGGGGGTCCCCACATTGCCATGGCATGTACTGGCTGAAAGACGCTCCGAAGTTCGAGAATTCCACTGGAGAACAAAACATTCAGTCAATTGTAGAATTGGTTGATAGATTTATAACGACCGCCGGCGATAACATAGAAGTGTCCGATGTTATTGAATATCATCGACATCGGCACACTCGTACTTGTAGAAGGGAAATACAAGGACAAAATACATGTCGGTTTAACATGCCGTATCCACCCATTCCACAAACAGAAGTACTTTTTCCTCTTGACGAGGACGTAGATTTAGTAGGACCCAAAGCAATTTTCAAACAAATTAAAGAGGCTTTAGATCAACAAAACATACCTCATGATGAAATAACTCATTTAGAAACTTTCGATAATTTCTTAGAAAAATTTTCAATTAACTATGAGGCTAATAAACTTGCCCTTTTGTTCAAGTTTAAAAAAACTCATATCTTTTTAAGAGGAAAATTTTTTGATCGAATGCTTAACGCATACAATTCGGACATTCTTCGCCTTCACAAAGCCAATATGGACATTCAGTTCATATTAGACGCATATGCTTTTCTAATAGAGGCGTATCGAAGAAAAAAATCAACACAGCAGCGGGAATCATACACAAAGTTTACAGCATCATCGACGAGGAGTTCAAACCCACAAACTACATAAAATTAAAAACAATTTTACAGAAGAACGGATATCCAAACCGCCTAATAGACGAACTAATAACAAAAACAACAACAAAAATAAAAATAAACAAAAAACACAGAGCAAAACAAAACAGAAAACAAACAGGAGAAAAGATATGTAGGAGTAGCATATGTTCCAAAATTAACAGACCAAAGAACGCTCACTAACATTATAAAACAAGATCACATCACATATGCATACAAACCACATAGCAGCATACGAAAATACTTCACAAACACTAAGGACAAAATTGACAAAGAGAAGAAAAACAACGTTGTATATGAAATTGGTTGCAATGGCAAAGAGGGAAGCGTGCAATAAGATTTACATTGGCACGACAAAGAGAGCACTCGGCAACAGAATAACAGAACACAAAACGGACGCCAAAAATAAAAAAACAACAACAGCACTATGCCAACACCTGACTGAGAGCGGCCACAGCGCAGATTTTGACAACTTTAAAATACTGGACATAGAGAACAAAGAGAGAAAGAGACTGACACTAGAAACGCTAAGAATACAACAAAAAAACAACATAACGATGAACCACAAGGAAGACACAGAAAACATACACCAAGCATACGCGGCAGCAATCAGCTGCAAAAATGCAAAAAATTAGAAAAAACAAAATTAAAAATTAAAATGTAAATAGATTAAGCTAGTGATAAGGTAATTATTGTATTGTGTTTTTATTATTTTTATGTGATCGTAACATATGGTTTTTGTTTGTTTTTTTCATGTTTATTTTATACATACAAAAACACACAGACTCCCTGAGGATGGATTTAAATAATCCGAAACGCGTAGGAGGAAACATTAATTGACAAATAAAACATAAACAATTTTTATACACGTAAATATAAATTATTGGTTTCATTAGTCAAATTAGATGAAGAAAAAACGACCAAAAAAGCCCAAACACACATAACAACAAAAAAAACAAATTATAATTGGTCCAAAAAATACAAAAAATAAAAATAGCGGAGGGCACGCCGCATCTACATTCAAACAAAAAAACACAAACAAAAAACAAAAACCAAAAATGAAAGGTTTTATGCAACACATAAAATTAAAATACAACAGTGAAACATGCCTTAGAATAAAACACCTATTCAAATCACAAAAAAAGGCTAGCCAAACAAAACCAACGGCTGATATATTTATTACGCTGCAAAGACTACGGACTTGTACCCAAACATCTCAAAGGCATCACAAATCTGCGACATAATTTCAAAATGCACGACACTGTCAAAAAATTAAAAAACATCGAGCAATTTTTCATGAGGAAAGTCCTGCAGTTGGAAATAAAAGAAACACAACTTAACATAAATGCAATCAACAAAAACAAAACACACACAATACAAAACCTACAAAAAACATTAACCGTGGAGGAAATGGACCGCTTGATTAAAAAATCAAAACAACGCATACAATACAATAACAAACAAAACAAAAAAATCCATCAACAAAAAACTGCAAACAACAATATCAGAAACTATTGCCACATATGGATTTAACCTAAACACAGATTGGTTTACAAATCTAACGAAAATAACCATTCCGAGAGATATAGCTTGGCTTCTATCGTTAGGACCAAAATTTTCTTTGCCAGTGACAAAAGAAACACTATCACCCATACACATAATATGTGACTTAGAAGATGGCATACAAAGCATAGAAGACGAAAAAGCACGAGAACTGGCCAGATGCAACCTAGCAGCCAAAATTAACAATATAAAACGAAATTTTTCCAACAACACCAAAGAAAAATTCATTTTAAAAACCGCAGAGGATACGCAACTTCTACTCAACAAGTTTAAAAATGACATCATTGTAACACAAGCTGACAAAGGCAATAAAACTGTAATACTAGAACGTAGGGAGTACACAGAAAAAATGCAACAATTACTAAATGACAGAAACACCTATAAAACAATGCGGAAAGATCCAACACAACAACTAATCAAGAAAAACAATGAAATAATAAATACCTTGTACAAACAAAACTATATTGACAAAAAAGAAAAATGCACTTTGTACTGCTCAGCCGCTAACACCCCCAGACTGTATGGAGTTCCAAAAATACACAAAGAGGGCACTCCACTAAGACCCATCGCGTCTTCAACAAAAGTACCATGCTATCAGCTATCAAAACACATAGGAAAAATCTTAAAGAACATCATATCCGTGCAATACAATGTAAAGAATGCAATAGACCTTAAACAAAGAATGCAAAATATGGAAATAAAAGATGACGAAATAATGGTATCATTCGATGTGATATCATTGTTCACTAATATACCAGTACAACTAGCAATAAGGACTATTATGGAAAAATGGGACGAAATAGAACCACACACAAAAATTCCAAAAAACAAATTCAAAAACATTCTTGACTTCTGCCTAACAGATAACAACTATTTCACATATGATGGTACAACATTCAACCAAATATTCGGTATGCCTATGGGGAACCCACTATCGCCGACAATAGCTGACATAATTTTAGACAAAATCATAAATGACACGATCAACGATCTAAAACAATGTGCAATAAAAAATCAAACACATATCAAAATACGTGGACGATTTATTGGCTATTGTCAAGAAAAGGGACCTAGACACAATACTAAATACACTTAACAAACAACACAAACGAATACAATTCACAGTAGAGGTTGAAAACAACAACAAAATAGCCTATCTGGACACCGAACTCCATAGAACCGAACAAAAAATAAGGTTCAACTGGTACACCAAAGAACATCCTCCGGGCGGGCCCTTACCACCCAAACCCCCCCCAACACAACAAAAAATCAACACAGCAGCGGGAATCATACACAAAGTTTACAGCATCATCGACGAGGAGTTCAAACCCACAAACTACATAAAATTAAAAACAATTTATACAGAAGAACGGATATCCAAACCGCCTAATAGACGAACTAATAACAAAAACAACAACAAAAATAAAAATAAACAAAAACACAGAGCAAAAACAAAACAGAAAACAAATAAGAGAAAAGATATTTAGGGAGTAGCATATGTTCCAAAATTAACAGACCAAAGAACGCTCACTAACATTATAAAACAAGATCACATCACATATGCATACAAACCACATAGCAGCATACGAAAATACTTCACAAACACTAAGGACAAAATTGACAAAGAGAAGAAAAACAACGTTGTATATGAAATTGGTTGCAATGGCAAAGAGGGGGAAGCGTGCAATAAGATTTACATTGGCACGACAAAGAGAGCACTCGGCAACAGAATAACAGAACACAAAACGGACGCCAAAAAAAAAAACAACAACAGCACTATGCCAACACCTGACTGGAGCGTGGCACAGCGCAGATTTTGACAACTTTAAAATACTGGACATAGAGAACAAAGAGAGAAAGAGACTGACACTAGAAACGCTAAGAATACAACAAAAACAACAACATAACGATGAACCACAAGGAAGACACAGAAAACATACACCAGCACGCGGCAGCAATCAGTTGCAAAAAGGCAAAAATTAGAAAACACAAAATTAAAAATTAAAATGTAAATAGATTAAGCTAGTGATAAGGTAATTATTGTATTGTGTTTTTATTATTTTTATGTGATCGTAACATATGGTTTTTGTTTGTTTATTTTATGTTTATTTTATACAATAAAAAAACACACAGACTCCTGAGGATGGATTTACATAATCCGAAACGCGTAGGAGGAAACATTAATTGACAAATAAAACATAAACAATTTTTATACACGTAAATATAAATTATTGGTTTTATTAGTCAAATTAGATGAAGAAAAACGACCAAAAAAGCCCAAACACACATAACAACAAAAAAAAAATTATAATTGGTCCAAAAATACAAAAAATACAACACTTTTAGATAGTTCAGATGTTCGCCAGGTGATTAGATTAAATTTACGAATTTGGTCAAATTTGTTGGCGAGGCTTTATGTTTTTATAAGCCCGATCCCTTACCATATCGATAGTGTTCTCTAGACATTAGAGTTGGATCGTTATATATCATAGATATATATATATATATATAAGTGGCACTACAGCCGATTGTCGGCCTTGTTATCACATAAGATTCGGCACCAGCGGTTGTAATCCAGTGCCTCCTTATACCATCTCGGGATACCGATCCTGCGGATGTCATCTAAGACCTGGTCCTCCCAACGCAGCGGCGGACGTCGTCTCTGCCGCGCCCCTCCAAATTGATTCACGTTTTGCTTCCAAACTTTTCTTGCTAGAGCTTCTGTGTCCATCCGACACAGGTGACCAGCCCAGGACAGCCTTTTATATTGGATGTTCCTGACCATGTCGATGTCAGTATATAGCTCGTACAGCTTATCGTTCAAGCGCATACGGATGTCATTTTCCCCCTCTAACTGGACCAAAGATTTTCGAAGTATCTTCCTCTCAAATACGCCCAACGCCGACTTTTCCGATTCTGTCATGACCCATGCTTCTGAGCCATACATCAGGATCGGCATTATCAGCGTCTTGTAGAGTTTAATCTTTGTTTTTCTGGACAGCACTCTACTTCGCATCTGCTTACCGAGACCAAAATAGCTACGGTTCGCAAGAGTGATTCTTCGTTTAATCTTCTGACTGATGATGTTGTTGTTGTTTACATCTGAGCCCAAATAGATACAGTTTTCTACAGCCTCAAAGCTGAAGTTCTCTGTACTCAAAGACCGTCTGCGACGCGCAGATTGCTTGCGAGTGGATACCAAGTACTTCCTTTTGTTCTCGTTGATCGTCAGTCCCATAGGACGACATTCTTTGATGGTCTGAGAACGCGCCGGTGATCGCTCGAGCATTTTTGCCGATAATATCTATGTCATCGGCATATGTTTCTATAGAAAATATTGTCTTCTTTGGTCTAAACCCGCACTGATAATGTCCAACTATTTTTGCCCACATACGGTTTCAGTCTATTGCTCATTACGCCAGATAGTATTTTGTATGCGATAGAGGAGGCTTATTCCGCTATAGTTTGCGCAGACTGCAGGATCTCCTTTCTTAAAGACTGGGCACAGGACACTGAGGTTCCAGTCATCTCCACCAGCGGTATTGTTCCCGTCATCGCCCCAAGTAGGGTGGAGAGGTGGCTCCTCCAAAGCCTTAGTTATTCCTGGACATTTGTTACCATGTATCCTTGTTCGTCCTTGCAGAACGAAGCTTCTTGCTTATGACCATCGGTCATAGGTTGATTTTGATAAAAACCACTTGCCTCGTTTCTGCTACCCATCATCTCAATCTCCTCCACTTCACGCTTTCACGTCTGAGTCGATGTTTATACCTCTGTACGCTCGTACATTAAGCACGCTAGAAGAGTGCGTGGAATCAATCACCACATGATCTATTTGGGTGAGGATACTTAGGTCGCCACTGCGCCATGTTGCCTTGTGGATCTCGAGATGTG
The DNA here is from genome assembly GCA_018903435.1 of Leucophenga varia. Taxonomy (NCBI): domain Eukaryota; kingdom Metazoa; phylum Arthropoda; class Insecta; order Diptera; family Drosophilidae; genus Leucophenga; species Leucophenga varia. The sequence continues at coordinate 239,115 of JAEIFJ010001080.1, forward strand.
GGGATCTGGTACTATTTATTGATCATGGTTCTGGCCGCAGCAAAGTCGATTAGCCTTTCTCCATTACTGTTGGTGGTGTCATGTAGGCTAAATTTACCGATGGTAGTGCGAAAAGATTTCTTCTCTCCCAATTTGTGCGTTGAAATCACCGATGACAATTTTGATGTCATGCTTGGGGCAGCGATCGTAGATGCTTTCTAATCGCTGATAGAATTCGTCTTTCTCCATCTCATCTTTAACATTTGTTGGGGCGTGTACACATATAAGGCTAATGTTGAAAAAATTTTGCTCTGATGCGTATCAAGGCGAGACGTTCATCTACAGCTGTAAACCTGGAGACGAGTCTACGTAGTTTACTACCAACCACGAAGCCACATTCGAATATGTGTTGCCTCTCATGATCACTGTAGTAGATGTCACAGGTTGCTAAGTTTATGCAACCATGGCCAGTCCATCGCATTTCCTGGATAGCAGTGATGTCTGCTCTGAAGTTGTTAAGAGTGGTAGTAAGTTCTTCTATTGCACCATCCCTGTAAAGGGTTCGGACGTTCCAGGTGCACATACGTATGTCGTGATCCTTGTATCGGTTTCGGGGATCATCTTTTTTTATATGCTCTAACGGTAGTTGGGGCCACCAGAATCCTTGCCCCTGCCGCGGAATTATCCACGGGTGGATTAACACATCTGTGGCTGCCACCTGGAGTACTTTCGTTTATACTTTGTTCTGTGTGTCTCATGGGTTCTTTGTTTTACGTCGTTGTTAACCACTCCACAGACCAACCTCACATTGAGGATTCGCTCTTTAGACGACTCTTACGTCAAGCTGAGCCTGCTGTGGTAGTATTCTTGACCACCACCTCACCACACGGGCAGGCTTGATTTTACCAAATTTTAATTGGATTCATTCAGAAATAATAAATGTTTTCATACAAAACTCGAAAATAGGCGGTAACTTTCTATTGATGCTTTACCTAAAAATGGGCGTGGCACCTTGGTTCTGTCATACAAACTAACTAGGAGCACAAAAAGCTTAAGTTTCAAATTTCAGGTCAATATCTTTAAAAATTTCCGAGTAAAACGCATCGCAACAGACAGACGGACATGGTTAAATCGATTCGTCTCATCGAATTGATCAATAATATATATACTTTATGGGATCTCCGATGCCTCCTTCAATGCTTTAAAAACTTTCGGACAAACTGAATATACCCGTTTACACTATGTGTAACGGGTATAAAAACGTTAAAATTAGTATGGGGACTATGCCTAAAAATGGGCGTGGAACTTTGGTTTTATTACTTTAACTGCCTAGTACTGAGAACAGCTAAAGTTTGGAATTTCATTCCAATATCTCTAAAACTGAGCATATGAAACATCTAACTACAGACAGACAGTTCTGCATCCGTCCTAAGAATTTAAATTTCACGCAAAGTGGTTAAAAATGTGTTTTTAATTAGAATCATTTGAACGAGAATTAAATACTATACAACACACAATATTTTTAATGAATGAACTCCTCTGAACTTATTTTGTATACCTTTTGAAAAGTGACATTCAATGAAAAATTTTCATTTGTTAGACTTCTTACACTTTTATATTATTAAGGGAACAACACGATTAATTTCTACATTTGACACTCACAAACACATAACACAAACCACAAGGATTCGAACTCACTATAAAATTTTTGTAATTTTGATGTAATATTTCACTTTTGGTACATTCAAATTGAGAACAAAACTATTAAATTTAAAAGCAAGTTCTTTGCAATTGCAACATCTGTGTTTATCAGCTGATATCTTCGAAGTGGCGCCATCTATTGTGATAACTGGTACGCAATATTGAAGAACAATCTTTTGTAAATGCGTTGCACTCGAAAATATTTTAAATTGGCGACTTAAAAAAACTGGGTTTTGGCCTCACAAACTGGTAAAATTTCCCATAGTGCGCCTTAGCACTACTGTTTTGTTTGATCAAATTAAGCAATAAATATAAGTATGTTATGGCACTTATTGCACTTAATACAAAATATTACACAATTAATTTGACTCACAATTGTTCAAGTCATAACTTAAATGTTCATTGGTGCAGCTCCTAGCAATAGTGCTATCAGTCGAAAGTTCCCCTGCTATGCAGTTTATTAGAATACTTTTAAAAGATCTGAGAAGATTCATCGCTTAGTTTATTGATATATTATCTGCCTAACGAGCACTGTAGTGGTCAGGGAGCCTCAAGTTTATACATATCTGTTTCCAGATGCAGAGAGTGGGCACCTCTTCTATCATATATGTTAAGTTTAGATCCGTCCGTATTGATGCTGATGGAGTTTGCTTTCATCCACATCTGTCTATTCCAGTGACTTTGTATCTTTTATTTGTTAAGATTGTAGCAAAATGCTTATATCTATCATTTAAAATTTATGTTTAATTAATCTCACTTGGAGAGAACAAACAAGTTTGAGTAGTTGTAAGGTACTAATTTTATTTTTAATTTTCTTCTGCTTATATACTATTACAAATGTACTGTATTTGTGTATTTTAATGTTCTAATCTACTACTAATGATAATTGGCAGAATAGATACTTCATAGTCCGTCCGGGGTTGAAATGTTTCTGCTTGCAGAGATCATATAATTTTATGGTGTGTGTATGGTAATTAGTAGGTAGTCTATAATAGATAAACAAAGCCGATGGTTAGGTTTAACCCTGCGTTCGGTAATTACCATGATCGTAAAACTTAATTGAGTGTTTACCCAAAAATATAGTCGCTGCGGCATATGATCCTTATCGCGTATGAACAGCGTGGGTATCAATGCTTATACGGCATATCGCATGTTAATTGCGATAAGGTATAAGTGACACATGTTTTTAAACATTTTCCCGGGGGCCAGAAAATGTGATTTGCATTAATTTCTTATTCCGTTTACATTTCATCCAAGCATACGAAATTAAAATTATAATGACTATAATTATAAGTATGAGAGATGAATATCAGTGCAGCACTATCGCAAATTAATATGATATTTTTAAGGCGGCTTCGTCGACGTTCCCTGATATAGTATTTTAGCACCATATAATCCTTTTTACGGCGCAATTTATTTATTCGCACTACACTTTGAGTGCTCAATATTTCAACTTGACGTCGAATCTTTGGTCGCCGGAGCGCCAGAGTATTTGTAGACTTTTCCTTTTCACGTTCTTTGTGCTCGGGCTCTTCTACTTTTTGTTTCTTTTCCTGTGGGGAAGAGACATTGCTTTCTGATGTTGGACTCATAGGATTATACTGTTCGACGGATTTTCTGTTTGTGCCGGATTTACTAAGTTCTTTTTAAAGATACTTCTTTTGTTGCTGCATTTTCATTATTATTGGCTTTTCGCTTATGTCTTGTGCTTTGCTCTACCGACAATTTACTCTCAGTTACATTATTGTTATAAGGTAATTCAGCCTCAGATATGACTTCGGCGTCGGCTGGCAGTTCCGCACGTTGAGGAGCTGGCAATTCCTCATCAGAAACTTCCTCTGCAGCATTGATTGCTGGTTTACTTGGTAGCGGTAGCTCATCCTCAGCAATAGCTGGCTCTGAAAGCGAGTCATCAGACGATAACATTTTTTCACATTTGTCTAGATCCTGTTGGATATCCATATTTGCATCGAAATCGTTCGAACTTTTGCTATCCACGATTTCATCGTTGCCGCCAACAGAAGGTAAACTATTGGCATTGTCACCGGCAAGTGAAGCTAACAATGAACTTTCAACAGTTATTTCTTTTGCGTCGGAATGCTCTACCGTATCAAATGGAAATGAGGAACTTTTCTCGTCAACACCTGTGTCCGCTGCTCCAGACATTTCTATATCCAACTCGTCCAATTGTGAGGTCCGTTGTGCTTCGCTACTATATGCTACAGTTTCTTCTAGAGCCTCACCCACAATATCCTGATCGGCCAGACTCATTACTGCGCTAACTAAATCAGGTTGCGTGGTTGGTAAATCTGTTTCGTCTTCGTGTTCACTCGTCGTTCGCCGCTTAGATGTACGGCGAGTAGCTCTTGGAGTTGTTGGTAATGTTGGTGTTGTAACCTGTCTACCCGAACGTGTCCGTCGGCCTAAATTCTCCAACAACTTATTTGGTGGCTCCACACCAGATTGGGTATTGCTTTCCACCATACCATTTTTGTTTTTATCGCTTTTGTTAATATCCACCGCTTCATGTTTTCATTCAATTAATGGAGTGATTCTCTTAACCAAAGATTTGTAACACGACGGTTTACGTTCTTCCCTGAACATTACTGTTCTAATATTTACTTCATTATCAATATTTTGTTTTGCATTATGTATAATGCACTGATTTCCATACCGCTTGCAAATCCAACTCCAGGCAGTACCATAATTTGCTGCAGACCCGTAGAGCAGATAGAACATCAATGTCCTTGCTTCTCCTATAAGGCAGGCCCTTAAGTAAATCAGCTTTGTAGCATCGCTGATATCATTTCTATCATGAATTGTTTCTCTAAACAATTCATAAAAAGTAGACCAATCTTTGGATAGTCCACTAAAATGTGGAAGTTTCGTTTTTCTCGAACTTCCGCTGCGGTGGTGTTCAATTGAACAATCTTTATATCAATTTTATTAGTTATTTCCTTGGATTTTAGTTCCAGTTCTTCAATTTGTTCTACATCAACTGCAATTTGTTTGTGGGTTGCTAGGTCTAGGTCCTTTTCTATTTTTGACCACCAGAAGGTTAAACTGTATTTGTAGGACAGCAACTCGTCTATAGTGGATCTTAGGAGAGCCTATTCCTCTCCTTCAATAAGTTGCCTCAGTTTTTCAGCCTTTCTGTCTAGCTGCTGTAACAGCATGCTGACCGTGTCTAATTGCATCTTCAAAAAAATCAGCCCTTAGATTTTTACTCGATGCTCACTGCAAATGGTTCGTTGGAGGTATTTTTGTTCTGATCGCCTGGTTGATCGTGCTGTGCCTCTACTCACAGCGAAGTTTTTGCCAATTGCAATGAAATTCTTTTTGTTTTTCAGTCACTGAGTCTTGGTGTTGTAGCCCCAAGAACGCCTAGTCTGCTGTTTAGACTCAGACGCTTTTAATATTTACTCTGCTTCTTACCACTGGTGGGGGAAAACAAGAGTATTATTTTTTTTTAAGCTACCTTTTGCTGCTGGTGCATTTGCACTACAACTATCAAGGTGCTGGTTTATCTCTGTGTCTCTTACCACTGGTGGGGGAAAACAACAGAACGTCTCAATGGACCAATATTAATGCACTGCGAGCACCTTTTAAGAACTGCCAAATATTTTGTCGCTTAGTTCTTTAATGTTCGAAGGATCAAAAAATGTTAAGATTGACCAAAATGTTCCAGCCCGTAGGAACAAAATTGATCTGAGTAGAACGACCAAAAGTGTGCAACGACTTGCACACTTATCCATCTCGAAGGACCAAAAAATGTTAAGATTGTAGCAAAATGCTTATATCTATCATTTAAAATTTATGTTTAATTAATCTCACTTGGAGAGAACAAACAAGTTTGAGTAGTTGTAAGGTACTAATTTTATTTTTAATTTTCTTCTGCTTATATACTATTACAAATGTACTGTATTTGTGTATTTTAATGTTATAATCTATTACTATTGATAATTGGCAGAATTGATACTTCATAGTCCGTCCGGGGTTGAAATGTTGCTGCTTGCAGAGATCATATAATTTTATGGTGTGTATATGGTAATTAGTAGGTAGTCTATAATAGATAAACAAAGCCGATGGTTAGGTTTAACCCAGCGTTCGGTAATTACCGTGATCGTAAAACTTAATTGAGTGTTTACCCAAAAATATAGTCGCTGCGGCATATGATCCTTATCGCGTATGAACAGCGTGGGTATCAATGCTTATACGGCATATCGCATGTTAATTGCGATAAGGTATAAGTGATACATGTTTTTAAACATATTATATCTACATCTTGGTCGCAGTTTTCAGTGTTATAAGGAATTCCGTGTACGTTGCTTAGTATAATCTTTATCTTATTTTTGGAGGGAGACGGCCACCATACTAAGACCCCATATAAAAGGATAGGTCTCACTACAGCCGTGTAAACCCAATATACGATATTAGGGTAAATACCATATCTACTCCTTATTGTCAATTAGCATTGTTTCCAAATTTAAGGATGACTCTCTTAAGTTTTTGAGGACTTATTTCTGATATTTAGCATCTTTTTGTGAAGAAATAGCAACGTCATCCGCATATACAGTAACATGGACACCCATCTTCTCAACAAGCTTATCAAATGCTAGATTCCACAGCAAAAGTGTCAGAACATACTCTCATGGGTGCCTCTGTTCAGCTATTTTCGTAAAGAAGAGCAACCCCGATCTGCATTTACTATTTAACGTTTTAGAATTTGGTTTTAACATATAAAGCCTACTAGCGAACTGTTTACATGCAGATCTATAAAATAGGTTTTTTATGTTATAAAAGGCACCTTCTATGTTCAGAAAACAGACGAGAGCGAGTTTGTAACAGTCTATAAATGAGAGAGTGCAATGCAATTTCAGTAGATCTCCCCTTGCTATATATATGTTGGCGTTTTCAAAGTTAACTAGGGCAGATATGTTGCTCTAGAAGCCTTGAAAGACTATTTAGTAAGAAAAAAGGTAGACTAATTGGCCTCTAGTCCTTCAGGTTGGCATGAGAGACTTTTCCGCTTTAGGGATAAAGGTTACCTTAACTTCGTTGTTTAGTTATATGGATTTTCTTTGGGCACTTAAAGAGGAGCGTATAAAGCCACTGGATTGATAGAGCAGATTTTGCAGCTGGGCTGGAAAGTAATAATAACGTCCAGGTGATTTTAAGGGCTCAAAGGAATCTTATTTTAACTGTACTAACTACCTTTTGACGAGTTCGTTAGTCAGACCAGTTAAATCATTGAAGTGCTCGAAGTCGGAGACACAAAAAAGGAAATCAGTGTCAAGGAGTAAGTTTAGTGCTTCCCCACTCGAATTCGTCCAAGTATGTTACTTTTTAAATTTCCTAACTCTGCTTTGTAGCAAGCCCACTCAACATCTGTTTTTACTGACTTTGCTTTGTTAAAGTTTTTCTACAATTATTTTGCATAGATTCAATTTCTGATTCCACCAAAGGGGCTTAAATCTTGTTAAAAGTTTCCTGAAGGGAAAGGCTTTCCTTTTAGCTTCCGAGTACGCAGAAGTAGAATTATCATAGTGTAAGTTTATTTGGACCTCGCTTAGCGACTTTTGTTGTGGTTTGGACAGGAAGGTCAAAAATATAATTTAGATTGTGGGCATGCGCCTTGTATATTGAATTCTATGGTCAGAAAAGAAAGGTTCTTAAGAGAGATAGTTGACGATATCTTCTATCACTAAGATTAAGTTCCTTTTTGACATTTTTTATGAAGGTGAGGTCATTTCCCCAATTGCAAATCAAAAGTGTAGTATTTAGTAGCCAGTCATTAAGCAAGTTTCCTCTTTCCTTTGTAAATATATGTACTCTCATATTGTGAGTGATGTGCATTCGCTTGTAACTGTATTGTACGATATTTGTCCCAATCCCACCTGTCCCGACAAAAAAGGATTCCCAATTTCGCCCGTCCCAAAGATTTTCAAATTATCCCTCGGGTCCCGAATCCCGGCCGAATTTTTACACATTTTTTTGTTTGGTTTAATATAATTTTTTTTTTTGATGTAACCAGGAAGTAAGAACTAACTACAAGTTTTAACATGTTTCTCGAAATTTCCACTTAACAAACGAGTGCGCCTTTATCTTTATACCCTACTCTAACTGGTGACCGATGAAGTTGGCACATGAAAAACTTTTCTAGCAAGCTTTTGAAAAAGAAGCACGGTGCACTATTGTTTAAATGATTAACTTATAATACTAATTGAGTTTTTGATATTGTTTTACATGTGTATTAGTTACTCGGAACAAACAGGCCCGTGCGTACGGGGGGTTTTGGGGGTCTAAACTCCCCAAGGAGGTTTTGAAAACCTCACGGACAAATACTATAGGCTAGGTTAGGTTAGAATGGCCACCGCGAATTCTCGCGACGTCACCTAGGCCAAAAAGGCCCATTATGATACCATATGGTGGTTGACCGTTAAGACCCATGGTAGAGGAGAGAGAACACCCCCATGCACTATGGGAAATTTTACCAGTTTTTTGAGGCCAAAACACATTTTTTTAAAGTCGCCAATTTAAAATATTTTCGAGTGCAACGCATTTACAAAAGATTGTTCTTCAATGTTATCAGCTGATAAACACAGCTGTTGCAATTGCAAAGAACTTGCTTTTAAATTTAATAGTTTTGTTCTCAATTTGAATGTGCCAAAAAGTGAAATATTACATCAAAATTACAAAAATTTTTATAATGAGTTCGAATCGGTGTGGTTTGTATTATGAGTTTGTGAGTGTCAAATGTAGAAATTAAGAAGTCTAACAAATGAAAATTTTTCATTGAATGTCACTTTTCAAAAGTTATACAAAATGAGTCCAGAGCAGTTCATTCAACTATTTCAAAAAATATTGTGTGTTGTAGAGTATTTAATTCTCGTTCAAATGATTCCAATTAAAAAACCCATTTTTAACCACTTTGCGTGAAATTTAAACTTTTAGTTAGATGTTTCATATGCTCAGTTTTAGAGATATTGAGATGAAATTCAAAACTTAAGCTGTTCGCAGTACTAGGCAGTTAAAGTAAAGTTGCGTCAAATACAATAAAAAGACTTCTAATAATGGCCCATGGTTAGAAAATTACCCATGGTTGAGGTGGGATCACTATAACATATAACCCTTATAGAAATGCAGCTCAAGTTTTTGAGTATGTATATAAATAAAATTTAATTTATGAAGCGATTTATTTCAAATACCATCAAAATACTTATTGTAGCAATATTAGATGACAATAGGACATGAAAAGGTGTTGATCGGGGCGATCAAACCTTTATGTTTTTAATAGACAAAAGGCACGATTGCAACCTAGCCAAAAAAAGAGAGAGTTTGACAATGCACTTGCCAGATAAATAAAGTAAAGTAGATTATATGTGTTAGAGAACTACTGTAAAATGGGTGGCCGAGGACTTACTTGACCATAACCTTGGGGGAGGTATTTCCGTCGCTGCTGACCAAACCAAATGGCTATCCAAGCGGTTGTAGTTACTGCTATCGTTGCTGCCGTTGTTGAAGTTGTCTTTGAAGTTGTCGCCGCTGCTATCGTTCCAATATAATTAGATTTTATTTTTGTCGTTGTTATTGTTTATTGTCATATATTCAAAAAAAACGCACGTTCAATTTCAATAAATTAAAATAATTGAAATTTATTTCAATAATTGTAATAATTGGAGGAAATACGTCATCAAAATGGCGGTTGTGCACAAAACGATTTTATATAAAAAGATAAAAGATAAAGGCGCGTCCGATCTGTTCAAGATGTCGAAAAAGAAGAATTATTGTAAAGTTGAGCAAAATTCACTTTACTTACAAAATTATACGATATTGATGGTTGGTATTTTGTAATTTAATTTAGGCATCGCAGCGCCCGTTTTTATTTATGCTAATAATAATTATAATTATAATTAGTTCGCTGGAACGCGAACAGGACACATGATTAAAGTAGGCTCATTATAGAACATAATCCCTTTTCAATCCAAACGCTCATATTTATTCAAGAAGAGTTGTCTTATCCTCGTGTGACGGGTATTTAAAGATAAGTTAACATGTTTTTTTGTTTTTTTTTTAAATTGTTTTTCGTCGTAAAGGCGTGCTTCGCCCTTTTTTGTTAAATAAATACAAATAAAATATTGTTATAAATTTAATAAAATATGGACAGTGCCTCGCCCACCTTTATTCTAAGTCTAGTACCTAATGGTTATTTAAGCTGAATGCAAAAACTAGAACTTAAATATTTTGCTTCGTTTTTGAGTTATTAATATTGGCCTCACAAATTGCTCAAATTTCCCATAGTGAGGCGTTGAGGCGATTTGCTCTAAGTAATTCTTTATATGCAATATTAATCTGTATGGTACAATTTACAGTTTACAGTTATTTATTTATTTACTATTATTACCATTTTTTTTTATTTATTGAAAGAGATAGAGACACAATGGTACTTACCACCAGCTATCGATAAAGTACCCGCGCTCATCCGTTTTTTGAATGTTGATATGCTTGAAGCTCCCAATACAGGTGAATCAAGTGAAATTGGTATTGTTCTTAGACTAGATCCTCGAGACATAGTGCAAACACTTTCATCTTGATAGTCTACATATTCCTATAAACGTTAAATAAAATTTGTATGATAAGTGAAGGCTTAGTTGTAAATGTAGGTATATTACCAAAGATACTCAAACTTATTACATATATATTTAATACTGCACTCACAACTTCAACGTGTTCTGACAACTGGAAAAAGGCTAAAATTACGCCAATACCTAAAGTTAACAACGATTATCGGCCAATTTCAATTCTGTCGTATCTGTCAAAATTCTTTGAACAGTTAATAGCTAATCAAATTAATTTGTTTTTAGAAAAACACTCTTTGCTTTCCAGCAAACAATCAGGGTTCAGGAAAAATAGAAGTTGTACTTCAGCAATCATTCAAATTACTGAGGACATTCGAAAAATTATGGACACCAATAATGTTACTTTTCTTACAGTACTTGACCACAGCAAAGCATTCGACACTGTAAACCATGAAATACTTTTAACCAAATTATGTATTAATGTAGTTAATGAATGGACTAAGAGAAATGGTTTGTGTCTTAATCCCTCCAAGTCTAAATGTATAGTGATTTATAAAAAGAAATTAAACACAATATCCTTAGAGAAAATTAAAATTGAGAATTGCGAAATTAACTATGTCGAGAACGCTAATAACCTTGGATTTACATTCAACAAAAATCTAACTTGGGATGATCACATTAGCAAATCAACAGGAAAGGTGTATGGTCTGCTAAGATCATTGTGGGTTACACAATATTATATACCTCCGAAACTTAGATTCCTTGTTGCAAAAACATATTTGTTACCAACCCTTTTCTATGGTGTTGAAGTTTTTAGTAACTGTAGTGCTGAGAGCCAGCAGAGATTAAAAGTAGCATTTAATAATATAGCCAGATACGTTTATGCAACAGATCGAAGAGAAACAATAACCCAAGCTGCAGGGCAAATTTATGGGCTTTCAATGAGATCTTGGATGGATCTAAGAACTCTAATTTATATGCATAAGGTTATACATACAAAAGAGTCCTCCTATATGTATCAACATTTAAAGTTTGCTCAGTCCAGTAGAACGCTGAATATTGTCACTCCGAGATAACAAGCTCTGAAAAACAATTTTTCATATATGCTGTCTGTCTTTGGAACTACTTACCACATTATCTCAAAGCAATTAATAGTGCCTCCGCAATTTAAAACAAAGCTAAATTTTTATCTCCAATCCTAAATCCTAAAATTTATTTTTGATTTAACACACACCTATCGATAAAAAAAAAAAATTTTTTTAAAAAATTGATTGTATTGTATTTGTAATCTGATGTCTATTTTAAGTGTTCTTATTGTAAAGTGCGATTGTTTTTAATCTTACTTTTTTTTCATGTCGTGACTAGTGTATTTTGTTGAGACCAGCAATATTTTTTGCTGGCCTGCGTTGAGCGAAATAAAATAAAACGATAGTCGCGATATGTTCGATGATAGATAAAGCAACTGATTTTATTTTTATAAAAATTAATGTTCAAAGCTAACATTAATTGAAACAGTTATTCTTGAGCTAACATTATTTGAAACAGTTATTCTTGAAAACAATGAAGAATGAAGCATAAAGCATAATACGAAAAATTTAAAACATGCGATAAATTTGCGAGGTATCGGCTGCAACGACATTTAAGTCACCTTCTAAACATCCTCCCCCGTTGAAGAGTCAAGCTTCCAACAATATGATTATTGAATGGGCAGAAGACATAACTTTGCTACGGCGCGTTTGATAACACCGCTGTTGGTTTTTATAAATGCGACACGAACGACTCCATCATTGCCTTTGACCACTTCCATGACGCGTCCGAGATTCCATCGCAGTGGAGGAAGATTTTCGTCTTTCAGCAAAACTAAGGCACCAACTTGTAGATTAGTCGAAATTGCCTTCCACTTAATGCGCTCCTGAAGAAGCGTTATGTATTCAGAGCTCCATTTTTTCCAAAATTGTTGTTGTAATGCACAGACCTTTTGCCATCTGCTAAGTCTATTTGTATTAGTTAGAAGTGACATCTGGTTCGACAAATGAAGTGAATGGAGCTCCAACTAAGAAATGAGCTGGTGTCAGGACTTCTAGACCATCTGACTATCTGGAAATTGGATACAAAGGTCTTGAGTTTACAATAGCAGAAATCTGACAGACTAAAGTTCGTAATTCTTCGAAACTAAGTGTTGAAACTCCAACAGTGCGCCAAAAATGATAATCTTGCCATTTTCACTGCGGCTTCCCAAAGCCCTCCAAAGTGGGGCGAACGAGGTGGAATAAAACGCCAATCAATTCCATCGTCCAAACATTGCTGCTTGACAGCATCGTTGTGAGAACTTCATATAAAAAAAGTTGTTTTAATGTTTCCACTGATTTTTGCAACCAACAAAATTCGTTGCATTATCCGACCAAATGCATTTTGGGTTTTCCGCGTGTAGAAATGAAGCGTTTTAGAGCAGCCAAAAATGAATCCGTTGTTAAGTCCTTTACCAATTCCATATGTATTGCCTTTGTACTAAAGCAAATGAATACCGATATATAGCTTTTTACAGGGGGACGATTCCTTACTTCAGAGCGATAAAAGAAAGGGCCGCAATAGTCAACACCTGTAATTAGAAATGCGCGATTTGACTGTACTCTCTCAGCTGGCAACGATCCCATAATGTGGTCCAATATCCGTGGTTTAACTTTAAAGCATATGACGCATTTGTTAATTATTCTGCTTACGAGTTTCTTGCCGCCAATGGGCCAGTAACGAAGTCGAATAGCTGCTAAAAGAGATTGAGGTCCAGCGTGCAGTAGTTTTTTGTGATAATGATTAACAATTGCTGTAGTTATTGGATGAGATTTTTATAACACTATTGGATGTTTTGATTCGAAATCCAATGATGAATTTTGAAGCCGACCTCCAACTCTAATTAATCCAAATTCATCGATGAACGGATTAAGTGAATAAATTTTGCTTGATGATGAAATTGGTTTATTCGACGATAAATTACTATAATCTTCTATTTAAGCTGCATCTTTTGTACCATACGTAACAAAACATATGTACATTTTTGTATATCTCTTACTGAAAGAGAGATAGAAGGAAATGCTTGTTGATTGTAATTGGTGCACTGTGTCTTCTTTCTGATTTTCTTCGGGAAAGAGATTACCTGAAGACACTTCAAGCACATCCTTTCGATTGTAAAATTTGTACATATAAGTTGTAGATGCGCTGCATTTTAGCAAATGAGTTTACAAACTTAGAACTGATTGAGTAATCTTCGAATTTCGTTGAGACGATTAAAACATTCTTTTTTTTTTCTTTCTATGATATGATTTTTCCAGTGATAGACAAGCTGGCCATGGGACATTAACATTTGATAAAAACTCTGGTCCACATTGCCACAAAGTTGAATTCATTACTTCTGGATGGTGTAGCCTCCTCTTGATAAAATATCCGCTTGGTTTTTACCTGTTGGTATATAATTCCATTTCATACCAGCTGTCATTGTTTGTATAAGACTAATTCTATTTGCAACAAAAACATTTAGTTAAAGGTTCGTCCTGAATCCAAGATAATACTACACTGGAATCAGACCAACAGTAATATTCGGCATCAAAAATATTTTTTTGATTTAATTGTTGAGATGAGTTCGGCTAACAAATGAGCTGCGGATAATTCTAATTTTGGTATAGTTAGTGTCTTGAGTGGTGCTACACGTGATTTCGAACATAACAAATTGCATTTATTAGATGCTGAACGAATGTAAATGCATGCTCCATATGCGTTTGAACTAGCGTCGCAAAATCCATGCAGCTGCAACTTTGTTCCAGGTACTAAAACTAATCTTGGGTAATTTATTCTATCAAAATTTTCAAATTCTTTGACGAAGTGTGTCCATTGGGTATGTAATATTTGGGGTAAGCTTTCATCCCAATTTATGTGATGTTTCCATAATGTTTGTAAAAAGATTTTGGCTCTTGTTATTGCAGGACCTACAAGCCCGAGTGGATCGTAGAATCTGGCAACGTAGGATAAAAATTGTCCGTTTTGAAATCTTGTTATGTGATTGTGGAATGAACGAAAATACGAAAACATCTGTTGACGGATCCCAAACTAATCCAAGTGTTTTAGTAATATCTGTGCCATCATGAAATTTTAGAAATTTTTCCTTTTCCGTATCTACAACATTTTCCATGATTTCAGGTGCATTAGAACACCATTTGCGTAAAACGAAATTACCTTTTTGCAAAAGTTCAGATGTTTGACGTTTGATTTCAAGTACTTCAGCATTGGAGTTTCCACCTGAGATCAAATCATCTACATAAAAATCTCTACGAACTATTTGAGATCCAAGCGGAAACGAAGTTTCTTCGTCGAATGCTAATTGATACATAGATCGAATTGCCAAAAAGCTGCTGGCCTTGTGCCATAGGTCACTGTGTTCAATCGAAAGATTTTGAGCTTATCTTGAGGGGTTTTTCTCCATAAAATGCATTGAAGGTAGCTATCCGGTTCTGCTACTTGTACACATCTGTACATTTTGCATATGTCCCCTGTTAGGGCCACTTTGAATGTGCGAAAACGAAGCAATATTTCAAAAGAGTAGGCTGAATTGTTGACCAGACAATAAAACATCGTTTAGTGAATATCCAGAAGTAGTAACAGCAGAGCCATCAAACACTACTCTTAATTTGGTCGTACTGCTATCTTCTTTAAATACGCAATGATGCGGTAAAAAAATATGAAGGAATGTTCTTTGGAATTTCACAAATCTCCGTCATGTGTTTCAAAGATAAATATTCTTCCATAAAGGTGCGATATTGTTCTCTAGTGTGAGGTTTATTTTCAAGTTTCTTTTCAATATGTTTAAATCGTGTAAGTGCTTGCTGATAAGATTCGCCTAATTCAGAAAAACATAACTTAGAAGAGAGACGAACAGAGTATGAACCGCTTCCTAATCGTTTATAGTGTTTTACGAATTGTTGTTCACATTCAATATCTTCCTTGACTGAGTATTTGTTGTGCTATCTATGCTTTCTATTTCCCAAAATCGCCTTACTAAATTATCCAAACGTTGATCAGAAGTGTGATGCGAAGAATGTGCACGAATTGCAGCTAAACTAGAATGTTTTTGTAAGAAACTATTACCTCCACCAGAGACGATCCATCCAAGTTTGGTTTTTTGAAGAAGTGGCAAATTTCCAACTAATCGAATTTGACCAATGCATAAAAGATCGAAGAATAATGCTGCGCCAATTAATAAATCTACTCGTTGTGTGCGATTAAAATTAGGATCGGCTAACTGCAAATTCGAGGGTATATTCCAATTGCTATTATCTATGGTATAACTAGGTTGATTATCGGTTATTGAAGGCGCAACTACAACAGAAAGCGAAGTGGAGTAATCATTTATGCGAGATTTCATTATTATATTAACAGCTTGATTTGCTACGAAGTCACTTTGACCAATTCCAGATACAATTGTAGTAGACTTTATGATTTTAAGTTGCAATTGATTGACTAACCGACTTGTGATAAAATGCAATTGAGATGCGCTGTCTAGAATTGCTCGGCAAGGTATAAATAAACCAGATTTATTTTTTATAAGAACGATTGCTGTTGCAAGAAATACGACGTTTTTAGGTAGCGATTGAAGTTGGTTTTGATTAGATTCTGAAGACGATGAAGAAACTAAAACGGACTGTGGTTTAATATTTTGAGGCGTACAATCATGCGAAGTTGATGGGTGTTCGACGTTTGAATTCTGTGGTGAGGAAATTGTAGATCTATTTGTGTTTAAATGAATTAAAGTATGATGCTTTGCCATGCATTGTCTACATGAGCTAGATTGACAGTTTCGAACGTGATGACCTATCCGCAAGCAATTGAGACAAAGTTGCAGACGTTTAACTTCTTTATATCGAGTAGCTGGGTCGAGATCTAAAAACTGTTTGCAACGATGTATGGCATGCTCTTTGAGCCACATAAAACGCACTGATTTGTATAATTAGATGAAACAACAAACGACTTTCGAGTATGAGAGATATTATTGAATTTGTTGCCCACCTGTTTGCTATGTAAGCATTTTACCATAGCACTTTCCACATTTTCAAGAATGATACATCTATTATCCAGAAATGTGCGCATTGATTTCCAATCAGGTATTTTGTTATTCGGCGTAGTTTCTTCCCATCGCGTTCGTGTCTCCAAATCCATTTTGTTCAGTGTTAGTTGAATAAGAAATCCATCGGCAAGCTGCTCTTTAGTTCCCATATTTTCCAAAGCACTTAAGTGTGAATTGATTTTGTCACTAAATTGACGTAAGCCAGTCGCAGCATCCACTACATTTGGTAGGGCAAAAATATCTCGCAAATGTGTCTGAAAATTTAAACGTTTATTATCAAATCGATTTTTAAGTAATTCAATAGCCCTGTTATAATTTGTATCCTTGATCTCCAAGCTGCGCACTGTATCCAATGCTGCTCCAGTTAAATTTGAGCGCAGGTATTGCAGCTTTTCTATGTTGCTTAAACTTTTGCTTTTATCGATGAGTGTCTCAAACAAAGAATAAAAGTTAGTCCAATCTGCGTAATTACCACCAAATGTGGGAATGGCCAGCTCTGGTATTCTAGTTTTTGATGGCTGAACGACGATTGATTGTGTATGGTCATCCGATAAATGTTGTATTGTAGAGCAAAGTCCAAATTCTGATGGGCGCCTCGTGTTAAGTTCCTCAAGCAATGCGGACTTAACCTCAATAAATTTATTGTTAAAGTTGCCTCGAGTATCACTTTCAATTTCATCCGGATTTTCAGCTTCAACTAAATTTTGCACTGCTTCGAAGTCATGTTGCAGTCGATTTACCATTTCTATATGCACTGTAATCCTAGATTCATTCCATGTGTGTTTGCTGTGTCCGGCTAATATGGAGCCTTGTTCAGCTAGCTGACGAAAAATTTGACGCGATCTGCGTTTATGCACTGATTCTGCTGCATCAGACGAGTCTTGTTCCATTTTTAATAATACTCGTATAATCGAAAACTATGTGAGATTTCCATGCGACAAAACTATGTATGTAGATGCGTAATTCAAAATCATTACGTCTGGGGGGTCACCAAAAATGTTGAGACCAGCAATATTTTTTGCTGGCCTGCGTTGAGCGAAATAAAAATAAAACGATAGTCGCGATATGTTCGATGATAGATAAGCAACTGATTTTTTTTCTATAAAAATTAATGTTCAAAGCTAACATTAATTGAAACAGTTATTCTTGAGCTAACATTATTTGAAACAGTTATTCTTGAAAACAATGAAGAAAGAAGCATTAAGCATAATACGAAAAATTAAAAAAAACCAAAAAATATTGCGAGGTATCGGCTGCAACGACATTTAAGTCACCTTCTCTAAACAGTATTAATTTATAAGTTTATAACTTGTAACACTAGGAAAGTCGAACCAATAAATCAAATCAAATGGTAAAATTAATCAAACATTGTGCTAGAAAGTATGATGGAATATATTATTAGGCATTCAAAGTTTTAATATTCATGTTCTGTCTGCAACGGTTATTCTTCGCTATCAATCCTCAGCTTTTAAGTTATACTTCTGCCAAATTTAAGCGCCCAAGGTAACCTTTAAACAAATTCTTACCGCCTACACAAAAAGCACCTTATAATTTATTTCAATTGGTTGGGTATTTGCAGAAAACGATTATTGTTCCTTATGTTGCGATATTTTCTTATGAGGGTAGATGATGTTCGTCAGTTGATACTCTTTAAATGAACCATTAAGATACGCCATTTGTAAAATATTTTTTAGATTTATTATTAAGTAAACACAGGCAACAGTCAAAAATATGTTCAGGGTGCTTCATTTTGTTTTTCCCTATGTTTTTTGTGTATAACTTGAGTAAAACACAAACAATCTTGTTACATATTTGATCGATATTTTCATCACTAAGGAATATACCGAAAACAAACTGCACACTTTCAAATAAATATTTTTCTCAATGTAAGCTTTCGATCGCGCCATGCAATGCACCGTTAGGAAGCTCGATCAATTCTGAATAATTTTGCATTTTTTGCTTGCTCTATTTGTCTTTTTGTTTTTACGATGCCTCGAATCGAAGAGCAAGTACGAAAAAAAATTGTGCACAGCTACTGTACTGAAAACGGTATTTCATACAGAAAATTAGCTAAACGCTTTAAAGTTCGTGCAAATAGCGTGAAAATATTATAATTAAGTTTGGAGAGACATGTTCTATAAAAGATTTGTCGAAAACTGGCAGAAAAAAGTGTGCACATAGTCCAAAATTGAAACAAACGTTGTTAAACTTAATTTAAAACAAGGAAAAACGTTAACTTCAGTGGAACCGAAGCATAAATACCCGCCACACGAATCTTTGAATAGTTTATGTGTGATCTTCAGTGGCTTATATACATTTATAAATATGTAGACGAAAAAAATTAATTTTTCATACAAAAGTTAAAAAAAATCGGTGAGTTTGTATGGGGGCTATACATAAAAATGGGCGTGGCATTTTGGTTTTGGAATTGGATGATATAAGAAGTGTTTTTACCCAATTTGGAGTAAATAAATTCATAAATAATACCAATTTTAATTAAAAAATTGAAAAATGAGCGGTAAATTTGTGTGGGGGCTACACCTAAAAGTGGGCGTGGTACTTTGTTTTTGATATCGGATGTCGTTAGAAGTGTTTTTATTCAATTTTGAGTGAATATATTCATAAATAATACCTATTTTCATACAAAAATTCGAAAAAGTGCGGTAAATTTGTATGGGGGCTATACCTAGAAATGGGCGTGGCACCTTGGATTCGACTTTGAATGACCTAAGAAGAGTTTTTACCTAATTTGGAGTGGATACATGTATAAATAATACCTATTTTAATACCAAAACTAAAAATGGGCGTGGTTTTAACATACAAAGTAGTCGTTGCCGAGAAAAGCTTAAGTTTCAAATTTCGGCGTAATATCTAAATATCTTCATCAAAAAAATTGCGAAGAAATAAACAGACAGACAGACGGACGTGGCTAAATCGATTCGTCTCATCGAGCTGATCAAGAATATATATACTTTATGGGGTCTACGACGTCTCCTTCAATGCGTTACAAACTTTCCGACAAACTGAATATACCCTTCACACTATGTGTGGCGGGTATAAAAAATCCAACGATGTCCGTACGAGATTTGGCAAAAGAACGAGTACAAGCGTGTCAATGATACAACGGGTGAAGCAAAGGAATAACTTAAAGACGTACAAAAACAAAAAGCCTCAAAAAAAGTCAGCGACAAGCAGAAGATGGAAAGCAGAGAGCTCGAAAGCTTTATGATTGGCTGTGCAGTGACGCGGTAGAATGCATTGTGATGGACGACGAAACATATGTGAAATTGAACTCAACAATTTTACCAGGCCCACAATTTTACACTACAGAGAGGCAGCACTGTTGACGAGTCGGTGTCGACAATTCAGATGGAACAATTTGAACAAAAGGTTTTTATTTGGCAGGCCATTTGCACCTGTGGTCTTAAAACTAGCGCATTTTTCACAAAAGGTAATATAGGTAATATATGGTCATACACCATTTTATGAAAAACATAATGTCCCAACTTTGTTTTGGCCGGACCTTGCATCCGCTCTCTACGCTCGAGCAACACAGACGCTTCTCAGCGAAAATGATGTAAAGAGGAAAACCCCCAAATTGTCCAGTGCTACGACCCATAGAGCGATATTGGGCAATTGTTAAAAGAAATTTAAGGAAGGACGGTAGAGTTGCCGGAAACATTGACGAGATGAAGAAAAAACTGGGAAAAGGCAAGTCACAAAGTCACCAAGGCAGGTGTGCAAAACCTAATGAAGGGCGTCAAACAAAATTTTCGATCAAAAATAAGGACTTGGCTTTTTTTCAAAATATTTATTTTAATTATAATGTTTATGAATCTATATTTAATATGTAACAAGAAAAAGTTAACTTCGGTTGGACCGAAGCTTATATACCTGTTACACATCATTTGACGTTGATAGACCTTCGTGTGCAGCATTTGTATTAAATTTTATTTCAAAATACTAAATAAATTAAATATACTCTTAAAAATTTAGGAATTCGCGGTCCGATTTGGACCAATTTTAAACTGAAGATTTGGCAGGGTATAAGAAACTTTTAACCATATTTGAAGCCATTCGCTTTATAAATACATTTTTTTCATATAAGAACTTGAAAAAATGTTGTACTTTTTGTATGGGAGCTATACCTTAAAGTGGGCGTGGCACATTGATTTTAACATAGAAACTACACAGGACCTAGAAAAGCTTAAGTTTAAAATTTCAGCTCAATATCTTTAAAACTGAGCGAATAAACCGCGCAGCAACAACGGACAGACAGACGGGACAGACGGACATGGCTAAATCGATTCGTCTTGTCGAGGTGATCAAGAATATATATACTTTATAGGGTCTAAGATGCCTCCTTTAATGCGTTACAAACATTCCGACAAACTGAATATACCTGTTTACACTAGTGTAACAGGTATAAAAAAGAAAAAAATTACTTTTGGCTAAAAACTTTTGAAATACAAATGAAACAAAGTGTACAGTTTCTTTTCGGTACATTCCTTATTTGCAGCATATTTCTGGGCATATGAGCAATTTCTTAGAGTGTTTTGGCGTATGTTGGCTTTGACCGCCACATTTTGTATTCGCCACATTTTGAAATCAAGTATCCGGAAAAACGTGGCCACGCATTGACCGATGAGCGACCGAACGACGCTCTCTTGAGCGACGTTGATGAGCTATCGCTTTGAGTGGGTGGCCACGCACTGAGCGACATCGCTCGAGTTGATTAATTGTAAAAATGACTTGTTCTAGAGAAGTTCTACGAAATCTGCTTGAAAGCCGTTATAGCAAATAGGCAATAAAAAAAATTACAAAGGCGTTGGTTTGGCGTTCATCCCATAAATCGATTCTTTTTCTTAGGCAGCTTGTATGTCAGAATCAAGGTACCACGCCACTTTTAGCTGTAGTCTTCATACACATCTACCGCCTTTTTTAAATTTTTGTTTAAAAATAGGTATTATTTATGAATATATTCGCTCTTAATTGGGCAAAAACACTTCTTATGTCATCCAATATCTAATTTTAAGTGCCGCACAGTGGAGAAATAAAGTTGTCGTGGACAAATTGATTTTGAAAGCGCAATTTTTAACCGATTGTTGCATTTAATAATGAGAGTTCGGTTTTAATGGCTATAGGGGTTTTGTAAATAAAAGCTCAATTTTCTTTATTAACATTGAAAAATCAAAAAAAAAAATTGAGTTTGAATGCTTCCAGTAATGGAGATAATACTTGAAATTAATCTCATTTACTACCAATCAAAAATTTGTCATGGGATAGGATTGTTTAAAAATTTATTTTATTTGTTATTAACAAATATATAAACAAAAGTAATTTTTTGGAATTTGTATTCAATAAACGTTTGTTAATAAGGTTTTCTTAAATAAGCAGCTGTTCACTAAGCCGAGACACGCAGCGTCGGCAGTGTATTAAAAGCGCTGCGTTTGTAGACTCATACTCTCTCGAACACAACAAACACACAAATACACTCACACAGACTACCTGGTTGGTGCGTGCGTTGCATCCGAGGCTGATGTCTTATTGGAGAGAGCCTCAGAAGCTTTGAGCCAAGCCGGAAATAAAAACTTTTATAAAACACTTGTCAGTTTCCGCGACTCGAGGTGGGCGAGTGTGTGTTGCCCTATACATGGGTTGTGTGTCGTGGCGGCACCTGCTGGTAGTCGCCCTAAACAAAGTGGCTTCTGCAAAGGTAATGCAGAGTGTGACGACTGTATTTTTTTTTTCCTATGAATAAATTTATACATCTGTCTACAACAACATCTTGTACTTTTTAAAATATCGTTAAAAAGAATAAAATTAATTTAAGAAAACAATTTGTTTAAATTATAAATAACTAGCTGTACCCTGCCACTCTTCACTGTGGCAAATTGTGGTTGCATGCGTAAAAAATGAATAAACAAAGTATAAGTTACATATCCATTTAATTTTGTAACACTTGTTGGTATACAATGTTCTTTGTTTTTCCATTCTCGGCATAAATGAAGAGGTTATCTAGTTTACCTACACAAGAACACACAACATATAATTGTCCGTTTGAGAAGCAATTCGCACCTTAATCTAAGCCACATAATTTCAAAGATTGGCCCTGAGCTTTATTGATTGTTATGGCGAATGCCAATCGAATTGCAATCTCTTAAATTGAAAAGGTGTATCGGTTGGAATTATGGTAATACAAGGAATGAGGTCATCTTCACCTTTGAATGGCCTCGTCAATGTTGTTGCTTCCACTACATTGTTCATCAATTTCTTGACTGCTAGTCGCGTGCCGTTGCATTATTCTCAGCCGCTCAGTCCCTCGAATCGAATTTCGCTCTCCCTCAGTTATATTTAAAACATCCCGTCTTCGTGTTTCTGCGCGGCGAGTGCGACTACCCAAATTCGACCTCTTGGGTGGCATGACTTCGTTTATTAGTATTTTATTATTAGTTTTCACTCTAGAACTCTAAAAACTACGAGAGATAGTTGAAAGTGATACAATTTATTTTGTTTGCTTTCAAAGACGAACATTTTTTATGATAACACTTTTCATTCATAGAACTATGTGAAGCAATGGCCATTGTTCTCACACACATAGTGTTTTGTTTTAAATTTCTGTACAGTTTATTATGTATGAGTGCTGGCAGCCGACAGGTGGAACGGAGAAACGCCAAAAAACTGCTATATTTGCAGATATGTTAACAACATAAAAAGTAGATATAAAAACCGAGTCCAAACCTCAACACATGTTGTGTCAAAATTTGGGCTTAAACGGTTGAGAACTTTTTAAGTCTATAAGCCTCGTTCAAACGAACAGAGCATTTTTATATATACAGATAACAAAAAAGAGATTTATGAAGAAGTTATCGTGAATAACAATTTCTACATTAAATAAGTAAGCGTTTATTAATAGTGCGGTAAGTCAGCTGGTCGGATCCTTTTTTAGACGTCATCTTGTAGTTAACTCAAGTATGCGTAAGTAACTCATCTCGTTGTTTGAATAGGGCCCCATGTGACAGGAGTTCTGGTGTGGTAAGTTCAACTAATTGCTACTATATCTTCTTTAATGGTGTGAGTTTTGAGATTTTAATATTTAAATATTTTTTGCCGGTGAAAATTTATTTTGATGTATGATGTTATATTTGTTCCTATGCCATCAGTTGATGTCATTTCTCTTTCATTTGATTTCCCTTTGTTTTTATGCCCCAACTTTAAGTCAGTTTTATTGTCTAAGTGAATTCCCAAGTATTTGGCCGTTTTCTCAATAGGTATGGCCCTTTGTAACCTTTTGGTGTTATCAAGTATGATTTGAAGCTTACTAGAGGCTGCGCTAAATTTATGTGAATAAAGAGAAGAATTGTGTCTTCGAAAAACATACCATTCCGCTCCTTGATTTGTCGAAGTGGCTGACTGCCGTTAAATTTTATTTTGATGTATGATGTTATATTTGTTCCTATGCCATCTCAGTTGATGTCATTTCTCTTTCATTTGATTTCCCTTTTGTTTTTATGCGCAACTTTAAGTCAGTTTATTGTCTAAAGTGAATTCCCAAGTATTTGGCCGTTTTCTCAATAGGTATGGCCCATTTGTAACCATTTTTGGTGTTATCAAGTATGATTTGAAGCTTATAGAGGCTGCGCTAAGTCTTTATGTGAATAAAGAAGAATTGTGTCATCTGGGTTTATCGTTATTAGAAGAGGGTTCAATTGGGATAGGTAAATGTGTTTGTGTAAAAAGGCCGTTTAGGGTTGGTCCGGGAACCCTTGAGGTATGGTTTCCTTACTTTGCCTTGTTTTATTGTAAAGTGCGTCTTTAACTTTTACATAGAAGTTTCGACCAGATATGTAACTTTTAAGCAAGAGGTAAAAATCTGGTGGAAGTAGTTTTTCTAACTTATACAATAAATCAATGTGCCATACCTTGTCGAATGCTTATTCAACATCAAGAAATACTCCTATACCCTTATTTTTTTTATCTTCTCCAAATTTCTAGAAATTTGGTTAACTACTCTTTGAATTTGTTCAATGGTTGAGTGATGTTTCCGAAACCCAAACTGATGGTCAGGAATGATGTAGCTATTATCAAGGATGGGTTGAAGTCTGTTAAGGAATAATTTTTCCAAAACTTCTGATAGTATTGGAAGAAGGCTTATCGGACCGTAAGACGCTGCACTTATGGTATCTTTACCAGGTTTTGGAATAGCTATTACCTCTGCTACCTTTCACGTCTTGGAAAAATATTTGTATCTTATTATTGGGTTAAACATATGTATAATGGTTTTAGTCTTATAATATTATCCAGTTATCATGTCATAGTCAGGTGACTTGTTAGCTTTGATATTGTCGATCATATTTTTAACTTCCTTAGTAGTTATATCTCGAATTTTATTCTTTTGCGATTTGCTTGAAGA
>JAEIFJ010001081.1:0-69957 GCA_018903435.1 Leucophenga varia
TTAAAATTAACATTTTTCAAGAAAGCATGCAAAATACAATTTTTTCTGTGTTTCGACGCTTGGTACACAAAAAGTATTCATTCGATTTTTACAAATAGCATATCGTCGTGTAGAGGACATTTTCCAACCCATGTAAATTTCAGCTTTATAAATTTGTCCATTCTTGAGATTTTTAGTGATAACTGAAAAAAGTCCACAAAAACGGTTTTTTGAAGATGGCTGTTTTTGAAATCTACGCCCCAAAATACATGGAAATATGTGGGTTAGAAAGAATCCCATTTTTGGTGTAAACTAGTGTAATATAATATATAAATGTGTTTCTGAAATAAGTGCCAGATCCATATTATTTTCATGAAGGAAGTGCTTAGTTCTAGAATATGTTGTCTCAGCCCGTTAGCTTTGTATTGCAGCTGGTATTGTTTGACTTATTGCCACTAGCTATTTGAGCGAAAATTATTGAGAGGGTCACCCTAATACTAGAACTTGGAGGGACAGAGACCCGCGCATCTACATATTTATTTGGTTTTTTTTTTCTCGAAGCTTAACACAGACTGGATGTTTGTGCAATAGCTTTTGGTATGCCCATACTTCTGACAATTTGCACATTGCGATAGTGTGCGTTTAATATGAGGTGGCTCCAATGAAATTTTTGTCTGAAAAAGGTGTGAAATTTTAAAGACATCTTTATTGTTTTCTTCGCTTTGAAGTTCAATTGAAAATAAAGGAAGAGGCACCTTTGTAATTCGTTTTTGAATATTAAAAATGACCTAGCTCTTGAAGTACAGCTTTTATTTCTTCAATATCAGCTGAAGGATGCATATTTCGTAAAATGATTTTAAAGTTTCTATCTTCCTTAGCTTTATACGTATAGTATTGGGTTTCTTTTTGTTTCAACATATTTATAATAATTCTGTAGCAAGTAGAATCTGTGGCCTCTGACTTCTTTGTTAGCTAGCGCTTTTAAGTTAAGGTTTTTTTGAGCAATTTCTTTAAGGGCATCATATAATACTTTTATCTGACCGACACCCTGAATATATATTGGAGGTGGTTTATTCCCTTTTGGCAATATTTGACCTGAAGGTTGTAAAGAGTTTTGTTCGTCAGACCTGTCATCTGCTAAAAGTTCGAATCGGTTTTGATGTGTTTTTTTGTTATTGTTTTGCTTTTGTTGAGTTAATTTGAGGGGAAGATACTTCGAAGAATCTTTGGTCCAATTAGAGTGGAAAATGTCATCCGTATGCGAACGAACGATGAGTTGTACGAGCTATATACCGACATCGACAAAGTCAGGAAAATCCAATAAAAGACTGTTCTGGGCTGGTCACTTGTGTCGGATGGACACAGAAGCCCCGGCAAGAAAAGTTTTCGAGCAATACGTGATTCAAATCGGAGGGGCGCGGCAGATAGGACGTCCGCCGCTGTGTTGGGAGGACCAGGTTCTAGAGGACATTCGTAGGATCGGTATCGCGAACTGGTATCGTCTGGCACTGGATTACATCCGCTGGTGACACCTTACGTGCTGCCAAGGCCGACAATCGGCAGTAGCGCAATTTATATATATATATATATATATATATATATATATTTTTATACTAGCTGTACCCTGCCACGCCTCGCTGGGGCATATTGTGGTTCCTTGCATAAATACTGAATGCCCAAAACATAAGTTACATATCCATTTAATTTTGTAATACTTGTGGGTATACAATGTTCTTTGTTTTTCCGTTCTCGGCATAAATGTAGAGGCTATATGGTTTACCTACACGGGAACACGCATCATACAATTGTCCGTGTGAGAAGCAATTCGCACCTAAATCTTAGCCATATAATTCAAAAATTTAACCTTAGCTTAGTTGGAAACTGCAATCTCTTAAATTGAAAAGGTGTATCGGTTGGAATAATGGGAATTCGAGAAACGAGGTCATCTTCACTTTTGAATGGCCCCGTCAATATTGTTCCGTTGCAAATTTCGGTTGATTGATGTTCCGCAACAGGATAATTGGCACACCTATCTTCAATTTCAGTATGTGTGGTGGCATCCGCGACAGATCGAGTGAATTCAAAAATTTTTTTGGGTATTTGACGCCTTCCTTTTTTGTTTGAATAATAAATATAACCTATACCAATAAGCCGATCGGGAGCACGCGATGCCTCGTTCCACGTGGCTCACATTCGAATGCGTTTGCCCATGGCAACACTTGCGGGTGTTGAGCTGGCGGCCTACAGGGGGAAACGGGGAAACGCGAAAAAAGTGATATATTTGTCAACAAAATTTGGGTTTAAACGGTTCAGAACTTTTCAAGTCAATAAGCCTCGTATATAAATTGACTCGTTACGACCAACTATTTTGTTTTTGATTTTTTTTCTGTTTCTTAATTTATTTTATTCGTTCAGTTTTAAGGATATTGCACTGAAATGTTAAATTTAAGCTTTTCAATGACCTGTGTACTTTTATTGTTAAAATCAATGTGCCACACCCACTTTTAGATTTAGCTCCCGTACAAACATAAAACCTTTTGTCAAGTTCTTATACGAAAAAAATTTATTTATAGAGCGTAATGCTTGAAATATGTAACAAATGCTTCTTTTTTCAAGGTAAAAATTATTAAATTTTAAAGAACATTTTTAATTCGATTAGTATTTTAAGACAAAATTTAATACAAATGCAGTACACGGAAATCTATTAACGTCAAATTATGTGTTACAGTTATATAAGCTTCGGTCCAATCGAACGTTTTGCCTTGTTAAAGTTAAGTCGATAACCCCTCCAGTGTAAAAATTGCATTATTATGGTTTTCCCGCTTTATCTTAAAAAGACTTTGGTTGGTTTCATACTTACAGGCGGACGATGTTTCGATGCTAACCAGAAGTATATGTATAAATCATTGTGTCTACCATACTTCTCTCTGTCTTCTACTCTGTCGGCTTAAAGACAAACGGTGCTTCTAAAACAAAATTGGTTCCGAATAGCCCCCTAACATATAGTTATTGATAAGAAAACATTTGTTTGGCTTGCACAATTATTTTTAAAAAAATATATTTTTTACGTTGTTAGATATCAGTTATCTAAAAAAAACTTGTTTACGTTTTTTTTTTTTTTTTTTTTTAATTTAACATTTGTTTTCATAAGAAAATGTTAAATTTGGTAATGTTTTTCGATTACTATTCACTTGCTTTGAATTGTGTATAACAAAATTTGCCGATGAAAGTCATGTAATTTTCCGTCAAAGTGCGTCATAAATATAAAAGAGTATTTGTTTAATTGCAACTACATATACTATACATTAAAGCTGATCACAATATATTTATGTATAACTAAATCTACTTATTAATTAAAGAAAACTTTTAAAATACAAGAAGATACAACACGACCACTCAGACCCGGTGGAGGATTTTTGTTAGGTACGCCTGGTTGACCGACTGTGCCTCGACACAGAGGCATTATCTGGTCCAAACAGCCGTATTTTACAAATAAATAGTAGATAAAATTGACTGGAGACAGAAATAACAATGTTTTAAAGTTCAGAGTATAGGACAGATTTTTAATAAAGAAGATCAAAAAGAGAACAAGTGAGAAAATTTATTGTAGATATAGCAGAGAAAACGAAGTGAGTCATATGTCATTGTGCCTAAAAAAGGCATATAATTTCTGGTAATACGAGATTGAACAACCGTAGCATCATGTATGTACACATACCAAATTTAATTTTTCTAGTTCATTTATTTACAAATATGTCCTGATTTTTTGTTTGGTTTTTTGTAAGGTTCTACGCCCACCGTCCGTTTTTTCTATGGATTAAACATTTGCCGGTCCATATAATGTGTATTCCGAATTTTATATCTCGAGTTCAAATATTTGTTAAATTATGATGGATTTGTGATCGATTCTGGGGATGTCACGCCCACCGCCTATTTCTCTAAAACGCCATATACTGGGGTGTCAGGAAATTTCAACACAATTCCAACCAAAAGAGATTTCAAGGTGTCACAAAAATATTTTTAATTATATAAGTAATATTAGAAGAAGAGTAGATCCAAATGAAATTTACCTAAAAAAATCTCAGTGTCGCAGATTTAGCCGATTTATACCTCAATCGATAGATTATGTCAAGACAAAACGCGGACAGAAAGAATTTTTGAGAAATTGTTGTTGTTATTGTTTTTACAGCAACACAAAGTTGTAAAATTTTGCGTTTTTTCTTAGGTGGAACATTTTTTAAAATTCCATAACTTTGGAACGGAGTAATGGATTTGGATTTTATTTTTTTGTATTTTGCTCGTAAAAGAGCATATTTTTTTCCATTAGCTTTCAGGAACATAAAAAAATTTGTTATTTCCAACGGGTTCCCGAGTTATTCAAGTTTTTGTATTAGCACCTCCGTCATTTTGTAAGGACGTCCAATACAAACACCAATAAAAGTGATGATATATTTGTTGATAAAACAGCTTGTAACCAGCAAATAAAGTAAAGACCATTTTTTGTTTCAATTTACAACAATTTATTAAACCAAAAAATTTAGTAAAGCTATTCAGTATTCAATTTAACGGTAGAAAAATGTTTTTGGGTTTTATAGCTGGTTGAACGTTTATTTTTTTTTTTATACCCGCCACACATAGTGTGAAGGGTATATTCAGTTTGTCTGAAAGTTTGTAACGCATTGAAGGAGACGTCGTAGACCCCATAAAGTATATATATTCTTGATCAGCTCGACGAGACGAATCGATCTAGCCATGTCCGTCTGTCTGTCCGTCTGTATATTTCTAAGCATCTTTTTCGTTGAAGATATAAAGATATTAAGCTGAAATTTGGAACTTAAGCTTTTCTCGGCAACGACTATTATGAGTTCGAGAATTTTAGGTATAGCCCCCATACAAACTTACCGTTATTTTCCGATTTTTTGTATAAAAATTGAAATTATTTATGAATGTATTCGCTCCCAATTGTGTAAAAACATTTCTTGTGTCATCCAGTGTCAAAACCAAGATGCCACGCCCTCTTTTAGGCATAGCCCCCATATAAACTTTCCATTTTTTCCGATTTTTCCGATTTTTTTGTAAAAAAAATACTAATTATTTATGAATATATTCACTCCAATTTGGCTAAAAACATTCTAATGTCATCCAATGTCAAATCAGATGTGCCACGCCCATTTTTTGGTATAGCCCCCATACAAACTTTCGGACCATTTTCGATTTTTTGTATGAAAATGGTTATTATTTATTCATGTATTTACTCCATATTGGGTAAAAACTCTTAAAATGTCATGGTGCCACGCCCATTTTCAGGTGTTTCTTGCATACAACCTTGCCGCCCGTTTCCAGATATCTGTATTTTTAGCTCAAAATTTTAAATTAATATTGTGTGTAAACTTAGGTGACCACTGATGATTACACATAAACTCTTTAAAGATTCGTGTGACGGGTATTTAAGCTTCGGTTCTACCGAAGTTATCGTTTTTTCTTGTTTTTTTATTAAATTTTTTAGTTTTTTACAAACAAAGTGATCATTTTATGTTATATCTTTCGAAAATATTTTGCATCGCAATTCCGATTCCTTTATTGGCAGATATTGGTGGTACTGGCGTGTATTTGTTATTTGCAAAGCTTCCGTTTTGCGGCTTAAAATATTTTTTTCATGAATTTCATGATCCTCCATTGTACAAAAACTGATGCAGCTTGCAAACGCAGACTATATGCGTGCCGTTTTGCCCAGGAAAAATGCACTGTGAAGAACGTAACTCGCAGAACTTTGAACGGCTTAATTTTAAATTGGTAAACTCGTTCTTAAAATTTTCAAACAAGTCAGTCATATTAAAAAGCAACAAGCGCTTTTGAACATTTATTCTGCCTGTCGCTGTTTTGATTGACTTACAGTCTTTTACCCCAGGCATTACTCTGGAGATTTCATCCATCAAGTAGTAGCTTTTCACCTTTTCCACAGTAGATTGTAAAAGTTTATTTCCAATCTTTTTTGCAGGCTCGCAGGCAAATCCATGATCTTTTTTAATTTTCTTAGACTTAAAAGATAAATAGCGCCAGACTGAAAACGTTTTGCAGATTCTGTAAATCGACCAATCATCCGGAATTGTTGTCAGCAGCTTAATTATTTCCTTAGCATTCTTTGTTTTGGCCAATGCAGAGCTAAGATTGTTGACAAAAAGAGTCGACTCCAAACCTTTCTTTTCCTTTTTAGTTGAACTTTTTTTTCCTCGAAAACTTCAAATCAGGATCTTTTTTATCGTCGACGTTGTTGGGCTCTTCCTCGTTGTTTACTTTCTTGTACAATGCAGCATGGCACGAACGACAAATATGCAATCCCTGATATTTGTCAAACGCAGAATTGTAATTTGAACTTATGAGGTGCAAATTGTTTCTGACATTGCCATGTTTTGGTTTATTTAAGGGATTGCAGCACTTCTTAATGGTTTTAAAAGAGTCCATTTTGAGTTTCACAACGTAAAAAGCTTCACTTTCCAACTGATAAAAGTTTAGGTAAATAAAGGTAGGTCCAAAATCGATAGTAAAAAACGTTTGCTAATGTTGGGAGCAACAGCAACATAAGCAACATTCGGTTTTTACAGAAGCTACTGCACTCCTTGCACTTTTCCATACATATTAAACAAAGTGCTATTACAAAAACTTGAATAACTCGGGAACCCGTTGGAAATAACAAAATCTTTTTATGTTCCTGAAAAATATATTTGAAAAAAAACTAGCGTACGATATTTTTCGAAAAATCAAAATTTTTCTTAAATACTCCAAAAAAGCCAGTTTTTGTTCATTTTAAAATTATTTTTTAAAATGGCAGTAAAAAAATATGCTCTTTTACGAGCAAAATAAAAAAATAACATCAAATCCATTACTCCCGTTATGTAATCTATCTATCTATCTATACATATATATATAAAAATGTATGTATGTTTCTATGTCCACTCTATACGTTGAACCGTCCAACCGATGAGCCCCAAACCGGTTACATTTGAAAGAAAACAATGCAAGTAGATCTTTAGACCATTAAAACAATGCATTAGGCACATTCGGTTCATTTAAGAAGTCGATTTTCTAATTTTGATATAAACAAAAATCAAAAATAATAAACACCTGACAGCTTTCCCCAGTATATATTTAGTAAAATCAAAAAAAAAAAAATAGTAAAAATGACATCAAAAGGAACTGAAATTGCACATAACACAGCAGATGTAAAACGGAAAAGAGCTGAAAGAGCAGCAAAAACGCCCGTATAACGTTTTAGCACACACCGGGTATCTGCTAGTAAAATATATAGAATATATATATTGACCTTGGCAGCACGTGGGGTCTAGCACCAATGGTTGTAATCTAGTGGTAGTTGGTACCAATTATAGATTCCAATCTTGCGGATGTGATGACATTATCAGCGAACTTTACGTCGCATTTGCTTACCGAGACAAAAAAAAAATAAGCAAGAGTAATTCTTCGTTTAATTTCTTGCATGGTGTTATTAGCGCTATTTACATTTGTGCCCAACAAGACGAACCTTTCTAAAATATCAAAGCTGTCCAAGTCGTTTTAATAGTCTGCGGGTATATGCAAAGTACTTCGTCTTACTCTCGATCACCAATATTCCCAATGGACGAGAATAAGTTTTAATGTCGATCATATAAATTGTGCCCTACCGGTCAACGTTTGGGCATAGGCGCAGTATGTATTTCATCAGTAGACTGAAGAGGTCGCACGACAACGCATCGCTCTGAAAAAGCCTTTCTTAGTATCAAAGAGGGCTAGGAGATTTTTATTTACCTTTTTTCTCTAATCTTATTGGTTTACCAGTGTGGTGTGCGGGCAGTCAAGAATACTACCACATTATTGGTCCCTCTACCAGAAAAAAACTTGAAACCAAAAGAACACAGAAGAACCATGTGAAAGACGGCTAGAAGAAACAAAGCTACTCCAGATGGCAGATAAATCGAATAACAAACCCCTGAAAAAGATTTAAGGAACACGATTTAAAAACATGCACCTGGAACGTCCGATCCCTGAATAGGGATGGTGCAACTGAACAAGTGATTGACACTCTTGACAAATTTAAAGCTGATATTAAAGCCTTCCAGGAAATGCGATTGGAAACGGACACCTAGTAAAAGCAGCCTGCGACATCTACTACAGTGGCCATGAGAGTCAACGCATATTAAGATGTGGCTTCGTGGTTAGTAGGAAACTACGTGGTCTCGTCTCCAAATTTACAGCGGTAGACGAGCGTCTTGCCTCGATACGCATCAAAGTTAAATTCTTTGACATTTGCTTAATATGTGTACACGCCCCGACATTGGATAAAGACGATGTGGAATAAGATGAATTTTATGAGCGCATCCTCAACTGGTCAACTTGGTCTAGGTAAGCAAATGCGAAGTAGAGTCTTATCCAGAACAATGAAAATCAAACTCTACAAGACGTTGATTATCCCAGTCCTGATGTATGGCGCAGAAACAAGGGTCATGTCAGAGGCTGACAAATCGGCGTTGAGAACATTTGAGAGAAAAGTTCTTCGTAAAATCTTTTGTCCTGTCAGAGTTGACAACGTGTACCGTACGCTGTATCAGACAGTACCTATATGATGACATCGATATAGTCAGGCGCATTAGGTATAAATGATTGCACTGGGCTGGACACGTGTTTCGATTGGATGAAAAAGCTCCAGCGACAACAGTGTACGATAAAAACGTGAACGAAATCAGAGGGGCAAGTAAACGGGGACGACCGTCGCTGCGTTAGAAGGATCAGGTCTTGAAGGACGTCCGGAAGATCGGGATCCAGAATTGGTATCGAGTTGCATTGACCTAGGCGGCTTTGTAGTCGACAAATAGGTAGTGTTTCGATTTGTTTGTCTTTGCTTTGCTTATTCCGCGATAGTATGGTCAGACTGCAGCTGGGCACAGAACTTTAAGGTTCTGGTGTTTGGGCAAACGCTCACCAGCCCACATTTTGAACAAGAGTTGATGCATACATTTGAGCAATTCCTCGTCGCCGGTCTTAAATAACTCTAAGGGTAGCTCATTTGCACATGCCACTTTGTTATTTTGAAAGTTTTTTATAGCTTCTAGGACCTCGAGCTAGTCTGCTGGATTGTCGTTCTTCTCTACTGGCGGCATTGTTCCCGTCATCGCCCCCAGGTAGGTTAGAGAAGAGCTCTTCCCTAACCTTAGTGATTCCATCTGTTACTATGATTCCACGTTCATTCTTGCTGAAAGAAGGTCTTTGGCTGTAACCTTCTGTCACACGTTTAATTATTTGATAAAAGCCTAGGGCCTCGTTTCTTCTACCCATAATCTCTACCTCCTCTAATTCCCTCTCTCCGTTTCTCCCTATAACGCTCAACAACTAGTATTTCTCCCGCTTGCTGAGTTAGTTGACTTGTTTTATTCTCCTCTGCAGTAGCAATGCGACATTCCTCATCTAACCATGTCTGCATTTGAGTTATAGAATAGCCAATTAACAATCTCGAAGAAGGTAAGAGACCCTTGTTGAGAAGGGAGCGGTGGTCTGTTGTGATTTTAGCTTACCAACATTTAGCTTTCGTTGTTTGGTAGCTCGGTTGGCGTGCGCTGTGATGTGTGTAGTACGTGCTTTGGCTAAAATAAGGTAATAGTCTGAATCTGATTCTAAATCTTAAAATTCGACCGCACAAGTCGTCCGCTCGATCGCCACTTAAGTGTAACACTTCTTTTGCAGTTCAGCGATGACAGTTAGGCGACGGATATGCTGATCTAGGATAGCAACAACCCATAACAGGCCGGCTACGTACGTCATATTCTGATTGGCATTCATCTGACAAAATCCATTTCAAATCAGGCAGGCGGATAAGTCTAAATTTTAGATTTAGTTGACCATCGAATATATTATTCTTCATCGAAAATAAGGGGACACGTATTTTACCGACCAATCTTTTCCGTTAAAACTAAAAAAACGTTAGAAAAATTTTTTGTTTATGCCATTTTTTTTTATAAGATAGATCGATTTCTTTTTCAGATTCTCTTAGGTGACTTTGTCTTCTTAAAATTTGAAAAATCTTAAAATTAACAAAATGGCGACAATTTTTTCCGTTAAAACTAAAGAAAAGTTACTAAATTTTCTTAACACCACTTATTATTTAAAATATAATCTCTTATTATTATAAAAAAAAATAAAATTATTTAAACTATATTTGTAGTTAGGAGAATTTTTTTTTCGAAAATTTACAAAATTTGATTTTGGACATCGGAACGAACCATAACCGCAAAACTTGATCTTAATTAAAAATAAATGGCACATAAAACAATTTTTCTTAACGTTTTTTTAGTTTTAACGGAAAAATTAAAAATTCATAACTTCGTTAAAAATGATCATTTTCAAAATCGGTAAAATACGTGTCCTCTTATTTTCGATGAAGAATAATATATTCGATGGTCAACTAAATCTAAAATTTAGACTTATCGCCTGCCTGATTTGAAATGGATTTCGTCATCTGAATAATTATTTGTAATAATTTGAACTTTACATATAATTACACATATGTAATAAACATTATTCTCAATCCGAAACTCCGACTTGTCATTACGTATAGTTTTGTGTTGAAATGCGGGTGTCTGGCACTACTTGTGATCATGTTCCTGCCCGCAGCAATGTCAATTAAACATTAGCAGTGCAGTCGAGATTTTCGATGTTTGGGCGAAATATTTTATCTTTCGCAGTTTGAACGTTGAAATTACCAATCCAAATGCTAATTTTTCCATTTTGTCTTTAACATTTGTCGATACGTGAACACATATAAGGCTAATGTTGAAAAATTTAGCTTTGATGCGTATCGAGGCGAGACGTTTGTCCACAACTGTAAACCTGAAACAACTCTGCAAAGCCTCCTACTAACCACGAAGCCACATCCAAATAAGTGATGCCTCTCAACCGTGTCCAATCCACCGCACTTCCTAGATAGCAGAACTTTTCTGTTGCACCATCCCTATAGAGGGTTCGGTGTATGTCCATATATCCTGGCCTTACAACGTTTTCGGGGGCATTCATTCTATTTTGCTCTTACTGTAGTAGGGTCTTCCAGAATCCATGCCCCTGCCGTGGAACTATCCACGGGTAGATTAACACCTCCATGTCTGCCACCTGGATATTGTCGACTGCAGAAGCAAGTTTCTCGATTGTTTCTTTTGTTTCTTTAATACAAGTGGAATGGTAAATACTTTTCAACAAAACATTGAAGCTACGTTCCTGTTCAAACTAGTATGTGTGGATTTCAGTGTATTTCTTCATTAAAACTTTCGTAATGACTAAATATGTTTAACTTCATTTTTTTTTTTTTTTTTATTGTTTACTTTATTTGCAATCAGTCCAATTTTGGACTATAATCAAATTTTATAACTAACAAAACAAATTGACAATATAGTTTATTAAGGATGCGGTATGGCTAGGGAGATATTCAACGTAATACTGAACAGACCCAGTACAAGTACCTCATATCGATTGACGGCTTGGAAGATCCGAGTGAGGAGTTCGTTTCAGTATACGCTGCGTATTTAGGTTAATAAGGTTTCTTGCCAAAATATTTGGATGTTCATTAAGTTTTCCGAAATAATTTTTGCTGTGACGTGCAATCTCCTCTACAACCGTTGGTAGTCTTAGGTCTCTATGTATGTTTTCATTTCGAACATGCCATGGAGCTCCATTTATCTTACGAAGTGTAATGTTTTGATACCTTTGTAAGATATTAATACTAGATCGAGCTGCAGTTCCCCACAGCTGTATTCCATAAGTCCACGCAGGCTTAAGGATAGCTTTATATAGCCTAATTTTATTGTAGGCTGAGTTTAGATCTACACCCAAGCAACCAGTGCATGCGCCGTGTTTTAAGTTTAAGCTGTTCTCTTTTTGCAACAATATGATTTCTCCATGTCAGTTTTTTTTCTAGTATTACGCCCAAATATTTAACAGCATCGCACATGGGTATTAATACATTATTGAAAAACGTTTGGAGACTTGTGCCTTTTCTGAGTGAGAAGAGTATGTGAGCTGATTTTTCCGTATTTACTGCTATGTTCCATTTTTGCATCCATGTCTCAATAAGATCCGCGTAGCTTCTGAGACAGAATTTGCTCTGGAAATAATCGCTGTATCATCTGCATATGTAGCTACCGTGACCTGACTACAGTTTCTGCTAGGCTAGGCATATCGGCTGCATAAAGCTTATAGAGCAAAAGGGTCATTACACTTCCTTGAGGTACACCTGCATGTATATCTTTGATTGTAGAACGAGTATCTTCGCATCGTACATAAAAATGTCTATCTTTCAGGTAAGATCGTAGAAAATGATACTGGGGAGATGGTAGCGACTGCTAGATCCTTGTGCCAAACACGATCGAAGGCATGCTTAACATCTAAAAATACTGCTGCGCAATATTGTTTGTTTACATATTTTCGGATTAACCGGGATATTAATATAGATAATTACTGCAGAATGATCAGAACACATATCTTGAAAGTCTTCTCTATGTAGCCATCATTTGTCAGGACCATTAAGAATTGCTATGTCCAATAAATCAGGATGTCTGTTTGGATCAGTAGGCCAGTAAGTTGGACTACCAGTGCTGAGAACAAAAAAGATTCATTGCGTTGATGCACTTAAGCAATTCTTTGCCTTTAGGGTTGTCAGATCTAGCTCCCCTCCAATTATGTTTTGCATTAAAATCACCTCCTATTATAAAATTATTACATATTGAAACATATTTTTAAACATGTCTTGAGAAACATGAAAACGAGGCGGCAAATATGCTGCTGCAATTTTGAGGCGGCCAGAAATAGTTTCCAACTCAATGATGGTAATTTGTGCCCAATCATGAATAATTGGTCTGCAGATTGCGAATTCTATACAGCTCTTAATGATAATTGCAGATCCACCCCGCGCCAGGCCACCAGGATGATTTGTTGTCACTAGCTCATATCCGTGTATCTTAAAATATGAATTATTAGTGAAATATGTCTCAGAAAGTAGAACAATGTCCACTTGCTTAGATTTAAGGACGTGCTCAATTTCGAGCATATGTTGGCCAGCCCCATTTGCATTCCATATAACTACTTTAAGGCTTGGATACATTATTACTAATAAGAGACGTGACCATTTGCAGTATGTTTGATATCTGTTTAACCAAGTTATATGTCTGTTTTATTTGATTTTCCATTATCAAATCAAGTCTCTGTAGCCTTTCATTAAATGCATTGTCTGAATTATGTGGCATCTGATTATCATTACTGCTAGTTGCATTATTTGTGGTCCTTCCTCTTACAATATCCGCATAGCTATTACTGCCGGAAACTACGTAGTTTCTCAAATTTGCTCTACTCGGTAGGCCATTATCAATAGCTGTTATGCTATTTAGGGTTTTTTCCTGAACTTTTCGGGTAGTTGATGAAGCAGTTCGTCTCAATGTTGTTTGGTAAACTTCACAACCTTTATATGAAGCTGTATGTCGCAGTGAACGCATTTAGCTGGTGCAGTTTTTGTCTTTTGTACAGTCTTCGGAGCGTAGCACATTTTAAACATCTAAATGATTTAGTACAATAACTTTTTGTGTGACCGAATTCTTGATATCTATGACACTGTTCTAAGTCATAAAACTTGTTTAAAGGCTCAATTTTAACAACTGCGCTGCGTAATCGTTCGATGTTGCACACACTTTTGTTGTTACTACTAGGCTCTAAGTCCACAAAGAACATTGGCAGTGGCTTTTTGGTAAATCTGCTAGTGGCATTTCTCATGTTGCGAATTTTATGATTATTTTTCTCAAGCTCCTGTTCATTTCTATACGAGATTTTAGGCGCATATTCAATTTGTGGAATTTTCTGAAGAATCATCTTTTTATAACATTTTTTTTGCTGTGTGTGTTCAGGTGGTTATTTATTTTACGGCCAAGGGGATCAACTTCGAACAAATCCCGCCACGATGTGTAACTCTTTAGATGTCTTTTAAGTCAAACTGAGTCTGCTGCGGTGTTATTAAGTGTAGAGTGCGGAAAAGTGAAATGTTGGAAATGTTGAAGTTAAATCTAGACAAGACTTTGCTGTAACTTAGCGTTTTAATATTGATCTCATTAAGAAAAACTCCATAACATTGATATATTTTTTTTATTACTAGATCAATGTGTTGGATCGCCTATGGATACAAAGGTGGTATTACGTCTACTTTAGGGGAATCAATATATAACTCAAAAAGTATTTGCAATGTAGTTACCGCAGCAATGAAGCTTGTGTGAAAAGTACTTATAAATTGATCAAATTCAGGACATTTAATTGTTTGATTACGTGGACAGTAGATTGAGACTATAACCACTTGAAGTTGATTTACCATATTGATATCTTTGTTACTGTTGCGACGTGGCTCGCCGCAATGTGAAGAACCAACTCCTAGCGCCCACTTCGCTCTAACCAATTAAAAATTAATTTATATGTTATGATACGTAGTGCATAATGCGCTGAAATCTTTATTTTATATTAACAAAAATAATAATTAACAATAAATTCATATGTACAGTTCTTACTTTTGTGCTCCGTCTGCACTCATCCAAATTCAAATTACAATTGAAATAACTAAATAATATAAATTCTCTACCTACTTCTGTTTGCTTATTTTAAGCTGAACTAACGGTTAAATCGTACGATTGCACACCTGCAGTTAGCTTGCTGATGCCAGGGCGCGGCAGCAGCGGATCATGCCGTAATGTTTTATCTTTGATTTGAGTTAAAATAGCAAACAAAGAAGAGACGCAAAAAAAAAGTATTTTGTCTCAAATTGTAGTGCGCGGTGCCTAAAAGCTTAACCCTCATCATGCACTGCAACAGTTACTTTCAGGTAAATTGTTTTATACTCTTCCAGTAGCTAGTAATTAATATTGTTATTATTTATAATAGCAGTAGTGGAAGAGGCATTGATGCTCTCACCATCGGGTGGATCGAATCAATGCTCAATCAACGCGATATCTCGTCCTCTCTGGGAGGTGTATCGGTTGACATCAAAGCAATCATGGGCTGTCCTCAAGGGGGTGTTCTCTCCCTTTACTTTGGTCACTCGTAATAGATGATCTCCTAACAGATCTCAGTTTGTTGGGTTACAATATCATCGGTTACGCAGATGACCTTGTCATCATGGTCTCGGGCAAATTTGGGCGTACACTCTCTGAGGTGATGTGCTCGGCTCTTCAAATTGTAACAAACTGGTGTTCAAAAGAGGGACTTGGCATAAATCCTCAGAAAGCAGATCTGGTCCCCTTCTCCAGACTGTACAAAATTGACATTGGCCCAGTTTATATAAACTCTTCCGTCCTGTGTCTTTCCGACGAGGTCAAGTATCTAGGGCTAATCCTAGATAAACGATTGAATTGGAATTCCTACATTAAGACTGGCATAAATAAGGCCACCTTCGCTTTGTGGACCTGTAGGCGTCTTTTTGGGAAAACCTGGGGTTTAACACCCAAAATTATTTACTGGATCTACACTTCTATGGTTAGACCCATCTTCAATTATGCCTCCTTTATCTGGTGGCCAAAATTGCTGCAATCTACCACGGTTAAGCGGTGTGATAGCCTTCAGCGCCTGGCGTGTCTTTGAGTCACCGGGGCGATGAGGACCTGTCCCACTGCTGCCATGGAGGCGATCATTGGTCTACCGCCTCTACGCAGCCGCTATGGAAGCCTTTAGATTCCAAGCGTTGAACAAACATCCTTAAATTCATTCCTGGCTTCGAGATCTGCAAGATTACAGATTATATGACCACGGTTTTTCACTTTGCCAGACGCTTTTCGTTCCTCCTCCCCAATCGGTCAGATTGGACGAGCGGGAACCTTGGTTTCGAACCAGCAACCATTTAGTGGTTTACTGATGGCTCGCTCACCGAAACCGGCACTGGAGCTGGTATTTATGGCCTCAACACCAGGATCTCTGTTGCAATGGGTGCTTGGCCCACCGTCTTTCAATCTGAGATCTTTGCCATCGAAGTCTGCGCGCAAAATGTTCTGACTCACACTAAAAAGGGGGCTAACATTACAATTTTTTCTGATAGCCAAGCTGCTATCAAAGCACTAACGTCGTGGACCTTCTTATCCAAGTTAGTGCTCCAGTGCTATGACGCACTACAGCTCCTTTCTCAGCGTCGTAAAGTCACTATCTGCTGGGTACCTTGACACAGGGGGATTGACGGCAACGAAGTCGCTGACGAGCTCGCCAGAGCCGGCTCCTCCTCTCCCTTTATTGGCTCGGAGCCTTTCTGTGGGCTCAGTTGGGCCTCTGTCATACGCTTAATCGATAGGTTGTCCTCAGAATCTCTTCGACAATACTGGGTTCAGCACGCGGGCCTGCGGCAAGCTAAGCAATTGGCTCGCCCTATCTGCCCAAAAAATATTGTACATCTCTGTCGTCATGACCTCAGGCTGCTAACTGGCTACCTCACGGGTCATAACAACTTGAGGTATCACGTACCCAAAATTGGTCTGTCCCCAGAGTCAGAGTGCAGACTCTGCATGGAGGACGACGAAACAATTATACACATTCTATGTGAATGTCCAGCTTTGGCCCGCTACAGATTTACCCTGTTTAATCGCTGTTTCATTACTACCGAGCAAATCAGGTTCGCCCCGACTAGAGATACTGTTCTGCTTATTAAAGAGGCGAAGATGATTCTCTGTCCATAACCCAACCAGTTATTATTGCCAGGCTTGGTTACAATAGACTCCCCTAGAGTCGCAGTTCCCGTTTAATCTCCATTAGGAGGGCCTATCATGTTCCCACTATACTCTGTGCTAATGATGGGAACGTGTGGTGACCTTTGTGTGTCTCCACTTTCGCTCTGACCACTTGCTTGCCTTGCGGCTACGGCCCAGGCACTACGTCAGGCATTTATGGTTATGGTTATGGTTATAATAGTAGTTCCACCACGAGCGGAACCTGCCGTACGATTTGTTAAGTGAACAGAATATTCAGGAATGCGTATAAACCTCTTGTCTGTGAACTGTGTTTTATAAGTTAACATTATATCTTTTTCTGTCAGAAAGGCTCTGACAGAACTAGTGATGTTAATCATTTTGAGAGATTTGTTATGACTATTATAAGTAAATTAAGCACTGGGTCTTTTTTGCTCGATCAATGTTTTTATCATGGATTTAAGCTCTGTTATATCTGTGTTGTTGGTGGGTAAGATGATAATTTCTTGATTTGGTCGACTGGACTTATTTTTATACCCGTCACACAAAGTGTAAACGGGTATATTCAGTTTGTCCGAAAGTTTGCAACGCATTGAAGGAGACATCGGAGACCCCATAAAGTATATATATTATTGATCAGCTCGATGAGACGAATCGAATTAGCCATGTCCGTCTGTCTGTCTGTCCGTCTGTCTGTTGCGATGAGTGTTACTCGGAAAGTTTTGAAGATATTGACCTAAAATTTGAAACTTAAGCTTTTT
The DNA here is from genome assembly GCA_018903435.1 of Leucophenga varia. Taxonomy (NCBI): domain Eukaryota; kingdom Metazoa; phylum Arthropoda; class Insecta; order Diptera; family Drosophilidae; genus Leucophenga; species Leucophenga varia. The sequence goes on from JAEIFJ010001081.1 coordinate 17,468, forward strand.
GTGCTCCTAGTTAGTTTGTATGTCAGAACCAAGGTGCCACGCCCATTTTTAGATATAGCCCCCATACAAACTTACCACTTTTTTCGATTTTTTGTATGAAAATAGTTATTATTTATGAATGCTTTTACTACTATTTAGGGTAAAAATACTTCTAATGCCATCCAATATCAAAATAATGTTGCCACGCCCATTTTCAGATATAGCCCCCATACAAACTAACTACTTTTTTCGATTTTTTGTATGAAAATTCGTATTATTTATGAATATATTTAATGCAAATAGGGTAAGAATACTTTTTATGTCATTCAATGTCAAATCTAAGGCGCCACGCCCATTTTTATGTATTGCCTGCATACATACTTACCACCCATTTTCGAGTTTTTATATGAAAACATTTATTATTTCTGAATGAATTCAATTAAATTTGGTAAAATCAATTTCAATGTCCACCTAAGTGAACACTTTCGATATGGTAAGGATCGGGCCAAAATTCATCGTGAAATTTAATCTAAGCACTTGTGTAACGGGTATTTCAGCTTCGGTTCCACCGAAGTTAACGTTTTTTCCTTGTTTGATTATGGGTTTTGCACTTTTTTTCACTGTGATTGAATAAGATTTTAGCCCAGATACTATTTAAGCTGTTCTTGCTTCCGTATTAGGTGGGGATATATAATTTTGTGACTCTTCTACACTTTTTACTTCGCTGGTTTTAAGTGTGGAATACATTGAAGTAGTAATTTTTATATGGAACAACCCTTGTAATTAGCTGCGTAATTGACGTCACATAATACATATTTGACTTTGTTTGACTTTTCTTAGACATGCAGACGTAATGTGTCAACCAGTACATTTAATACAAAGAGAGTTTCGGTTGCAATAATGTTTGATGTGTTCATAATGATGCCATCTAGTGCATTGAGGAACTACTAGTTTTTTTTCTGTTGTTTTGTTGTGAAGTTTTTTGTTGTGTTAAACAAATTAAACGGCGAAATAATTGTAGGCTTCGTGCACTGCGCTAAGTACGATCTGCATCTAATTCCTTGTTCAAGACAGAAGGATTTGATTGCGTTTGTTACTGTAGGAAATGTTTTCATTGTTGCTATTTTGAGTGTAGCTGGAGTTTTTGGTCACGTATCTTTGATTTTTATTTTTTATTTTTATGTTTAAGTAGCGAAACTGCCTTTGCACAGTAGAAGCAAATGGGCACACAAGTAAAAAATGTTTGTTAAGGTACTTAATTATTGCCACAAGCTAGCGAATTGTGCGATTGATTCGGAGAGGGTTGAAAAACGCTTCCTCATCTATCGGCGACTTATGTCTTAATTGGACCACTGACAATCACCTTTACCAGAAACCGATCGCTGTCGTTTTTCTTTATAAGATAATATTGTATTTGGTGAAGTTGATTCCCCCAGCTTTTTTTCAACAGTTATCTTTCAATGCTCTATCTCGCTTTATTCGTAACAGTGTTACTTTTAGGTTATCTTAGTGCACAACAGACAATGACTCACTTCGTTCTGTCTATTCTATGTGTAATACATTTTTTTTTTTTCTTTTCGTACACTCTGTATTTCAATTGAAATATCTTTAATTATTTCGTTCTATTTTTTGTTAAGTATAACCATTTGAACATTAACCAGGTGTAATTTCGGATAACCAAGCGACCACTTAATATATCCTCCACCGGTTCAAAGTGAGCGTATTATTTGAATAATTATTGTTTAAGTTTAGTAAGTCTGATATTGTTTTAGTTTAAGCAACTGTTTAGTTGTGGTTTAATAAAAATAAATAAATAAATCATTTTTGTTCAAGTCATTCCCGTTATCTTCACCAAATCAAATCTGCAGGATGTTGAATGAATTTTTTGAGAAAATCATTAAATATCTTTATACCCATTTGAGCTGCGCCCAAACTAAGGGATTTTCATGATAAGGAATTATTGTAGGAAATAAATAAAGTATACCTTACTTTTTAGTGTACTATATATACAATATTTAAAGACCAGTCTCAAAGGTCCTCGTATAGATATTATTTTAATTGCCATTAATAACTCACTTTTAAATATATTTATTAATTGCTTTTACCATGTTTTTAATAATAATGCAAACAATTTATTTGGTAAAAATTAACCTCTGTTATATTAAGAATTTATTTATAAATACAATTTTATTGATAATATTAATATTACAAGAAATATGCAATTGTTTCGAAATGGCATCAACATTCCTGCCCGCTGGACTGCTGCAGGATTGTCACCTATAAATATAAATAATATAGAGTTAAGAATATTACAGTTAAATGCTTATTATACGAATAAAAATCAGTATTTGTGTCAAACTCCGAATCTAAGTAAATTTTGTCAGAAACGAAAATTTATTATTGTTCTTAAAAGCATTCAATCAAATTAATTTAAAAATTCTGCTTTTTCGACTTAATCAAAATTCGTTACCTAACGATTTAGATTTTAGTATAAAATAGAACAACAAACAATTTTTTTTTCTGAACTCTGAGAAGTGAAAACTGTTAATGTTTCAAATTGTTTCGAAATATGTTGTAAAATTGGTAATGACGTGAGTAGTTAACTTGATAGAGTGAGTGGCAGGATGTCCTTTACCCCACACAAGTCGCAAACATCGTTCTGTTTATGACTGGCTAAGAAAGGATTACATTTAATCTGAACAGTTTAGAAAAGAAATTAGTTTAATGGGGCATGCACACAAAAAAAATATATATCTACGTTTAGAATAACGCGAGTAGGAAGATACCTTCATACCGCTTTTTAAAACAGTAGTTAATTTAAAATGACGAGCACTTTTATCTCGTACCGCATTGTGCAAACAATTTAAAGAATTTATTAATTATGATAACTTCTGTTTTTAACTTTTTATATCAATCTAGATAGTAAACAGTACTACGTGCCCTAAGTTCTGCATTGACAGTATTATCAATGCAGCCTTTTAATTTGATAGACGACAAATCAATTCACATATACAGTGGAAATTACTTATAACGACACCGGTTACAACGTCTATCGGTTATAACGACTGGATTTCTCTGGTCCCTTGAATGCCATAATAACTGGTTATCACTGAAATTGTGTTAGAGTCGAAATGAAAATGATTCAAAATCATTCGAAGTTGAGAACACCTACCTTCGAAATTGACTAGTTTTGTTTTTCCAAAACGAGTCGAAATGTAGAAAAGACTAGTGTATTTATATAACACAATAAAGAAAAATCTTTTTTTTTTTTCTAACTTACCATTAAGAATATGAACATTAACGGATTTTGAATTTGCATTAGAAGGTAAACATGAATATCTCCCAGAATCCGATATTTTCGCACGTTGTATTAGTAGATAAGATGTTGTTATATCGCCTTTTTCCGTTATAACTGAGACACCTCCTCTAGGAGAGTCATAATTAATTTCCTATAAATAGAATAAATAATAACAATAAATGAATAACTATTTTGTTAAACAATTAAAATACAAATTTATGTTATACAAGGTGTGTTCAAACGTTATCGCGAATTTTGAATTTTCGCGGGTTACGTATATTCGATTTTCGATTTTTTTGTGGCGTTATGTTGGTACTCATGTCTCTCACTTATGCCGACAAGCTCGGCCATTTTGAATGTTCACTTAATTGTTGACAGCTACTTTGCTTGCACGTGTTTTGGATCGTCTTCGATTTTTACCTATTCAAAAAAATGGATCAATGAACCTGTATAAATTTTTTTTTTTCTGAATGGAATAAATGGAATAAAAATGTTGAAAAAGGCTTATGGGGACCGAGCTCTACCAAAATCAACAACATATGATTGGTATAAATTGTTGAAAGAAGGTTGCGAACGTGTTGAAGACGAAGAGCTCCCTGATCAACCATCGACCTAAACGGACGATGCTCACATCCAAAAAGTAAAAAGAATTAGTGCTTGCACACCGTCGATTAACTATGAGAGACATTGCTGATGAAATTGGCGTATCGAAAGGATCAATTAATACAATTTTGAAGAATGTTTTGGGCCTCAAACGTATCAAGTCTCGGTTGGTACCAAAAATGATGATTTTTTTTTAAAACTGTTATGATTTTTTCGTGACTTTTTTGCCAAAAATCCAACCAATATCGTATTCGCTTGATTTGGCACCGTGTGACTTCTGGCTATTCCCAAAACTCAAGAGACCACTCCGGGGAACGCGTTTCGAGTCGATTAAGGTTATAAAACCTAAATCGAAGAAGGCGCTGATGGCTATACCGGAAAGGGACTATTTGGCATGTTTCGAGGATTGGAAAAAACGTTGGCATAGGTGTATTTTATCGGGAGGGGATTACTTTAAAGGGGACAAAATAGATATTCATGAATAAATAAATAATTTAAAAAAAAAAAACACAAAATATGCGATACTTTTTAAACACACACCTCGTATGTAGCATATTTGTCTTATTACGTCAAATAGCTTCGACAAGACAATACTTTCTTTAAACATTGTTTAAATCAAATTAAAACTTAAATTGCTATTGAATACTACCATTAGAAATAATATTATTATTTTATTCATTTGTTTCTATACACAGATAGCTTTATTTCTTGACTCGAGTTTTTGAAGTACGCCTTACTAATAATAAAAAAATAAAGTCGACTTTAGTTAGTGCCGCCTTTAAACTTACTTGGGGTTTTCAATCAAACTTGTAGTTTGCTTGGGATTTTCAGTCAAACTATGGAGCCATGATTACAAAATATGATTGTGAATACGTCTTTTGATACATTTCACACATAGTGTAGAGGGTATATTCAATTTGTCTGAAAGTTTGTAAGGCATTAAAGAAGACATTGAAAGTATATATGGGCATTTCCACGGTGTCGAACGCGACATTCGTACGCATTCAAAGTGAAAAATAACATATGCTAAATCATTTTTTTTATTTACACAACGTACAACTTATAGCTCTTGATTAGCACAATAATTGGAGCTACTTATGATTTTTTGCAAATGTTCCCTTCTTTAGATAATTATAAAAAACCAAGGCGTTCGCACGTGACAAAAAAGGGAAGTTTGCGGCAAACAGTTCAAACATTGATTTCAGCTTGAGGGAATATTCTAACGCGAATAGTTTTAAAATGTTATGAATTGAAATATCTTTCTAATGCACGCGATTCAAAAAAAAAGAAGTTTTTTTTTTTTAAATTTAATTTTAATCAGGGTCGCACGCGATATTTTGTTCCGTCATACTTTTTTATAATTTATTTTTTACTTTTTATTTATTTAAATTAAATATTTATTTTTACAACAAAAATTTTAAATTTAACAAATTGTATTCAATAATAAAAAACAAAAATGAGTATGTTGAATATACTTATGGTATTCACAAAAGCCTTTACAAAATCAATTTATATAGAATGCCTTTGCATAAATTTCTGCAGCCCATTACTTGCAGATATTTCTTCTGATATACTGCAGAAACAGTGTGGCTGTGAAGTAAGTTTTTATAAATAATGACTACCCCAAATAAACACAATTTTTGGGGTTTTTAACCATATTTTTCTCGAAAACCAGACGTGATAGCGGCTTTCAACTTATCATTAAATTAAAGTTTGAGTCTTAAACTGCAATAACCATATCGAAAAAATGAAATAAAAATGACAAAACAAAAAAAAAAAAAATTGACTCGTGTTAATCTGGGCAGTTGGGGACTGATACCACCCAAGTTTACACATAAAATTGCTTTCAAATTTTAAAAAAAAAAAAGAAAAAATTAACTTCGGTGGAACCGAAGCTTAATTACCCGTCACACGAATCTTTTAATAGTTTATGTGTGATCATAAGTAGCTTATATACATTTATAAATATATATTTGAAAATAATTACTTTTTCATACCAATGTTCGAAAATAATCAATAAGTTTGTATGGGTGCTATAGTAAAATGGGCGTGGCACCTTGGTTTTGATATTGGATGTCATTAGAAGTGTTTTTACCCAAATTTGAGTGAATAGTTTCATAATTAATACCTATTTTAATACAAAAATTCGAAAATGGGCGGTAAGTTTATATGGGGGCTTTATCTAAAAATGGGCGTGGCACCTTGGTTTTGATATTGGATGTCATTAGAAGTGTTTTTACCCAAATTTGAGTGAATAGTTTCAAAAATAATATCTATTTTAATACAAAAATTCGAGAATGGGCGGTAAGTTTGTATGGGGGCTATACCTTAAAATGAGCGTGGCACTTTGATTTTAGCACTTGAACTGCTTAGGACTGAGAAAAGCTTAAGTTCCGAGTTTCAGGTCAATAACTTTAAAACTGGGCGAATGAATCGCATAAATACAGACAGACGGACGGACGGACAGACAGACGGACATGGCTAGATCGACTCGTCTCGTTGTGCTGATCAAGAATATATATACTTTATAGGGTCTACGACGTCTCCTTTAATGCGTTACAAACTTTCTGACAAAATGATAATACCCTCCACACTATGTGTGGCGGGTATAAATACAGATATAACAATATTTTTTTTTTCGAAAATGTCAGAAAATAAAAGGTAAGTTTGAATAGGGCTGTATGTTATAGTGGCGCAACCTTATCATATACACATGTGGCCAAAATAATAAGTACACTAACACAACTTCGTTTTATATTGAAATATTTTTATTATTAAGTTCGAGAATTAGAGTGCCACGTCCATTCTTATGTATGAAACAGGTATTAAATATGAGTGTATTCACATCGAATTGGGTAAAAACATATCTAATATTATCCTATGCACTAACCATCTACAAATATGGCCAAAATAATAAGTACACTAGCACAACTTCGTTTTATATTGAAATATTTTAAGTTTTATTGAATATGATTATAAAAATTGTTTATTATTTTCATTGTATTAACAAGAAAAAACCTTAAGGCACCGAAAACATCGATAAAAATAAGGGACAATGTTTCAATTCAGTCAAAACGTTAAACTCAATAAAAATGGTTGGACTAAATAATAAGTACACTTATAACAATCTTAATTTACTAATTATATTTATGATGACAACCCTAACAAATATATACTTTTCTGAAAGGTTATTTCATTACCTTTAATTTGACACCGTAAAATGTATACATATTCATATAAAGTACTGTTCAGTTTTTATATAACTGTAACCCTTTAAAATCATACAATTTGTATGAAAAATATGAAAATTTGTTGTTTCGCTCACCACTACACCGGATGTTTTGCCGGTAATTACTTCGTCATTGGACACTGAGTTCCTGCACGGACAAGTAAATTCAAATTTTGGCTAGCTCTACAGGAAGCGAAGTTTAAGAGGAGCTTTTGTCCTCTAACTCTGAGTCAGACAGAACTATAGTGGCTGCCCCCTTTCTATCAACTCTGACGCCGCTGCTGACATAACCTTCACTTCGAGGGAACGTCGTCGCTTTAAGCAAGCGATAGCCAACGGCTATTCTAGGGCGAAAGCCTTAGAATTCGCCAAGGCAACAGATGGTAGTACCATCAAGAGAGTTCGGTCTGAAGAGACCTCTCCAGGGGTTCACCCCACTAAAAAAAGTAGGCCTACTCAGGGCACAGTGAAAGCCTCCTATAGCCGGGTGGCGAGTAGCGTTAAACTCGGATTCTTCTCGGCTACTGACGAGAATAGTCCCTTCACATCAAATCAAATGGAGGTGCTGCAGGGACGATTATTGACGTTACCATAGAGCAACCGACAGACAGGGTGAAGCCGGAGTTCGAGGGATGTATCCCAAGAACTGGGTGGCTTCTGCTTGTCTGCTCAAATGCTGTTACTGCGGCTTGGATAAGAAGCAACCTAAGTCACATAAGGGCGAAGGTCTGCTTCGAACTCAAGCTGCTTGAGGAGAAGGAGTTCCCCAGTACTCACTTAGTCAGGGGTTACTTCCCTCATAGTGCCACGCTGACGACAGAGAAAGTTTTGGCGGCCCCTGGACCGTGCAGTGCACTCTACCTGCTCATGTGGACCAAGGCTCCCTGAAGGTCATTAATGACAAAAAGAGGGTTGTTGCGTACAGGTTCAGCCACATAAAGCAGACCCTCAAAAACAACAAGCCCCAGGCAGGTGCTACCGAGGAGGCTCAAATGCAAGAGACTACGCAGCAACGTAGTGCTCCCTCCACTCCGGCAGCAGCTCCTTTTGTGGAGCTGTCCCTCCACTAGTAAGGCGGCCGGCTTTACTGCGGCAAGTAGTGCAAAGGTTGCCACCACTCAAAAGCAGCCAACTGGAAAAACCACTGCGGTGGCCAAAACGGCGGCAAGGCAGGGTTCTACGTCGTCGCCTCTGGTAAAACCAGCGACGAAGAGTGCGGAGCAGGCGAAGAAGGACGTCGCTCACCACACCCCACCAACCAGGAGCAGAGACGATCGGTTGAAGGGGGTGCCGAGGTGCGGCCAAGCGTGAGCAAATCCGCCGTGGGAAAGTGAGCGCAATTAGGGCGCTCCAGGCAAACCTGCATCACGCCAAGGGGTCGTCGGCCACAATCTGCAGGTTATTCGCCGAAAAAGGGGCCACCACGGTTCTGATCCAGGAGCCATGGGTGGTCGGTGGCAAGATACTTGGTATTAACTGTCCGAATGGTAAGCTAATCTACGATCATTCTGAAGAGTCGCCTAGAACGGCTCTTCTTTTTGATAAAAACATAAAATTTTTGCCACTGACTAGCTTTATTTCAATGGATTTAACAGCTGCGTTGGTGGACATTTCCACACGAAGAGGCATGCAAGAAATTGTAATTGTGTCGGTCTACTTCCCAGGGGAACAGAACATCGTTCCTCCGCTGGCGGTGCAGCGGCTTTTGATTTTTGGAGAGCCTGGAATAGGCAAATTATCGTCGGCTGCGATGCAAATGCGCATCACACCATTTGGGGTATCAGTGACAACAATAAAAGAGGTGAGTTTCTTTTTAATTACATTCTTCAAGCTAAGCTTGATATAGTAAATAAGGGATGTAAACGTACTTTTATAAATGCTATTAGGTAGGAGGTTTTAGACCTCACTCTAGCAAGCAGAGGGGTGGCTAACTTCGTCTGGAACTGGCGGGTTTCTGACGAGGCGTCTTTCTCTGACCATCAACATATTCGTTTTGCATTGCCGGGTGCCTCGGACATTATGTGCAAGGTCTTCCTGCCGAGAAAGACCGATTGGCACACCTTTAACCAACTAATCAAGTCTAAAGTGAGCAGTCTTCCGTCGGTTGTTGACTCCATCTGTGAGTTGCAATCGGCGGCTGATTTGCTCGGGGAGATTCTGATTAGTTCTTACCACGAAAGTACCACCACTCGTACTACCCAGGGGTCTCGCTAAATTCCTTGGTGGTCTGATAGGTTAACAGCCATGAGAGGGACTGTTAGAAAGCTCTTTAATCGAGCTAAAAAAACCGGTCGTGGGGAGGATTATCGTTCTTCTTTCACCGAGTACAACAAACTCATTCGACAATCCAAGCGTGACTCATGGGGAACGTACTGTGAAGGCTTGCAATCGCTGCCGGAAGTAGCACGTCTTCATAAAGTGATCACGAAGGATAAGTCTAACGACATCGGCCTCTTGAAAAAACCAAATGGGGACTTCACAGAAAGCCGTAGGGAAATTTTAGAACTTCTGCTACAAGTTCATTTCCCTGGTTCCATAATTCAACAGTCAGAAGTGACTCATACTATTGTTGACCGTTGGGTGTCTAACAATAGGCATCGTAGCTTATCAGGTGTCGTATTGGACTAAGATAAGGTCCGATGGGCAGTAATGTCCTTCCAACCCTTCAAATTTCTCGGGCTCTTTCCCGAAGAGCCATTGATGCTTTCACCATCGCGTGGGTCGAATCAATGCTCAAATAACGCGATATCACGTCCTCTCTGGGAGGTGTATCGGTTGAAATCAAAGCCATCAAGGGCTGTCCTCAAGGGGGTGTTCTCTCCCCTTTACTTTGGTCACTCGTAATAGTTGATCTTCTAACTGATCTCGGTTCGTTGGGTTACAATATCATCGGTTACGCAGATGACCTTGTCATCATGGTCTCGGGCAAATTTGGGCGTACACTCTCTGAGGTGATGTGCTCGGCTCTTCAAATTGTAACAAACTGGTGTTCAAAAGAGGGACTTGGCATAAATCCTCAGAAAGCAGATCTGGTCCCCTTCTCCAGACTGTACAAAATTGACATTGGCCCAGTTTATATAAACTCTTCCGTCCTGTGTCTTTCCGACGAGGTCAAGTATCTAGGGCTAATCCTAGATAAACGATTGAATTGGAATTCCTACATTAAGACTGGCATAAATAAGGCCCTTTGTGGACCTGTAGGCGTCTTTTTGGGGAAAACCTGGGGTTTAACACCCAAAATTATTTACTAGATCTACACTTCTATGGTTAGACCCATCTTCAATTATGCCTCCTTTATCTGGTGGCCAAAATTGCTGACCACAAGGGTGGATAGCCTTAGCGCCTGGCGTGTCTTTGTGTCACCGGGGCGATGAGGGCCTGTCCCACTGCTGCCATGGAGGCGATCATTGGTCTACCGCCTCTACACAGCCGCTATGGAAGCCTTTAGATTCCAAGCGTTGAACAAACATCCTTAAATTCATTCCTGGCTTCGAGATCTGCAAGATTACAGATTATATGACCACGGTTTTTCACTTTGGCAGACGCTTTTCGTTCCTCCTCCCCAATCGGTCAGATTGAACGAGCAGGAACCTTGGTTTCGAACCAGCAACCATTTAGTGGTTTACTGATGGCTCGCTCACCGAAACCGGCACTGGAGCTGGTATTTATGGCCTCAACACCAGGATCTCTGTTGCAATGGGTGCTTGGCCCACCGTCTTTCAATCTGAGATCTTTGCCATCGAAGTCTGCGCGCAAAACGTTCTGACTCACACTAAAAGGGGGGCTAACATTACAATTTTTTCTGATAGCCAAGCTGCTATCAAAGCACTAACGTCGTGGACCTTCTTATCCAAGTTAGTGCTCCAGTGCTATGACGCACTACAGCTCCTTTCTCAGCGTCGTAAAGTCACTATCTGCTGGGTACCTTGACACAGGGGGATTGACGGCAACGAAGTCGCTGACGAGCTCGCCAGAGCCGGCTCCTCCTCTCCCTTTATTGGCTCGGAGCCTTTCTGTGGGCTCAGTTGGGCCTCTGTCATACGCTTAATCGATAGGTTGTCTTCAGAATCTCTTCGACAATACTGGGTTCAGCACCCGGGCCTGCGGCAAGCTAAGCAATTGGCTCGCCCTATCTGCCCAAAAAATATTGTACATCTCTGTCGTCATGACCTCAGGCTGCTAACTGGCTACCTCACGGGTCATAACAACTTGAGGTATCACGTACACAAAATTGGTCTGTCCCCAGAGTCAGAGTGCAGACTCTGCATGGAGGACGACGAAACAATTATACACATTCTATGTGAATGTCCAGCTTTGGCCTGCTACAGATTCACCCTGTTTAATCGCTGTTTCATTACTACCGAGCAAATCAGGGTCGCCCCGACTAGAGATACTGTTCTGCTTATTAAAGAGGCGAAGATGATTCTCTGTCCATAACCCAACCAGTTATTATTGCCAGGCTTGGTTACAATAGACTCCCCTAGAGTCGCAGTTCCCGTTTAATCTCCATTAGGAGGGCCTATCATGTTCCCACTATACTCTGTGCTAATGATGGGAACGTGTGGTGACCTTTGTGTGTCTCCACTTTCGCTCTGACCACTTGCTTGCCTTGCGGCTACGGCCCAGGCACTACGTCAGGCATATATGGTTATGGTTAAGTAGCCATTCTTGGGTTTCTGCGATGAAAAATTTGAATTTGAAAACACTTAAACTTAGAAAATTGTATGCAATGAATTCAAATCCGACTGCAGTATACTATGCTGGGATGCTCAAGAATAAGACAAACACAATTTGACATCATCAGCATAATAAAGTGTGTCAGAATGTTCAATCGCTAATGGAAGATCAATAATGAAAATTACTAAAAGTAATTGCCCAGGATGGCTTTCTTGGGAACCCCAGTGGAACAATTATTGGATTTGACAAACAACTATTGACAAGCATTCTTTGGGTTATTCATAAAAGGAAGGACTGCAACCAAGTACCAAAAACAGAAGGAAAGCCAAAAGATCTTAATTTAAAAATTAGGTGATTATGACATACACTGTCGAAGGCCTTACTAAAATCTGTATAAAGCACATCATTCTATTTACTAGCAATAAAACTAGTGAATGGAAAAAAAAATGAATTATATATGTTTATATATATTTGAGCCATATTTTACATATATTTTAGCAAGTCAGGCATATAGATTACTGGTGAATGTATGAAATCATAAGATGGTATTTTATAGAAGTAAGAAGATGTAGAATATGAAGAAAAACTAGTATAAGTAGATTGAAAGAATAATGCAAACAAATGATATATATTATAAGAGAATCAGATGATGCAACAGATACATTTGCATTTCACATCAACAAATCTATCAAAACTCTTGGAATTAATACGAATGTTATTTTAACTTTAAGCTGATAGTAAGTATAACACTGCGTATTTGAAGAGCTACAGTTAGAATGAGCCATATAATGGTTTGAAAAATCAATAGAAGAACCAGTACAATATCAGAGCAGACCTCGGGGACTGACCAAACAGTGCTAAATAATAGTTGATTTAATTGAGCGAAATTCGTTTTTAGAAACATTAAACGCGATGAACAGCGTGACCATTACCGTACGAACGGAGAACCCCATCAAGTTGCACTACTGGAATGACAGATCAACAAAGCAATCAATAAACTTATGACTTTCAGTGCGATATGATGCAATTTTATATAAGGTAAATTTAAATCGCTCAAGACAATAATCTGATCATTATTATAGCATTTGCATTTTCTAAGTAAATGCTTATATCTGAACAAGGAGGTATATGTAGTATTAACATGTTAAATATATATGTACATGAATACATATATATATATATATATATATATATATATACTAGCAGATACCCGGCGTGTGCTACTACGGACGTTTCGGCTGCTCTTTCGCATCTGTTGTGTTTTGTGCAATTTCAGTTATTTTTGATGGCAAAATCAACTTCTTAAACCGAATGAACCGAATATGCATAAGACATTGTTTTAGTGGAATTTCAATTTACTTGCATTGTTTACTTTCATATGTAAACGGTTTAGGTCTCGTCGGTTGGACGGTTTCAACGTAAATAGCGGACATAGAAACATTTTTAGTATTTTATATATATAGATAGATATATTAAAATTACAACAGGAGATTTTAACACATATAAACTCAATGGATTAGTCTGGAACACTGACAATTTCAGCCATAATTGATGATCTATGATGAGGATATTAAAATTTGATTAAGTTACAGATCATGATGTCGATGAACGTTTATTTTTATAACATTTTTCATAAACTATTACACCATCGCGCCAAATTTAATAAATCAAAGAGAAAGGTTGAAACAATAATCTTAAAAGAAGCAATAGATCGTGAATAACTAAAATTGAATTGAATTGAAGAAGGGACCACATTAGACTGCTTGAAAAACCAGATACCACTGACGGGCCGTTATTAACAGAAGTGCAAATAAAATTTTCTTAAGGACTAGTTATGTCAATTGGAAAAGGAATATCTCAAGTTGAAGTAACATAGTCAATGACGATACTACCTTAGGGAAATTTCTTTATTTTCATTTAGCAGAGGTATCTAGTAGTGTTGGCGAAAAATGACTTTCTGTGATTGTTCCTCAGTGAAAATGTTCAGTTTTTCTTCGTGAACAGTAAAACGGTTCATTTATCAGTGATTGGTGGTTTTTATTACGAATCGGGCACATTCGCTCGAACACCGAACCTGTACAAATTTGATGATACATTGAATGGTAAAAGCGCAGTTGCAACAAATACATATATGAATAGAAAACGAGTAGAAGAATAGAAGCACACACAGTTTTTTAGATGAACTTCATTGAAGAAAATGAAGGTGTAATTGCAAGATCAAAATGCATGCACCGTAATGAACCTGCTTGGACTCCAATTCATATGACGGTAAAATGTTTTCAATATCATTCAAATGATGTTGTCACAATTGACCGTATACAGTTTTCACTATACCTGCCGAGGGTATAACAATTCATAAGAGTCAAGGGGCTACATATAGTAAAGTTGTCGGGCTTATTTGTTCCACCTTCATTTTTGTTCCACCTAAATTTAATTTAAATTCAAATGTAGAAATAGAGTTGCAGAAGTTGCACTCCACAAAGTTGCTGCATACCATTTTCAATTATTAATTCAATGTTCCAAATTTTAATATATTTTATCACAACACCCAAAGTATACATTGCCATTTTAACTGTATTTGTTTAGATAAACTCATGCTCCAATCATCCATCTTATGTTTTGTTGAGGCTTTTACATACTCAAATGACACATACGAAATACCTGGTGTTTCGGTAGCTATACGTCTAGATTGCGATTCACGAAGACGAGCAAGAGCAAAGAAAGGCATTTTTATTTTTGTCAAAAATGAAATCTTTGAAAATTTTACTCTTTGTTTTACAGGGCGAAATTTTTCTAGGTCGAACGTTTTAGAGTTTTCCGTATTTAAGTATAAAACTTAATGATTTTTAGTTATTTATAGATGTAAAACAGAAATTGAGAGTATAGTTTATCAATTTTCGTTTTTAGATATAAATTCAATAATTTTTGGAGATTTTAGTTTATGTTTACCTGCTCCTTCTTTGCCTATTGTTCATAACAGTTTTGTTGGTAGGAACTTTAGTTCGTTGTTAAATTTGAATACGTCAACAAACAATGTCGACACACATATAGATTGGGCATTTTCAAATTCTACGATTGGTATGGCCAGCGCGAAAGTTTATGCGACGGTATATAGCCATCATGATTTCAGTTAGTGTAAGCGATATTTTTTAATTTAATTATTTATTTAACATAGAATAATTTTTTTAAATAAATATTTAACAAGCATTTTACAATCATTTAACAATAATTTAATAAGGAAAGTTAAGGACAACCTTAATTTTATTTTAGTTATCCGTTTGTCCATTCAACAGTCTCCCTTTTGCAGACTACCAGATCCTAAATTCTTGAACCCTTTTGCAGGGACGCTAACAAACCTAACCTAAATTGTTGAATTTTTATACCCGTAACACATACATTGTATAAACGGGTATATACAGTTTGTCCGAAAGTTTGTAACACATTAAAGGAGGCATTGGAGACCCAACGAAGCACATAAATTCTTGATCAGCTCCATGAGACGAATCGATTTAGCCATGTCAATCTGTCCGTCTGTCTGTCTGTCTGCCTCTCTATTCGTCTGTCTGTTGCGATGCGCTTTACTCAGAATGTCGACATGAAATTTAAAACTTAAGCTTTTTTTTTTTTGTGCCTGCCCGTGTGGTGTGCGGGCTGTCAAAAATACCACCACAACAGGCTCAGCTTGGCGAAAGAGGCGTCTAAAGCGACAACCCTCGGGATGAGGTTGGTTCGCAGGTTGTTGGCCCCTCAACCGGAAAACAACTTTAAACCAGAAAAACACACGTAAGAGAGTTATCGCATATTTAAATGTGGCTTCGTGGTTAGTAGAAAACTACGTGGTCTCGTCTCCAAATTTAGAGCGGTAGACGAGCATCTTGTCTCGATATGCATCAAAGCTAAGTTCTTCAACATTAGATTAATATGTGTACACGCCCCGACATTGATAAAGACGATGAGAAGAAAGATGAAATCAATGAGCGCTTAGAACGCCTCTATGAACGCTGCCCAAAGCATAACATCAAAATTGTCATCGGTGATTTTAACGCCCAAATTAGGAAAGAAGAAATCTTTCACACAACCGCGGGCCGCAACATGGTCATAAGTAGCACCAGATTTCAACACCTTGACATACCAGGCGTCCGCACCAAAATAGAACAAGTGCTAATCGATATCAGACATGCATCGAGTGTGAATAATGTACAAGAAAACAGAGGTCCCAACATCGACTCGAAGTACTATCTTGTATTAGCGAAGGTACGTACCAGACTTTGTACAGCACACGCCAAGCGAGCTACCATACAACGAAAGCTAGATGTTGGTAGGCAAAACTCGCAGCATACCGCCGCTGCCTTCTCAACAAGGGTCTCTCAACTGCTTAGAGAGACTGCTCCGGAAACCGACCGTATAAACGATCAGTGGAAGCATATCTCAATTTATTAAGTACAGCGGCCAAAGAGGTGGTTGGTAATACTAAACCTCGGAGGCAAACTTGGTACGATGAGGAATGTTGCATTGCTAAGGTAAAAAAGAACATCTATACTCGAACCCTGCAATCAGGAGCAACACGAGCTGTTGTTGAGCGATATCGAGAAAAACGGAGAGAAAAAAACGCCTTTTCAAACGCGAAAAGAAAGACCTAGAAAGGCGTGAGCTGAAGGAAGTTGAGATGATGTGCGACAGAAATGAGGCTCGAAAATTCTATTAAAAAAATCTAGCGTTTGACCGAAGGTTATAAGCCCGGAGCATCGTTCTGTTAAGATGCGCATGGAAATGTGTTGACAGATGTCCAGGTGTCATTTATGTTATGGAGGAACCACTTCTCTACCTAACTTGTTGGCGAGGACGGGAGCAATGCCGCCAGCGGAGAAGATGAATATCTGGTTCCCCCGACCGATGATGGCATTCCTATGGAGCCACCAGACTATGACAAGGTCTTAGAAGATAGACAAAGGGTTAAAAATAACAAAGCGGCCGGAGCAGACGAACTTCCCGAAGAGGTTTTTAAGACCGGCGGTGAAGAGTTGATTCGATTTCCCCTTCGACGTTTTAGAAAACTTCGTCTACTTGGGCTCTCAAGGAAAACAAGAGCAATAACACCAGCCTAGAAACAAGACGAAGAATTACTCTGGCTAACCGAAGCTAATTTGGTCTCGGTGGGCAAATGAGGAGTAGAGTTTTATATAGAACAACGAAAATCAAACTATACAAGACGCTGATTATCCCAGTCCTGATGTATGGCGCAGAAACACTTGTCATGTCAGAAGCTGATCGGCGTTGGGAACATTTGAGAAAAAAATTCTTCGTAAAGTCTTTGGTTCTGTCAAAGTGGACAACGATTACCGTATTCGCATGAATCACGAACTGTGCCAGTCCGAAAGATCGGGTTCCAGACTAGGTATCAAGTGGCATTGGATCATACCACCTGGGTTTAAAACCGTACGTGATGCCCAGGCCTACCACAAGCTGTAACGGCCATATATATATCTATATTTTTTTTGTGGTCCTAGGCAGTTTGAATGCCAAACTCAAGTTGCCACTCCCATTTTCGTGCAAAGACCCCATACAAATTTTCTCCCCATTTTCGAATTTTTAAATGAAAATAGTTATTATTTATGAATATATTTACTCGAAATTGGGTAAAAACACTTCTAATGTCATCCAATGTGAACAAAGCCCATTTTTGGGCAAAGCCCCATATAGACATATCGCCCTTTTTCGAATTTTTGAATGGAAATAAGTTTATTTGTGAATGTATATATTGGGTTGTTCAATAAGTAATGTCGTATCCAGAGTACGAAAACAAACAAAACAGTACACTATCATTTCGTTTCGTACTGAACTTTTGAAAGAGCAAAACAAAACGATAGAACATTTAGAGAACTTTACATGAATGATTGCTTCGTTTTTGTTTACGTTTCCAAACATAAACGAAACGAATCAAAAAAGTACTCTAACCTTAGGATCAAAACAAAATATAAAGTTTGTGTTCGTGACACAAAACGAAACGAAACAAATTCAGAACATAACAATAATAATGATTCGAGCAAACGTTTGTTTTTGTGTTCTTTCGATGAGTTCTGTACTGTACTGTTCTTTCTGTACTTAATAGAATATTTAGTCTTGATCCTGTGTCCAACACTGTAGATCATACGGCATCCTTAAACGTAACATCAATAATTTATTGATGTTGTAAAAATCTTTATTTGTTTCGATCTGTTTTCTGTCAAGAGCACAATCTTAATAACAAACAATACAGTACACAAGTACGAGCATATTCAAAATATATAAAGTTTATCATAAATTAATTGAAAAGTTTAGTAAAATTTTTTTTCTCTCGAACATTATTTCTAAAATTAGTGATTCGTTTCGTTCTTACATGATTTGCTCGTGTAGTGTACTGTTTATTTTCGTTCTCTGGTTGTGTCTGTGATCGAATTTTGAATTTTGTTCGCAAATTTATTGCCATTTAGAAGGCCAGATTCATTATGCCCCCCTTATAAAACCCCCTCCTATTTGCAAAAACTCAAATAACCAGTTTTCGCAAGCCTTTTTGAGGCCAACGTAGTACCACCAAGAGCGTGTTGCATGGCCCGGAATAGATGGTAATCACTTGGTGCCAGGTCCGGACTATACGGTGGGTGCGATAGGACATCCTATCCGAGGTCCCGTAGCTTCTTGCGGGTCATCAAAAATGTGTGAGGCCGAGCGTTGTCCTGGCGGAAAACTACACCCTTCCTGTTGGCCACTTCAGGCCGCTTCTGGTTAATCGCCTGCTTCAAACGATCGAGTTGCTCGCAGTAGATGATCGAATTAAGCGTCTGGCCATAGTTATGCAGCTCACAATGGATGATTCCCTTCCAATCCTACCATACACTCAGCAAAACCTTCCTGGCCGTCAATCCTGGCATGGCGATGGTTTGGGTCGGCTCGCCGTGTTTCAACCACGACCTTTTTCGTTAGTCGTTAAAGTAAGTGATCCACTTTTTCATCTCCAGTCACTATCCGCTTTAAAAATGGGTCGAGTTCGTTCCGTTTCAGCAGAGTATCACAAGCCTTTATGCGATCCACAAGATTTTTTTGCGTTAGCTCTGAGTTTTGTGCAAATAGGGAGGGGGAGTTTTATAAGGGGGGCATAATGAAGTGGCCTTCTAAATGGCAACAAGTTTGCGAATATATATATATATATATATTAGTTGCGCTCCAGGTCATTGTCGGCCTTGGCAGCACGCATGATTTGTCACCAGCGGTTGTTATTCAGTGCCTGACGATACCAGTTCCGGATACCGATCCTGCGGATGTTGCTGCGGCGGGCGTCCTCTCTGCCACGCACCTCCGATTTGATTCACTTCTTGCTTATAAAGTTTTGTCACCGTTAGTCCCATTGGACTCAGCTTTCTTTCGATGTCTGAGAAAGCTCCGATGACTAACTATGTAAATGTCGTCGGCATATGCGAGCTGCATAATTCCTTTGTAGAAAATATTACCGTCAGGACAAGGTCTTGGCATAGTTTCAGAATGTATTCAATCAGAAGATTGAAAATGTCGCACTACAACGCATCGCCTTGTCTGAAGCCTCTCTTGGCGTTGATCTGATTGGCGTGTCGAAAGCGGCTTTGAAGTCGACAAATAGGTGATGTGTGTCTATTTCTTTTTCTTTAGCTTTCGCCAGGATTTTGCGTAGTGTGAATATTGGGTCAAAGGTCTACTTCTTCGGCATGAAACCACACCGGTACTGTGCAACTATACTTCGTACGTACATTTTCAGTCTATTACACAGTAATTTGAATAAGTTCTAAGACCTCGTCGTAGTCTATTGGCTTCACAGGAATCCTATCACCCGTCGGAGCACCCAGATATTCATCATCTCCACTGGCATTATTGTTCCCGTCTTCGCCTCAAAGTTGGGTGGAGAAATGGCTCTTCCATAGCCTTAGTGATTCCTGGACATCTGTAAGATTTTTTTTTGTTCATCCCTGCAGAACAAAGCTCCTTGCTAGTAACCTTCGATCATACGCTTGATTTTTTGGTAAAGTCTTCGGGCCTCGTTTCTGCTACCCATCATCTCAATCTCTTCTTCTTCACGCCTTTCCAGCTCTCTTTCCTTCCGTTTGATCAGGTGTTTCTCCTCTCTGCGTTTCCAATATCGCTCAACAAAAGCTCGCGTGTTGCTCCGGCCTAAATTTATCGTTGTTAGGTTGGAAAATTTCTTGACTCCCAGTTTGTGTTTTGAAATCACCGATGACAATTTTGATGTCATACTTGGGACAACGGTCGTAGAGGCTTTTTTAATTTTTCTCCATCTCATCTTTAACATTTGTCGGGGCGTGTACACGTTTAAGGCTAATGTTGTAGAATTTAGCTCTGATGCGTATCGAGACGTTCATATACAGCTGTTAACCTGGAGACGAGGCCACGTATTTTATTTCTAGCCACGAAGCCCATCCAAATATGTGTTGCCTCTCATGGCTACTGTAGTAAATGTCACAGGTTCCTAAGATTATGCAACCGTGACCAGTCCATCGCATTTCCTGGAGTGCAGTAATGTCTGCTCTGAAGTTGTCCAGAGTGGTAATGAGTTCTTGTATTGCACCATCCCTGTTGAGGGTTCGGACGTTCCAGGTGCAAGTCCGTATATCGTGATCCTTATACCGTTTTTGGGGGTCGTCATGTTATTTTGCTCTAATGGTAGTTGAAGCCTCCAGAATCCATGCCCCTGCCGCGGAATTATCCACGGTTGGATTAACACCTCTGTGTCTGCCACCTGGAGTACTTTTGTTCAGACTAGCCATCTTTGCATTTGATACACTTTTATCCTGTGTGTTTGTTTTTTTTACGTCGTTGAAAATCGACCACCGACCAACCTCACATCGAGGAGTCGCTCTTTAGACGGATCTTTCGTCAAGCTAAAATTAAATTTCGCCAAATCCATTATGAAATTTAACATAAGCCCTTGGTGAGCGTATAAACTATTTATAGTGTCGAAGTTGATGTTTTTCCTAGTTTTAAAAGTGTACTTGACTCAAACTTTACCAATGCAAATGAGAGATTTGAAACCAACTCAATAAAGTAACCTGCAACAACTACTACAGTCGCCTTGTGTGTCTACCTATATGAAGAATTGGCATCGTGGCTAGTAGGAAACAAAATGGCCTCGTCTTCAGATACACAATTATAGACGAGCGCCTTGCCCCATCATAGCTATATATCTCAATATTAGCTTAATATGTGTACACGCCTCGGCATTAAATAAAGACGATGCGAAGAAAGATGAGTTCTATGGGTGCTGTAGCGAACATACTTTGCTTGAAGACGTAACAATGTAATAATGTCCCGTCAGTATAGACTGACGACCAGTCCGTCCGTTACACGAGCTCCGCGCAACAATGTTTATAAAAACGTCGGATGCCAAAAATGGCAACGACTAGCGACCTTCAAGCATAGTATCAAATTTAAGCTTGCTTAGCTTATGTCTGCTCGCATACATCTCCATATATACAAGAAGCATTACATGTATTTATGATTTAATAAAAATAAATTCATTCTATAACTAAAACCCAAGAAAAACAGTCAATTGTTTCAATTAGTACTTAACATGGCGATCCTGCCATCGTGCGAGATGTATATGTACGCCGCGCTGAGTATCTGAGTGTTTTATCCAAAATATAAGAAACAATAATATAAAAGCAACATACGTGCAGCAACATTAAGAAAAAAAAAAAAAAAATAAATGCAAGAAAACTTCCAAAATTGGCGAAAAACAAACACAAAACAACTTTGTTATTAATATTAATTATGAATCTTGCAAATTGCATTGTGCATTGTGTTTTGAATAAAATAAAAATTAAAATAAGAAAATAATAACAAGAAAAAAGTTAACTTCGGTTGGACCGAAGCTTATACATATACCTGTTACACATCATTTGACGTTGATAGACCTTCTTTGTATTAAATTTTATTTTAAAATAGTAAACAAATGAAAAATATTCTTAAAAATTTAGAAATTCGCGGTCCGATTTAAATCAATTTTAAACTGAAGATTTGACATGGTAAAAGAAGCATTTGTACCATATTTGAAGCCATTCGCTTTATAAATAAATTTTTTTCTTATAATAACTTGACAAAATGTTGTACTTTTGTAGAGGAGCTATACCTAAACGTGGGCGGGGCACATTGATTTTAACATAGAAATTACACAGGACCTAGAAATAATTATGTTTAAAATTTCAGCTTAATATCTTTAAAACTGAGCGAATAATTCGCACAGCAACAAACAGACGAACATGGCTAAATCGATTCGTCTCGTCGAGGTGATCAAGAATATATATACTTTATAGGGTCTACGATGCCTCCTTTAATGCGTTACAAACTTTCCGACAAACTGAATATACCTGTTTACACTATGTAACAAGTATAAAAAAGAATAATACAAAAGCAAGAAAAAAAACAATTAAGATAACAGCAAGAAAACTTAAAAAATTGGCGAAAAACAAACAAAAAACATCTTTGTTATGAATAATTACACAGCCATGCAAATTTCCATTTGCGAATAAAAGGGGACCTAGTGTTTCCGAAGGGAATTTTCGTGCTGAACACGAATCTGAGTTCAAAAAGTTTCCATTACGTCAGGTTTTCGAGAAAAAGGGTGTTGAAAACCCTAAAAATAGCGTTTTTGGTCATTTTTGAAAAATTGTAGAGTAGAACCCTGACGTGCTACGATCTCCGTTATTGTCTGTAATTGAAGGTTGAACTTTGCTCTTTGAAATGAGCCCTATCCCAAATTATTCGCATGTATCCTTAGAGTAAGGGGGTCCACTTATGTGGAGGGGGGTTGGAAAAAATGAACATAGTAACTTATTTACACCCAAAGTTAAAAAATACTGGAAGAAGCAATGCTCCTAGGGGTATTCAATGTCGCTGATTACAAATCTGCAGTCAGAGTTCAAAAATTAAAAATGGCGGATCAATGGCGTCATCGAAAACCCCAGAATATCCGCCACATTGGCTCCGCTATTTTGAATTTTTACAATCTGACTGCAGATTTGTAATCAGCGACATTGATGGATAGACCAGTGTTGCCATTTTAGCTTATATTAAGCTAGAGCTAGCTTATTTTAAAATCAAATAGCTTGAAAAATAATTGAAATGCTTATAGCTTGAAATCTGGCTTATTTCAAATTTCATTTAGAACAAAACAAGTTTTTTGATTGTATTGTAATTTTTGCTAGTTTTTATCCATAAATCGGACAAAAGTCATATTTGTTGTTCGTATTTTGGTAATTTTTAGTTTATAAGTTTCGGTCACACTGCATTTTTGCAAATGTTTGCAAACTTTAGAAAAAATGCCGAAAGTGTGTTATAAACAAAATTTTCGCGATTCGTGGCTAAATTTCGATGAATTACTCCACAAAATTATTTCGTTATTGAAACATTTCAAATATGAAAATATTAATGGAACACACTAAAGAGTTTTGGTCAGAAGTTTTTATTTACAAGGATGCTCGCCAAAACAAATTTTTCGAGCAACTGGCGTTATTTGCTCTACATATCCTTTCACTGCCATGGTCAAAAGCTTCGGTTGAGAGGGTATTCAGCCAAATGAATATTATCAAAACGAATTTGCGCAAAAAAAGTTTTAAAGCAATATTAAGCATAAGATTTGTTTTTGAAATGTTAAATTATTTAATATTTACTAAGTATATTCTTTTTAATGTTATAGATACGGACTGCGACGTCATGGCAAATGTTGTCATGGTTACAAATATATGGAATCCATCGGTGAAGTTGATGAAATCATTCCTTTACTATAATATAGTATATAAATATCAATAAAATTCAAAAATCAATTTTTTTAATGTTTTTTTATGGTTACCTTATTTTTAAGCTTTTTTTTTTTTTGTAATTTCTAGCTTATTCTAGCATATTTATTTCTTCAATCTAGCTTATGGTGTCTACTAAAATCTGGCAACAGTGGGATAGACAACAATCAACAAAAATAAACTTTCAAGTGACTGCGGCGATGGAAAGACAACAATCAACAATCACACTGAACACTCAACAAAAACAATGACTGCGGCGATGGAAAACAATTCGAAAAACTTCATCAACAGCAGCAACATAACGACATCAACAACATTAAAACAATCAACACCCCGCTGCGGTGCGGGAAGGGGCTAATAGCTGCCATAAGGGAGCTGTCCATTTTTTTGGGTACCAAAACGGGTTTAAACGCTGGTGTGATCATTTAAGATAATTTAACTACTAACCTGATATAAGGGCACAAACTGAAACCATGCAATTTGTAGTAAACTTAGTATACTATACATACATAAATTTATGTTAAAACTTTAAAATTGAATGAGAAAAACAAAGATTACAATTTTAACATTAATGGCAAATTTCTAGTTATAGTATATCTGCGTCTTCTTTTTGATCCACAATTAAACTGACTTTCATTGGCTTTAGTAGTTTTTGAAATAATTCATAAGTTTGTATAGCTAATTCACGTGTTGGTACATTGATCACAGCCAGTACGCCATCGGTACGTGTTATGAATACCCCCTTCTTAGCTGTCGTTGCAGCAAAGGTTGCACACCACTTGTGCTATCCTGTTTATTAGTATCCATACGCTTACTTTTAATTACCACATAACTTTTATTTTTTTATTAAATAAAAGAAAAAGTAATACAATTTTTTTGTTTTACTTTTCTTTATGGCATTAGATAGAAAGCAACTGCCGTTAGTGCAGTTAGGTCTAGAGTAATATATATATATAAAAACTTATCTTGTTGTCATTTTAGATACATAAATTTTATAACTTCAAAAAAAAAAAAAAGAAGTAAATATAAATTTAATTACTTATGGAAAGGCACCCACACCCACAAAAACGAAATTAAAAGGCAAGTTGATAAATTGGTCAATGATGACAAAGTAGAACCGTAAGCTTCGGAGTAAAACAGTCCAATTCTGCTTGTATCCAAAAATCTCTACCAGGTAAAACTGAAAAAAAGTGGAGATTAGTAGTTGACTATAGGAGCATTAATAAGAAACTAATTGCAGATAAATTTCCATTGCAAAGAGTAGATGATATTCTTGATCAACTAGAAAGAGAAAAGTATTTCTCATGCCTTTACTTAACGTCAGGATTTCATCAAATCGATTTAGATGAAAAATCCAGGGACTTCGTTCTCAACAGATAATGGTTTATTTCGCTTCAAACGTCTTCCATATGGCCTTAAAGTAGCACCAAATTCTTTTCAAAGAATGATGACAATTGTGTTTGTTGGATTATCTTCAACCCAAGCGTTTTTGTATGTGGATGATTTAGTTGTATTGGGTCGATCCGAAAAACACATGCAATTTTTCGACTATCCAACTCCCAAGATGCCGACGAACAAAAAGATTTTGCGTTTTTGGAACCTTTTAAAGATTTTTTTTCCAAATTTTGGGGATAAGATGTCAAGACTCTTAACGAGACTATGCAAAAAAGGCGCAATATTTGAAAGGGACCACAGAATGCGAAAACGCATTCCAATACTTTAAAAAGTCACTCTTGAGTCCCAATGTACCCAGATTTTGAAAAAACATTTTTGCATCACCACGGATGCAAACAAATACGCCTGTGCTGCCTTTCTTACAATAAGTCAAGAGTACAATGGTTTACAGCTTCCAATTGCATACGCCTCAAGATCCTTTACTAAAGGCGAGAGCAATAAATCTACTATAGAACAAGAACTAGCAGCCATTCACCATTTCAGGCCATACATTTATGGTACTTAATTCTTTAAAAATCTGACCATATCCCTTCCTCAAAATTAACGCGAAGGAGATTAGATTTGAGAAATACAACTTTACCGTAGAGTACTGAGGGGTAAGGAGAACTTTACCGCTGACGCATTGTCACGTATAAATTTATCCGATATAAATAATATAATAGGAAAAAATTTACAAAATTTTTAAAGTAACTACTAGACAAGAGGCTTAAGCAAAACAAGAAAAAGAGCCTGAAAGCACACACGAAAATGTGTGCAAAGAGCCAAAGGCCATTATCATTAATGGAAATATCGACTTGGATCTATTGTTCCAACTGCTTGAAAAATTAGCAGGTGATAATGGATTGCATATGCTGCAGCAGTCACTAAGTGACGAAACTTTTAAAAAGACCATGGTCACAATACATAACGAAAAAGGTAACCAAGTATTTAAAAAGTACTAATTAAACAAATGCCTAAAATAACAAAAGTAGTTAAATAATCAGAAAAAGAAAATACTAAAACAATATCACGATGATCCCATCTGGAGTGACCACCCACTGAATTTTTTTTAAAAATATGTCGAAAGACGTAGCAATATACGTCCATCTGTGTGAAAAGTGTCAAAAGAATAAGACACTTAAGGACAGTAAACAAGAAATGATCATAACTGACACATCATGCATTGCATTTGATGTAGTACTTATAGATACTATTGGTCCATGGACCATTAACAGAAAGTGGTAATGCATATGCCGTCACAATAAAATGTGACCTGACCAAGTATCTAGTGTCTATCCCTTTAGCTAATAAAAACGCACTAACTGCTGCGAAAGCTATAATAGATCATTTTATACTCGTATATGGACCCATAAGGAAAATTATTACTGATATGGGCTTCGAGTATAAAAATATGATTTTCGAGTCTCTAAACTACTGAACATTGAAAATTTAACGTCCACGGCTTACCACCATCAGAAGTTAGGAACTGTGGAACGGAACCACAGAGAATATTTCAGTTATTGCTATAACACTACGCCATCTCTGGTGCATAAGTATTTTCCATATGAGCTTGTGTTTGGCAAATATCCCAAACCATACGACTTCATGTCAAGCACGCAAGTAGACCTAGTCTACAATGCAGATGCATATGACAAGAAAATAAAATACCGACTACAGACTACGGAAATAGAATATTCATATAAACAAAAAAAAAAAAAATACAAGAAATAAAATCTTTGCTCTTCTCCACTCTTTTTTAAATATAAATATTTAAATATAAATATAACGGGTGATTTTTTTGAGGTTAGGATTTTCATGCATTAGTATTTGACAGATCACGCGGGATTCAGACAAGGTGTCAAAGAGAAAGATGCTCAGTATACTTTGACATTTCATCATGAATAGACTTACTAACGAGCAACGCTTGCAAATCATTGAATTTTATTACCAAAATCAGTGTTCGGTTCGAAATGCGAAAATCCGCTTTTTTATCGACAAATTTTGTTCAGCGATGAGGCTCATTTCTTGTTGAATGGCTTCGTAAATAAGCAAAATTGCCGCATTTGGAGTGAAGAGCAACCAGAAGCCGTTCAAGAACTGCCCATGCATCCCGAAAAATGCACTGTTTGGTGTGGTTTGTACGCTGGTGGAATCATTGGACCGTATTTTTTCAAAGATGCTGTTGGACGCAACGTTACGGTGAATGGCGATCGCTATCGTTCGATGCTAACAAACTTTTTGTTGCCAAAAATGGAAGAACTGAACTTGGTTGACATGTGGTTTCAACAAGATGGCGCTACATGCCACACAGCTCGCGATTCTATGGCCATTTTGAGGGAAAACTTCGGAGAACAATTCATCTCAAGAAATGGACCAGTAAGTTGGCCACCAAGATCATGCGATTTGACGCCTTTAGACTATTTTTTGTGGGGCTACGTCAAGTCTAAAGTCTACAGAAATAAGCCAGCAACTATTCCAGCTTTGGAAGACAACATTTCCGAAGAAATTTAGGCTATTCCGGCCGAAATGCTCGAAAAAGTTGCCCAAAATTGGACTTTCCGAATGGACCACCTAAGACACAGCCGCGGTCAACATTTAAATGAAATTATCTTCAAAAAGTAAATGTCATGGACCAATCTAACGTTTCAAATAAAGAACCGATGAGTTTTGCAAATTTTATGTGTTTTTTTTTTTTTTTTTAAAAGTTCTCAAGCTCTTAAAAAATCACCCGTTATATGTATTACCATTTTTTTTAATAATAAATAAAAATGTCAGCCAAATAATAAAATTATTTATACATATATAAATACAACAAAGTATAAATTTTGAAAAATAAAAAAAAAAAAAATTTTTTAAATTTGATAAAAATAAATTCATTCTATAATTAACCTAGAATCGTACTTAACAGTGCTTAGAATGCCTCTATGAGCGCTGCTCCAAACATCACATTAAAATTGTCTTTGGCGACTTTAATGTCCATATTAGGAAAGAGGATGTCTTTCCACCAATCATCGGAAAATTTAATATTGGAGAAAGGCTAACTGAATTTGCCGCGGGCCGTAACATGTTCATAGGTAGCACCAGACTCCAATACCTCGACATGCACAAAGCAACTTGGCGCACTTATAACGATTTGGTCAAAATTTTGAGTTTTTTTTTAATCCAATATTAAACTAAACTGTGTTAAATTTACTATATTGCCTGTAATTTTTATTAAAATCCATCGAACAGTTTTGAAAATATTGATTTATAAAAAAAACACTACTGTGATTTTCAACATGGCGTAGCTCACGTAATTTTCAAAATCGTTTCACTTTTGAAACTATCTCATCTGGGACTATTAGTTAGGCGCTATAACTCCCACATTATTTTCCGATTTGGACACTTGTTGGCTTCACATTTTCGCAATGAAATTGTCTTAATTTACAAATTTTAAAAATAAACAAGAAAAAGCGTTAGCTTCGGTAGAACCGAAGCTCAAACCACCCTCAAAATTTGTATGATCATTAGTGACGTACATTATTTTCCGCAAAGAGGTTGGGTGGGGACATCTCAAGTTGGGGCTCATATTAGAAGTATATATGTAAAATTTTACATAACATAACAAAAAATTTCTTGAAAAACTAATAAAAGTAGAAGGTTGTATAGGGTCTGTAAGTTATAGCGACCCGATCCTTGTCATATCGGTAGTACATTCAAAGGATGACAGTAAGAGTGATTTTACAAAGACTGGAGTGAATATCTTCATAAATAAGAACTATTTTTTTAAAAAAATGGGCGGTATATTTGTATGGGGACTATACCTATAAATGGGAGTGGCATCTTGGTATTGATATTAGATGACATAGAAAGTGTTTTTAATCAATTCGTATCAAATACATTCCTAAATAATAACTATTTTCATAAAAAAAATCGAAAAAAAGTGGTAAGTTCGTATGGGGGCTATACCAGGAAATGGGCGTGGCACCTTGATTTTAACATAAGATGACTTTAGAAGTGTTTTCACCTCATTTGAAGTGAATTCATTCATAAACAAATAATATTTTCATATAAAAACTTTAAAAATAAGCTGTAAGTTTGTATAGGGGCTATACCTAAAAATGGGCGTGGCACCTTGGTTTTAACATACAAAGTAGTCGTTTTCGAGAAAACCTTAAGTTTCAAATTTCAGCTCAATATCTTAATATATTCACCGAAAAAATGCGAAGAAATAAACAGACAGACGGACAGACAGACAGATAGACGGACTGACAGACGGACATGGCTAGATCGATTCGTCTCGTCGAGCTGATCAATAAAATATATACTTTATGTGGTCTCCGATGCCTCCTTTAATGCGTTACAAACGTGGGTATTTAAGTCTCTGCTGAACAAACCAAAATTGTTGTCCAAGAGGTTGCATTTACTGCTATCGTTGATGCCGTCGTTAAAGCTGTCTTTAAAGTTGTCGCCGCTGCTTTCGTTCCAATGTAATTTATATTCAATTTTGCCGTTGCTGCTGTTTATTGTCACATATTCAAAAAAACGCACGTAAATGTTCAATTTCAATAATTTAAATTTATTTCAATAATTGTATTAATTGTAGGAAACACGTGATCAAAATGGCGGTTGTGCTCAAAACGATTTTATATAAAATAGGTAAAGATAAAGGCGCGTCCGATCTTTCCAACATGTCGAAAAAGAAGAATTATTGTAAAGTTGAGCAAAATTCAATTTACTTACAAAATTATTCAAAGTTCGAAAATGAGAGCAAATAAACTGTTTGTAAGTGCACACTTGACGGCTTAGGAGAGTCTACGTTTCAAATATGGAAGCTCTATCTCTTATAGTCTACGAATTAATCGTTTTCATAATCGTTTTCACAGATAGCATGACGAACGGACAGACCGACAGAGATATCTAGTTCGACTCCCCTTCCAATGCTGATCAAGAATATATATACTTTATTGGGTCTATCTATTCTCATTCTGTCTGTTACAAACATTCTCACAAACTTAATATACCCCTTTACCCTTTGGGTCAGCTTATAAATATAGAAACTAGGGGGGTTGAAGATTTGATATTTTTGGTGAGGCTGACCTCTTCAAGTCGGTATCATTTTGACAAAACTTAATCAATTTTAATGGTTAAATAGTGAATTTAAAAGGTTTTTTCATGAACTTATTAATAGTCTCAATAAAAATTTTAAATAAAATATTGTTTTAAAATGCATTTGCACAAATACAAAACTCAAAAAGCAATTTCTCCTAATTTGGCCAGTAAACAATGATTATCAAACTTATAAGTATATTAAGTTCGTACGAATGTATGTAACAGACAGAAGGAGGCTAGACATACCCTTTAAAGTATATGTATTCTTGATCAGCATTGAAAGGAGAGTCGAACTAGCTATGTCTGTATGTGCGTCTGTCCGTCCATCCGTCTGACCATCCTTCCGTCCATCATGCTGTCTGCCGTATGAAAACGATTACCTCGGAGACTACAAGAGGTAGAGCTTTCAAAATTGAAACTTACACTCTCCTAAGCGGTTTTTCTCTAACCATATTTTAAGCGGTTTTGTATAAAAACGTCCATTGTTTCTTAATCTACGAAGTCTAAATTTAGTACAAATTATGTCTATTATATTCCCAATGAAATATCCCAATATGAGGAGGACCAAAAAAATTCAAGTATTTGTTTGAAAATCCAATACAATAATGTATATCACAAAGATAGGACTTAACTTAAGGTACCTAATGATTAGGTACAGGGGTCTTCAGTCGAGCATACTCGACTTCAGCGTTCTTTCTTTTTTTTTTTGGTTAATATAATGGCTTTTGTTATTATCATTAAGGACACCAATTTACCAAAGATTCAAGTAAATCACAAACAATTTTTTTTGATGGGACAGTTGAGGAAGTATCCCCCATATGTAAAACGAAAAACATTATTGAAATACGGGTTTTAAGAAGAATTTTGTAATCTTAATATTACTTTCTAACCTCGTTATTATGTGTCCAATGTACAGTCAGTGGTGGATCCGGAAGATGTTTGACTATACATGTCAAATTAACTGTTGATCCCATGTCAATATACAATTCTGGTCCTCCAGGTATTGAAGTTACAGGCTCTGAAAAAGAGTTTTTTTTAGTTAGTGTAATAATAATACAGATAATACAATATTACAGGTAAACTAAAAGTATATGTTCTGGCTTAAATATAAATGTTAGACATATGCAGTCGGTAACTTTTCTGTAGGCATTATCAAGCTCTACACATGGGCGTAGCCAGTATCAAATCTAGTGACGGGCAGGGGGTTATTTTAAAAAGTGAATATTATTACACCAACAATAAACGCCTCGAAATTTATCAATTGCAAATTTTATCAATTTTTTTTATTCAATCTCGTCACGGTTTTCATTAACAGATTTTCTATACACGCTCATAAGACATAGCCCAGACAGCGTTTCCTCTCCCATCGTGCTCCTCAATCATATTTGGACTCTACGAAGTTTACTAAAATAATATACTAAAATATCTTTCGACAGTCACTGTTATGCATGGCAACGCACTAAAAATCGTAGTTCTTTTACTAATTGTTGGTACAAATTCGTTTGTTTCTTTAAATAGGTCAGCAACTTCAATGTTCTTCAATTCTTTTTCGCTCAAATCCTTTTTCTTCTACAAATTAAATAGTTTACTCACATCCAGATCATACATCTCCTGAAAATTCATTAAATTTTTGTGTGGCTCTTCACTAAAGCATTTGGTTATATGAAATGGGTGTAGTCTAGACAGCGGTATAATTATATACGGTATAATTATAGATCATCGTCAGTATTCATTTTCGTTGGCGACTGAAAAATTACTTCTTTTTTTTTGCTTTATTTTGTAACACTTTCTGCATTCATTCTATCATCTTTGATCACATGCAAAATATTTTCAATATGTTCACCAGCCGCAGGGAAATCAGTAGATTTTCTTTGAGTATATTGCCTACACGTTATTAGTTCACGGCACAATTTTGTATTTTCATAAAAACGCAAAATATTTTATCAGATTGTCAACATTGAAAAAGTGTCAACTTCAAAGCTCTACACAAAAATAATAAAAAAAAAAAAAGGAAAATTAAAATTAAAAAAAATAATTTTTCGGTGTTGTTTCTAATATCGCAAAGAACAGGAAGCAATAACTAATTAAATATCAATTTTATGCTTACCCGGGCATCCTCCCGGAAGGCGATTACCGCCAAAAAGGATATTAAATCAACTCCATACAAAGACCCAAGGAAGGCTCCTAAGGAAGGCTCCGTCCCGGTGCCATCGAAAATGGGTGAACAACCACCATCTGGATCACGGAATAGTGACTCTACTGACTCACTAATGTATTTGTCATGTGAGTGGTTTTCTTCATCATCAGCTAACAAAGCCCTGGAACAGCGTGCCAATAAAACTATACTGAAGCGGCAGGCCATAATGGATCCTGCTCCGAATCCTGCTAAGAAAGCTGACCTTCAAAATATATCTTCTTACATTGGCGCATCCAATTCGTTTGGTATCCTCAGCGAACAGGATGAGCTTGACACTATGGAGGATTTTGCAAGTCTTTCTAATGAAGACAACGATGCCGGTGGTGCAACTGTTGCCCATCCAATTTATCCGAAAACTCCTAAGCCACCACCAATTTTTGTAGATGGTATAACAAATGTTACTGGTCTCCGTGTTTCCCTCAACTCGGTGACTCCTACTGAAACTTTTACCATTAAGATTAATGGACCCAGCACTGTAAGAATAATGGCTACAACAGTGAATGCATATCGAAACATTGTTCAATATTTCGAAAAGGAAAACATACCTTTTCATTCTTACCAGTTAAAACAAGAGCGTGCTAACCGAGTGGTAATCAGGGGTCTAAGTTCTTCCACACAATCAGAAGAAATAATAGACCAGCTTGCTGGTCTAGGCCATTCTGTGCGAAATTTGCACAATCCGAAAAACCGAAAAAATGGAGTTTTAATGGACATGTTTTTCGTAGAACTTGAGCCACGTTCAAATAATAAGGAAATCTATGAAATAAAAAGTTTTGTCAGCAGATTGTGAAGGTTGAACCTCCTCGCCGTCGTGTGGACCTTCCGCAATGCCTTAGATGCCAGGAGTATGGTCATACACTGAAATACTGCAAAAAGCAATATAGATGTGTAAAATGTGGTAAAAATCATGAAACGGGAAAGTGTGATAAACCAGCAACATCTCTGGCAAAATGTGCGCTGTGCAATGATGAGCATACGGCCAATTACAAGGGATGTGCCGTATATAAACACTTAATGGAGAAGCGTGTATCAAAACTCCACAACCAAACAAACATATTACTGCTGCTGCACATCACAATATTCAAGAATCATACCAGCAAAAAAGTCCCTCTCATTCTCTCGTTTCTTTACAACAAGAAAACGCAGCATATCCAAGTAATACTGCTTATGGTGTGGACGAAATGTATCACTTAATCTCCAAAAAGTTTGATAAGTTTACTGAGTTGCAGAGTCAAACAAATAATATGCTCGCTAAATTGATGGACATGCAAATGCAGCTTATGTCCATTCTTTCTGCCCTGGTGGCGAAAAAATGAATCTACGTATAGGAGTCTGGAATGCTGATGGTCTTGTGCACCATGCCAATGAACTTGAGGTGTTCATCCAAACACATGGTATTAATGTGATGTTACTCAGCGAAACTCATTTTACATCCAGGTCCTACTATAAAATGATAGGCTTTGAAATATATTCTGCCAATCATCCAGACGATAGAAGTACTGGTGGAGCTGCGATTCTTATAAAATCTAACATAAACCACTTACACTGCGCCAGTTTACACTGCGCGCTATCCTTCCTTTCAATGTGTTGGGGTTAAAGTAAACACGGATCGTGGAGACATTGTATTGGCGTCAATTTACTGCCCACCAAATTTTGTATGGAGATCGACTGAATTTAAAGATATTTTTGACGAGCTGGGAACAAGATTTTTGATTGCTGGAGATTGGAATGCAAAACATCGTCTATGAGGAGCTAGCCGTGCCTGCTCAAGAGGAAATACTTTATTTGATTTCGTGGCGAATTCAAATATGCAGACATTGGCCTCTGGTTCGCCTACACACTTTCCATATAGCAACAGAACTCCCAGTGCAATCGATTTTGCAATTTATGCAGGTATTTCATCATCAAGCTTGGCTATCACTAGTATGGCAGAACTAAGCTCAGATCATATCCCATTGATAATTGATTTTGCTGTCGGCGCACAATGTTTGCATTCCAAACCAAAACTATTGCCATCTTACGCAAATATAAATCGGTTCAAATTAAGATTAGGGCAGCTTGTAAATCTTAACATTGAGATTGAAAGTGCTGAAGACATTGATGACGCTGTTGAAATGTTTCTACGCAATATCTATGAAGCTGCGGACTTTGCAACTTTTGAACAACGCCAGCCTCGCCCAAATACACAACACCAGCCACTTTTAACACATGAGATTCTTGAACTTGTGAGGCTTAAGCGCAGACTAAGGCGACGGTATATGCGAACCCGAGATGAACTGGATAAGAGAGCTTGGAAAAGGGCTGCAGCTGTTTTGCGAAAAGTGTTGTTCGAAGCTAAAAGCGACTTCTTCGATAATATGCTCCGCAATGCAGACCCAGACAAGCCATACGGTTATAACATGTGGAGATTCACAAGCAAAATAAAGAGACAGCCATTGCGTAACACTTCGCTCATAATGCAAAACGGTGAGTGGTGCCGTTCTGTGGAGGAGAAGGCCGAAACATTTGCAGATGATCTGGAAAATCGTTTCAAACCATTAGATTTGGCTTTACATTCAGATGTATGCTCCACATTGGAACAGCTATCACTTCCCTGCTCACACACCGAAAATATTAGACATGTCACAATCGAGGAAGTTAACCAGCAAATTAAGGCGCTAAAACCGCGGAAATCTCCAGGTTACGACGGGATTGACAATAGGACTATCAAGGCACTGCCATTACAAGGAATATTTTTCCTAGTAATATTTTTTTAATGCCATACTGAGAATTGGTCATTTTCCATCTCAATGGAAATATGCTATAATAACAATGTTACTAAAGCCGGGCAAGCCTGAAGGTCAAGTTGGTTCATACAGACCTATAAGTTTACTGCCTACATTTTCAAAAATATTTGAAAGAATATTTTTAGAGAGAATTCTCGTTAAATTTAATGAGCGAAGTATGTCCAGTTTGATTCACCACATGACATTCAACAAGTCAGTTGTACATCACATCCTAGACGCTTATGAAGAGAAGCGTTACAGTTCCGCTGTTTTCTTGACGTGTTTGACCGCGTGTGGCATGAGGGATTGTTGCAAAAATCAGGACGTACTTACCTTCAGCTCATTTTCTCCTCCTAAAGTCTTTCTTATCCGGTCGGTGATTCCAAGTAGCTATAAAGGATGTTAACTCGACGATACGGCCAATACGTGCTGGAGTACCTCAAGGTAGTGTACTGAGTCCAACTCTTTACTCTCTATATACTGCAGACATGCCTAAACCGGTGGGCGATCACATGTTGTTGGCTACATACGCTGACGATACGATAATTATGGCGAATTCAAGATGCCCTGTTGAAGCTTCAGAGCACCTTCAATAGTTTTTGGACCTTTTTATACCCCGTACCCAAAGGGTTAAAAGGGTATATTAAGTTTGTGCGAATGTATGTAACAGACAGAAAAAGGCAAGATAGACCCTATTAAGTATATATATTCTTGATCAGCATTGGAAGGGGAGTCGAACTAGCTATGTCTGTCTGTCCGTCTGTCAGGCTGCCTGCCGTATGAAAACGATTATTTCGGAGACTATAAGAGGTAGAGCTTTCAAAATTGAAACTTAGACTCTCCTTTTAAGGAGTACCCCCCATACAAATCTACCCCAAAATTTTGGGGTTTTGCATAAAAACGTCATTGTTTTTTATTCTAGGAAGTTCAAATTTAGTATAAATTATGTCTATGATAGTCCCAATAAAATATCCCAATATAGGTAGGACCAACAAAATTTTAGGTATAGCCCCCATACAAATTAACCCCAAAAATTTGGGTTTTTACATAAAAACATCATTGTTTTTTATTCTAGAAAATTTAAATTTAGTATAAATTATGTCTATGATAGACCTAATAAAATATCCCAATATGGGTAGGACCAACAACATTTTAGGTATACCCCCATACAAACTTACCCCAAAATATTGGTTTTTATATAAAAACGTCATTGCTTTTTATTCTAGAAAATTTAAATTTAGTATAAATTATGTCTATGATAGTCCCAATAAAATATCCCAATATGGGTAGGACCAACAAAATTTTGGGTATAGCTCCCATACAAATTTACCCAAAATTTTGGGTTTTTACATAAAAACGTCATTGCTTTTTATTCTTGAAAATTTAAATTTGGTATAAATTATGTCTATGATAGTCCCAATAAAATATCCCAATATGAGTAGGACCAACAAAATTTTGGGTATAGCTCCCATACAAATTTACCCAAAATTTTGGGTTTTTACATAAAAACGTCATTGCTTTTTATTCTAGAAAATTTAAATTTAGTATAAATTATGTCTATGATAGTCCCAATAAAATATCCCAATATGGGTAGGACCAACAAAATTTTGGGTATAGCTCCCATACAAATTTACCCAAAATTTTGGGTTTTTACATAAAAACGTCATTGCTTTTTATTCTTGAAAATTTAAATTTGGTATAAATTATGTCTATGATAGTCCCAATAAAATATCCCAATATGGGTAGGACCAACAAAAATTTTGGGTATAGCTCCCATACAAATTTACCCAAAATTTTGGGTTTTTATAAAAACGTCATTGTTTTTTATTCTTGAAAATTTAAATTTAGAGTAAATTATGTCTATGATAGTCCCAATGAAATAGACCAGTATGGGTACGCCCATCATAATTTTAGGTAAAACCCCATTCAAAGATTTACCCGATTTTTTAAGTTTTTCTATGAAAATCAAATTCAATGAGTTATGGTAGTAAAATAGAACCTAACTTAAGGTACATATAGATTGGGTACAGGGTATCTTGCAGTCGAGCATACTCGACTTCAGCGTTCTTTCTTGTTCTTAATTGTGCTAATCGTTGGAACATTAAAATAAAAGCTAAAAATCTGTACACTGCACGTTCACGCTGAAAAGAGGCATTTGCCCTGCAGTCACACTCAACAATGTAAATATCCCTCCAAGTTAACTTCGTCAAATATTTGGGAATGGTATTAGATAAACGGCTTACTTGGCGCAACCACTTATCTATGATAACTGGAACTTGTCAAGCGAAATTGAAAAAACTGAACTGGCTTTTACGTCCAGCCAGTAAGCTACGGCTTAGCAATAAGCTACTTATCTATAAAATGGTTATTATGCCATCGTGGAGATATGGGATACAACTGTGGGGCACTGCCTCGAAAGCCCATATTGAGCGTGTACAAAGAATGCAAAATACGACTTTACGATCTATCTGTAATACCCCGTGGTTTATCCATAACACGGTCATTAGCAACGACTTATATGTGCCATCAGTCTTTGATGAAATAAATCGACACAGCTCCAGACACAACGATCGTCTACGTGATCACATTAACCCATTGGCTTCGGCTCTCGCTGTCAACACATGCAGAAGGCGCCTTAAGAGACTCCACCCAGATGATCTACCTACGCGGCAATAGACTTCAATTAGTAAACATATAACTCATTATACTTAAAGCTTATACTTTAACGTCTTGTCACGTTTTTTAGATTTCATAAATATTGTTTAAAGTTTCTTCAGTGAAATGCTTAACATAAATAAATAATTAAAAACAAAAAACATAAAAACGCAGACCAATCGAAAGCTGCTCTTTGCAAGCTTTATCAGCTGTTTCATCCGCTAATACGGCGTAAGCATCACAAATTTTAACGTAGGAAATTATTAGAGATCTGAGATATTTTTAGTCGCAAAATGCGAGTACTGCTTTAAAAATTTTCCAACACGTTGAGCTTTTGAGAAAAACGTGACTTTGAGGTGGTCTTGTAACGGAAGGTACAAGCTTTAATTTAAGCCTTATTTGGGATTTCTTTCACTTCCGGTTCTTTTGCTCTATATGATCAAAAACAGCAGAAAAACAAGTTGTTTAACACGTTTGTCTCAAAATATCGACGTTATGGAAAATTTTTAAGGAAAGATTCGAATTTTTCGATAAAAAAATCTATAAGATACTCTCGACGCTTGAATAAAAGAGGTCATATTTTTTCTAACTGTATTACTAAAACATTTTAAATCGGTGGTGAGGTATAAAATGCGTTTTCTAATGTATTCTCACCAGAATCAATTCACATCTTTATTAAATCTAATAAAACTCTTCTATATAGATCTATTCTTTCGCCCTACATGACACCACCAACAGTAATGGAGAAAGGCTAATCGACTTTGCTGCGGGCAGAAACATGATCATAAGTAGTACCAGATTCCCACATCTCGAGATCCACAAGGCAACATGGCGCAGTGGCGACCTAAGTATCCGCACCCAAATGTGGTGATAGATGCCAGGCACTCTTCTAGCGTGCGTAGTGTACGAGCGTACAGAGGTCTTAACATCTACTCAGACCACTACCTTGTCCTAGAAAAGGTACGTACTAGACTCAGCATAGCGCACTCAGAGCGAGATACCACACAACGAAAGTTAGATGTTGGTAGGTTAAAGTCACAGCAGACTGCCGCTTCCTTCTCAACAAGGCTCTCCCATCTAGTCCGAGAGAATCCTCCTGCCTCCGACTGTATAAACGATCAGTGGAAGCGTATCTCAAACTCATTAGCCACGGCAGCCAAAGAGGTTATTGGCTTTACTAATCCTCGAAGGCAGACATGGTACGATGAGGAATGTCGCATCGCTACTGCAGAGAAGAATATGGCACGACAAAGAACTCTGCAGGGAGCAACACGAGCTGTTGTTGAGCGATATAGGGAGAAACGGAGAGAGGAAAACGCAAGATCAGACGAAAGAAACGAGAACTGGAAAGGCGGGAAGTGGAGGAGATTGAGATGATGGGTAGCAGAAACAAGGGCTGTGGTTTTTATCAAAATATCAAACGTATGACCGATGGTCATAAGCAAGGAGCTTCGTTCTGCAAGGATGAACAAGGAAACATGGTAACAGATGTCCAGGAATCACTAAGGCTATGGAGGAGCCACTTCTCTACACTACTTGAGGGCGATGACGGGAACAATACCGCTGGTGGAGATGATGAAAATCTGGGTCCTCCGGTCTATGATGGGATTCCTGTAGGAGCTACGAGAGACTATGGGCAGGCGCAGACGAATTACCTGCAGAGTTATTTAAGACCGGCGGCGACGAGTTGATTGGATGTATGCATCAACTTTTGTGCAAAATATGGTCTGGTGAGCGTATGCCTGATGACTGGAACCTAAGTGTCCTGTGCCCAGTCTTTAAAAAAAGGAGACCCTGCAGTCTGCGCAAACTATCGCGGAATAAGTCTCCTCGCATACAAAATACTATCTGGCGTAATATGCAATAGACTGAAACCGTACGTAGGACGCATAGTTGGACAGTACCAGTCAGGTTTTAGACCAAAGAAGACAAACAGCGACTCCATATTTACGCTGCGACAGATCCTGGAAAAAACCAATGAGAAGCAAATCGACACACACCACCTATGCGTCGATTTCAAAGCCGCTTTCGACACGCCAATCAGATCAAAGTTGATCTTAAAATCCCGTCAAAAATTGTTCGCCTCTGTATGATGAAGCTGGAAAACACCCAAAGCGTTGTCAGGGTCGGTAAAGATCTCTCCGACCCCTTTGACACCAAGAGAGGCTTCAGACAGGGTGATGCGTTGTCGTGCGACTTTTTCAACCTCCTATTGGAGTACATCCTGATGCGGTGCCCAAACGTCGAACGGACGGGCAATATTTTCTATGTAGAAACTACGCTGCTTGCATATGCCGACGATAAGATATTATCGGCAAAAATGCTCGAGCGATCACCGGCGCGTTCTCAGACATCGATAAAGAATGTCGTCCTATGGGACTGATGGTCAACGAGAACAAGACGAAGTACTTCGAATCCACTCGCAGGCAATCTGCACGTCGCAGACGGTCTTTGAGTACAGGGAACTTCAGCTTTGAGGCTGTAGAAAACTTTATCTATTTGGGCTCAGATAAAAACAACAACAACATCATCAGTCAGGAGATTAAACGAAGAATCACTCTTGCGAACCGTAGCTATATTGGTCTCGGTAAACAGATGCGAAGTTGAGTGCTGTCCAGAAAACAAAGATTAAACTCTACAAGACGCTGATAATGCCGGTCCTGATGTATGGCTCGAAAGCATGGGTCATGACAGAATCGGATAAGTCGTCGTTGGGCGTATTTGAGAGGAAGATTTTTCGGAAAATCTTTGGTCCAGTTAGAGTGGAAAATGACATCCGTATGCGCACGAACGATGAGCTGTACGAGCTATATGCTGACATCGACAAGGTCAGGAACATCCAATACAAAAGGCTGTCCTGGGCTGGTCACTTGTGTCGGATGGACACAGAAGCTCCAGCAAGAAAAGTTTAGAAGAAAGACATGAATCAAATCGGAGGGGCGCGGCAGAGAGGAGGTCCGCCGCTGCGTTGGGAGGACCAGGTCCTAGGTGACATCCGCAGGATCGGTACCCCCAAATTGGTATATTGAGGCACTGGATTACAACCGCTGGTGCCGAATCTTATGTGATGCCAATTCCGACAATCGGCTGTTGTGCCACTTCTATATATATACTTCTATTCCCTTGAGTGGCACATCATGAGTTTGAAAAAAAAATTTCACATATGAAAAAAATTGAAGACATTATTATTTTGCTGTCTACTACGGTTCATCAATAAAAGCATTTTCTGCAGTGGTTGCATTCAGGTAAAGTTTTCAGGAAGTATAAAATGCTACCAAAGATCCCAATACTATACTTCCAGGAACTGGTAGAAATAGTGCCACTTTTAACTGTTCCATAGAGTAAGACAAGTAAATTCAGTTTTGTCGGTAAGTTTGTAAAGCATATATTATTGGTCAGCTTGGCGGGACGAATCGATTTAAGTGAAGAAGGAGACAACAAATATTTTTAACCATAAGTAACGATTTTGGGAATTTTCCAAAAATTCAAAATATGCAGTTTTATTTTGCGGACCTTCGGACCTGCTACTATAAGACTTCCAAGCTATTTCAATTTTTTAGCAAATAATTTGAGTCCCGAATATTTGAATATATATTATCTCGGAAATACAATCAAGTAGGTTTTTGCTGTTTTGGAAGCTTGGAATCTTCATCAAATCTAGTGGCTGTTTGAAGCTCAGTGTGATGGACCTTCAATTAATAATGACCTTTTTTTTTTTTTTTTTCTAATTTTACAAATTTATTGTGCAAAAATGGTTACAAAAATAATATTATTCAAAGAATTGTCTGTCGCTAGCTTCTGCTTTGTCACATCTTTCTGCCAATAAATAGCACTTTGTTGGAAAAACTACTTGACTCTTGAGTCAATTCGTGAATCGACTGCATTTTTCGCAATTTTCATAAGAAGTGAACCGTTGCTAGGCTAAGTGGTAATCGGAAGGAGCGATGTGTGGATCATACAGCGGGTTGGAAAAGATTTCCCAATTCAGCGTTTCTAAGAAGGTCTTGACCAGTTTTGAGCGCTGTCATGCTCCAAAAACACATTGTCGTACATTACAGAGCATAAGCTTTATGAATATTCGGCTTTGTGAAGGATGTTGCTGGGCGGCCGCTCTTTTTTTAGCGTTATCGCAATGGAACTACTTTTAATCGCCAGCCTCAATTCGATCCTTCTTTTTTGAGGAGCTGCTCACAAGCTAAGATTTGCTTTCGACGTCAAGCGGTTTCAACTCGTTCGATACCCAGTTTCCATCCTTTTGAATCAATCCTAGGCTTTTAGGTGTTTGCTGACTCGACTCATGTACTAAAAATGATTCTCACAACTCCTGAAGCGTTTGGCATTGGTCCACATAAAGCAATGATTGCAATTCTTCGTCTTCAAAATTTTGGGTTGACCCGGCCGCTCAAAATTTCCACTGCCAAAGCGACCAAACCACCTCAACACGATTTTTCAGGAAGAGCATACTCACTGTAAAATTCCACTAGTATTAGATGACACATACAACTTGCAGTCGTTGACTGTAGCTGGTTTCTCGAGTAGATTTATATAACTACCATCAATGTATCCAAATCATCCAAGACTTTTTCTAATGCTGCAAATATTTGCTTAGCGGGACTAATATCTGCAAATGCTGAAATAATTTACACATAAAATAAGTTATTCAAGTCATCCCGTGTGGTGAGCGGGCGGTCAAGAATACTACCACAGTAGGCTCAGCTTGACGTAAGAGCCGTATTAAGAGCTATTCCTCGATATGAGGTTGGTCGGTGGAATGGTTAACAACGACTTAAAACAAAACCCCGTGAGACACACACAGAACAAAAGTGTACCAAATGAATCAATAAACAAAAAGTACTCCAGTTGGCAGACACAGATTTGTCCAAAATTCCGCGGCAGGGGCAAGGATTCTGGAGGCCCACATTACCATTAGAGCAAAGAATCATGACGACCCCCGAAAACGATACAAGGATTACGACATACAGACTTACACCTGGAACGTCCGAGCCCTTAACAGGGATGGTGCAATAGAAGAACTTGTTAACATTCTTGAGAGCTTCAAAGCAGACATAACTGCTATCCAGGAAATGCGATGGACTGGTCACGGTTAAATAAGCTTTCAACCTTCGACATCTACTACAGTAGCCATGAGAGGCAACACATATAGTATTTGGATGTGGCTTCGTGGTTGGTAATAAACTACGCAGACTCGTCTCCAGGTTACAGCTGTAGATGAACGCCTCGCCTCGATTCGCATCAGAGCTTAATTTTTCAACATTAGCCTTATTTGTAAACGCCCCGACAAATGTTAAAAATGAGATGGAGAAAGATCAATTCTATGAGCGATTAGAAAGCCTCTACGATCGCTGCCCCAAGCTTGACACCAAAATTGTCATCGGTGATTTCAATGCACAAATTGGGAGAAAAGAAATCTTTCGCCCTACCATCGGAAAATTTAGCCTATATGACACCATCAATAATAATGGAGAAAGGGTAATCGTCATTGCTGCGGGCCGTAACATGGTCAGATTCCAACACCTTGACATTCACAAGGCAACTTGTCGCAGTGGCGTCCCAGGCGTCCGCGCCCAAATAAACCACGTGCTTTTCGATGCCAGACACGTACGAGCAAATAGAGGTTCCAACATCGACTCGGACCACTATCTTGTTCTAGCCAAGGTACGTATCAGACTTAGTGCAGCACACGCCAAGCGAGCCATCATACAACGAAAGATAGATGTTGGTAGGTTAAGGTCACAGCAGACCACCGCTGCCTTCTCAACAAGGATCTCCCATCTACTCCGAAAGAATTCTCCGGCCTCCGACTGTATAAATGATCAGTGGAAGCATATCTCCAGCTCATTAAGTGCGGCGGCCAAAAGAGGTTGTTGGTTATACTAAACCTCGAAGGCAAATTCGGTACGATGAGGAATGTGGCATTGCTAAGGTAGAAAAGAACATTGCCTATAATCGAACCCCGCAATCGGGAGCAACACGAGCTGTTGTTGAGCGATATCGAGAAAACGGAGAGAAAAATCTCCTTTTTTAAAAGCGAAAAGAAAGACCTACAAAGGCGTGAGCTGAAGGAAGTTGAGATGATGTGCGACAGAAATGAGGCTCGAAAATTCTATTAAAAAATCTAGCGTTATAAGCCCGGAGCATCGTTCTGTTAAGATGCGCATGGA
The DNA here is from genome assembly GCA_018903435.1 of Leucophenga varia. NCBI lineage: Eukaryota > Metazoa > Arthropoda > Insecta > Diptera > Drosophilidae > Leucophenga > Leucophenga varia. Next base: position 61,394 of record JAEIFJ010001081.1, read on the forward strand.
AACGTGGTGAACGATGTTCAGGAGGGAACATTGCCGCCAGCGGAGAAGATGAATATCTGGTTAAACCGACCTATGATGGCAGTCCTGTGGAGCCACCAGACTATGACGAGGACTGGAAAGCTATACAAAGGCTTAAATATAACAAAGCGGTGGTTGTCCTGTTTATATCTGTGCCCAGATAGTCGAAGTTTTCGACAGCCTTAAAGCTGAAGTTCTCTGTCCTCAAAGACCGTCTACGTCGTGTAGATTGTCTGCTGGTTGATACCAAGTACCTCGTCGTGCACTTGTTCAGTGTTAGTCCCATTGGACGTGAGTTTTTTCTATGTCTGAGAAAGCCCCGGTGACCGCACGATCATTTTTGACGATTATATTTATGTAGTCGACATATGCGAGCAGCATATTTCCTTTGTAGAAAACATTACCCGCCTGGTCAACGTTTGGGTATTGATTCAGTATGTATTCCATCAGGAGATTGAAAAAGTCGCACGACAACACATAGCTCTGTCTCTTGGTATCAAAGGGGTCGAAGAGATCTTTACAGACCCTGACAACGCTTTGGGTGTTTGTCAGCGTCATCATACAGAGGCGAATGATCCATTGATTATTTATTCAGTCGAGGGGCGGAGAACTCTCTCCGGACTAGATGGGAAACCCTTTGTTGAAAAGGCAGCGGTGGTCTGCTGTGACTTTCTAGCTTTCGTTGTATGGTAGCTCGCTCTGAGTGCGCTATGGTGAGTTAAGTACGTTTCAACTAGAACAAGGTAATTGTCAGAACCGATGTTAAGTCTATACGCTAATACATAAAGTCTAGCATCAATCACCACATAATCTATTTGGGTGCGAATACTTAGGTCGCCACTGCGCCATGTTGCCTTGTGGATCTCGAGATGTGGGAATCTGGTACTACTTATGATCATGTTTCTGCCCGCAGCAAAGTCGATTAGCCTTTCTCCATTGCTGTTGGTGGTGTCCTGTAGGCTTAAATTTCCGATGGTTGGGCGAAAGATTTTTTTCTCCCAATTTGTGCGTTAAAATCACCGAATTTCGATGTCCAGCTTGGGGGCAGCGGGTTTTTAATCGATCATAAGGCTATTGTTGAAAAATTTAGCTCTGATGCGTATCGAGGCGAGACGTTCATCTACAGTTGTAAATCTGGTCGGCGTAGTTCACTACCAACCACGAAGCCACATCCAAATATGTGTTGCCTCTCATGACCACTGTAGTAGATATGACAGGGTTGCTAAGTTTATGCAACCATGACCAGTCCATCGCATTTCCTGGATTGCAGTAATGTCTGCTCTGAAGTTGCCATGAATGGTAATGTGTTCTTGTATTGCACCATCCCTGTTGAGGGTTCGGACGTTCCAGGTGTAACATCCGTATGTCGGGATCCTTGTATCGTTTTCGGGGTCGTCATGTTATTTTGCTCTAACGGTAGTTGGGGCCTCCAGAACTTGGCCCGGCCCTGCCGCGGGAATTACCCACGGATGGATTAATACAGCCGTGTCTGCCACCTGAGTACTTGTGTTTAGAATAGCCATCATTGCATTTTTTACACTGTTATCCAGTGTGTTCTTGTAGTTTTTTCTGCGGCTATTTTTATACCCTGTACCCAAAGGGTAAAAGGGTATATTAAGTTTGTGCGAATGTATGTAACAGACAGAAGGAGGCAAGATAGACCCTATAAAGTATAATATATTCTTGATCAGCATTGGAAGGGGAGTCGAACAAGCTTTGTCTGTCTGTCCGTCCGTCCGTCTGTCCGTCTGTCATGCTGTCTGCCGTATGAAAACGATTATTTCGGAGACGGGGACTATAAGAGGTAGAGCTTTCAAAATCGAAACTTAGACTCTCCTAGGCCGTCAAGTGTGCACTTACAAACGGTTTTTCTCTAGACCCATTTTAAGGGGTACCCCCCATACAAATGTACCCCAAAATTTTTGGTTTTTGCATAAAAAACGTCATTGTTTTTATTCGAGGAAGTTCAAATTTAGTAAAAATTATGTCTATGATAGTCCCAATAAAATATCCCAATATGGATAGGACCAACAAAATTTTAGGTATAGCCCCCATACAAATTTCATCACATTTTGGGTTTTTACAAAAACGTCATTGTTTTTTATTCTTGAAAATTTTAATTTAGTATAAATTATGTCTATGATAGTCCCAATGAAATAGACCAATATGGGTAGGCCCAACAAAAATTTTAGGTATAAACCCGATCAAAGATATACCCGATTTTTAAGGTTTTTCTATGAAAATCCAATTCAATGATGTATGGTAGCAAAATAGGAACCTAACTTAAGGTACATATAGATTGGGTACAGGGTATCTTGCAGTCGAGCATTCGACTTCAGCGTTCTTTTGTTTTGTTTTACGTCGTTGGAAATCGCCCACCGACCAACCTCACATCGGGGAGTCACTCTTTAGACGGCTCTTACGTCAAGCTGAGCCTACTGTGGTAGTATTCTTGACCGCCCGGTCACCACACGGACAGATATAGCTCCTCAAATAATGCTCTGTGAGGTAAAATTACATGTGGATGATACTTTACTCGTTCAGAGTACAGTTTCAGAGTACAGGGCTAGTTTTGTCGCCTGCAACTCTGACTCTTAATTAAATTCACAACTTCGACTCTTCTGAGAGAAAGAGAAAATAAGAGAAATAAGAGAAAAATTATATAAGTCTACAACAAATACGTTGCAAGATTAACGTTTCGTCCAGAGTTTCCCAAATCTCTGTTCCTTGGCTCTTCTCGAGGTGCTGCTATTGCTCAATATAGTCGTATGAAAAGCACCGTCAACAAAAGCAAAGATTTAAGTGACGAATATCAATCATTGCCCAAAGGGTACTTAAATCTTAATCAGATGACTACTTCGTCTCATGAAGTTTGTTGAGATGGTAAATATTTCTAATTTTATTTAACGTTTAAACGAATCTTAAGAAATCACGGAATAGTTCGTCTCTTAACGACATTCTTGAGACAGGTCCCATTCTACAAAACGATCATAACTTTCAATGAGTCGTTTTCAGTAAGTCTCCTGGTAGTCACGGTAGACACTGTCACTTTCGGTGTTAATTGCTCACCCTATCTGTCAAATCGTTCATTACATCTATTGGCAACTGATTGCAGGGACCCCTTTAAATTAGCGCCTAACATTTTACTGAAAGAAACGTTTGTGGATGGTATTTTAACCGGATCACATGATTTACACTCTGCTGGGTTTTAAGTACGAAAAATAACGGTGAAAAATGCAAATATGTTGCAGGAAATTGATCCTAATGACCTACTCGACTCGAATTTGGTAAAATTACCAGATGCGAGCTCAACTTAAATGCTTAGAATAGACTAAAAATACAGACTCTTTCAAGTATTCGGTCAGGCTAGTTGATGCCACTTCTTCTACAACAAAACGTCAGATTCACTCTCACGATTCGGCTTTGTTTGACCCGGCAGGTTAGCTTACACCAGTTTTAGTGCAAGCCAAGATATTAATGCAGCAACTATGGCTGGAAGGTAGCGGATGGGATGATTCTGTGAAACGTATTTCTCTCGTAAGATGGCACAAGTTTTTTCAATACTCTTCAAACAATTGAGAGTATACAGATCCCTCGTTGGACCAGGATTTTTTTGACAGCTGAAACACAATTGCATGAACTCTGTGATGCTTCAGAGAAAGCATATTTTGCAGCAATCTACATGTGCATCGTCTCTCTCTAAGGCATATCATCTCATTTGCTTGTTGGAAAAAGCAAAGTTGCACCTTTGGAACCATTGAATCTCTTTCGTCTAGAATTATGTGGAGCCGTACTGCTAACTTGTTTAGTAAAGCACGTTCTGGCTTTACAATCTGGCGAAAATCCGCTTCTACTCAGAGCTGTAAGGTATCAATACAATGTACCCAAGCAAAAGAATCAAGTGAAAGCTTGTATTCGAAATTACAAAATTTGTATCTTTTATCGGCTGAAGGTACAAACTCAGTTGATCGCTCCCCTGCCACCTTATAGAGAACGTTTCTCTCCCGCCTTGGAGCAATCATCAAAGGCTTCGTGTCCATTTTTGCTTGCTTTTCCACAGAAGCAGTTCATTTGAAGACTGTTTCCTCTCTATCCTCCCCAGCGTTCACAGCGGAATTTGGTAGATTTGTTGGGCGGCGCAGCCACATCACAAAATGGTCTCCGATAACGGCCGTAATTTTGTCGGTGCCAGTCGAGTGCTTTTGCGGGAGTTTAAAAGCTTTCCGCTATCTTAAAAAATACAACAATCAAGTGTTTGAATGAAGTTTCATTCCTCCCAGCGCTTCCCATATGGGTGGCTTATGGGAAGCGGCAATAAAAAGCTTCAAATCTTATTTTAAAAAGGTAGTTAGATCCCACAGATTCACGTTTGAGGAGTTCTCAACTCTATTAACCCGAATCGAAGCAGTCCTAAACTCAAAACCACTAAATCCTTTGAGTGACTATCCATCAGAACTTCTTCCTCTTACTCCTGTAGATTTTTACGACAGCTTTTCCTGAAGCTCCCAAAGATGCCATACCTCTTATCAATAGGTGGGAAAAGCTCAAATCAACGAAGCAAGTGGAAGCAGACACAGCAAAACCTGCGCGAAAAGGATTTCGTAGTGGTTAAAGAAGATAATCTCCCTCCAACAGAATGGAAAGTGAGCCGAATCGAAAACGTTTATCCCGGAGCGGATGGTATGATTCGAACGGCAAGTGTACGAACTCAATCCGGTAATACCACACGGCCAATTACTAAGTTGGTGCTTGTGCCAATGGAATCTCATCAACCCAATTAAAATTATTAAGCACATTAACTATTTACAATGTTTATTAATATTAATAACTCTTCTTGTTTATCTCACCGTTAAAGCAACACTTACATTCTATAACTCTCTTCTTATATATCTGCACCTATTTTATCACTCAAGTCGGGAGACATGTTCGGTCCGGGTCACGTGCTTAATTTTGTTTTTAATTTTTTTTGAATATTGTGTTGCGACACAATCTTATATTTTAAACATTTTTCTGCACCACAATCATACTTTTAAATATTGTGGTGCGTTACAGTTATCTATTTTCAAAATTGTGCTGCGACGCAATTATACAAACTGTTTTTAAATCTGCACTGCGCCGCAACTATAGTTTAACGATCTGTCTGTCCAATTCTGTGCGGAAGTTATATATAATATATATATATATATATAATATATATATATATATATATTATATATATATATATATATATATACCTGTTTCCCAGCGAGTAGGAGCCATATTCCTTTCAATGTATTTACAATGCCGTTCTTTTTTAATTCTTACTGTTTTACCGCGATCGTGATCGGACATATTTTTTGTCGCTATAACAAATATCACAGTATACAAATAATTACAATTAAAAAGATATTTACTCACTATTTTAAACCAAACTTTCTGTATTAAGTCGAATGTTAATTTGCACCGATTCTTTGCGTTAAACTTTGTTTAAGGAAGCTGAAGTTCTTTGGAATCTTAGTCGAGCACTGTCGTCTGCTACTTTCGTTCTTCTATTAACCCTGATGATCAGAGACAAAGTTGCAGCTTTAAGCACATCATTGGATTTGCAGCCAAACTTCTTTCGCATCTTATATTTCTAGGCATACTTGAAGTATAAGATGCGATTATCCAGAACCACAAAAATCAAATTCTACAAGACGTTGATTCTCCTAGTCCTGAATCTATGGCTCAGAATGATAGGTCATGTCAAAGGCGGCCAAATCACCGTTGGGAACGTTTTAGAGGAAAATTCATCGTAGAGTTTTTAGACCTCTCAGAGTTTACAACGAGTACCATATTCGCATGAATGGCGAGCTGTTTCAGCTATATAAAGACATCGATAAAGTAGGACGCATTAAATATCGTATAAACTATTGCACTGGGTTGGTGCTGCGACTGGATGCACGGGCTCTGGCGAGACAAGGGTACGAAAAAACGTGAACGAAATCGGAGGGGTACGACAGCTAGGACCCTCAGTGATCCCAAGGCTTGTAACAAGCTTTAATGGTCATATACATAGATTATGGAAATCGTTCAGCTCCTTAAATATGGGGCGGAATGTGTGGATCAGAGAATGGAGGATCATCTTACTTTATGTATTTCAACATAGTTAATGTATTTTGTAAAAGGAAAAAGTACATAAGTCCACTTAAGCAAAATTGAGAAAAGAGTACTACGCTGATCTTCGTATTGATAAGTATCTCCATGCCAAATTTGAATTGTTTTATACGATTTTTCAGGAAATTATAGACAAAGTAATTTTTGCTTAATCTCATTTTTGCGTACAATTTCAATTTATTTTAAATTTAAAAAGTGATCTCCTGAAAAACGGTAAAATCAAACGTCTAATTCAACCATATCAAAGCAGTATCTGCAATCAAAATATTTTTTTTAAGCTCTGGGTGTTGTTGGATAATAGTGCTTATCACGAAAATATAACACTTTTTGTATAACTCTTTCGCTGTTTAGATTTTGTGGTAAATATTTCGTTGCCAACATAAACATTTTTGTAAAAAATCGGGAATAGGTAGGTTATAATATATTTGAAAAATTAAAACTATCCGTTATACCTTTCGATTTGTTTTGAAAAAGTAAAACAATTTTATTTCAAAAAAAAGGTGTTCATCATTGAGATGATACAATAAAATTATAAATATGTCTATTTTTATTTTAACTATAACTTACCTACAACAGAGAATATCATAGTATAACCAACAGGTGGGCTAGTAGAATCTTTAATTTTAAAATTTCCCCCCCCCCACTTTTGTAAAGGAAATTTAATCTGAAATGGTATTAGTGACATTAAAATGTATGTTACATTCTTTATATGAGTATAAGCTAGTTCGCCAATCATTATCATTTTAAAGAAATGGTCTCCTTATTGACTAAATAGTAGACCAAACGGATATTGTTTTGTTCTATGGTAGTGAATAATTTCTCTGACGATAGTGTAAAAACTTTTATAAATAATTGTTTTTTTTTCTTTATACAAGATGTTAAGATGATGTATAACACAAGTATTAAAAAATGCGTTTGACTGAAGCTTGGACTTTCGTTCTGCATTGACGAACGTAGAAACAAGGTGACAGATGTTCAGGCCTCAGGCCAGGAAAAAGAAACTCTCATCGATAACGGCTCTCCTATGGATATACCAACTGGATATACCAAGGTTCTATCAGCTTTAGAAAAGTTAAAGCATTACAACGCAGGGTAAGTGCCCGCTAAGTTTTTGAAGATCGGCGAAAAGGATTTGTTAAGAAATATGCACCAACTGGTCTTATGAATATAAACCCAGTGATTGAACCTTTAGCGTTCTATATCAAATTTTTAAGAAAAGCAACACGCCGTACAAACTACTGTCTTGCGAATTGTGTAATAGACTCGAACCATACATAAAAATAAGGATAGATAGTAACAGTCTGGATTCAAACTATAGAAGTCGACTGTCGACCCAATATTCATATTCAAATCCTGGAGAAATCTAAAGAATAACAAATCGCGACTTATTTGTCGAGTACAAGGCCACATCTATAAGTTCGAAATTCTACGAAGTTCTGACTTACATAGTATTCAAGCAAGGATCTTTTTAAGGTAACGCTAACTATCTTTTAAGTATACGCTTACTATTGCACAAGCGTTATCAGAGCAGGAAACAATCGTTGAATATCAAGCCTTACATTTTAAATCTCCTCTTGAATTACTTTTAACTATATCTTTTTACTAAAGCTAAAAATTCCGACTTGATTTTAACATAAATATGTTCAAACATAAGTTCTGGAAAAACTGCAGCCATTCGGCCTTGTTGGAGGATTTTCGTTACTGACAGGTTGACCGCGTATGTCCCAACTCATAAAACACTTATGTAAACACAAAAAACAAGAAATCGCTGAGGTCGAGTATACTCGTCTCCAAAGAACGCTGTACCTAATTTTTATATACCTACAGTACGGTATGAATTGGATTTTTATACAAAAGTAAAAAAATTGGTTATATACATATTTCGTTATATGGTAGGCATACTTCATATTGTAGGCATAATTCATGCTAAATTTAGAATTCGACGGTTACATAACACAAAAGTATTCATGAAAATACAAAAAAGTTTGTATGGTGGTACCCCTTAAAATGGAGCTGGGAAAAAACCCGTTTGTAAGTGATCTCTTGAAGGCTTAGGGAGAGTCTAGGTTTCGAATATGGAGGCCCTATCCCAAATAGACCTCGAAAAAATCGTTTTCATATTGCAGGCGTCACGACGGAAAGACAGGATAGACAGATAGAGGTATATCGACTCATCTTTCAATGCGGATCAAGAATATATGTTTCTTTATTGTGTCTATCAAGCCTCCTTCTGCCTGTTACATATATTTCTCAAATTTAATATACCCATTTCCCTTTCGAAACTGGGTATTAAAAATATGAAATTATTAATATATTCATGATATTTATTTTTAAACAATATTTAAGGAAAAATTAAATTAGCAAACATGAGAAAATTTATTATTCGTATATCATAGAGAATGAATGTATAT